>OY856187.1:314531455-314820899 GCA_963693315.1 Diogma glabrata | reverse complement strand
ATTTGTGACAAAATCTTATACTGACAAATGCAGGCCCATCATCATGTACAATATATCTAGACATTATTTCTAGCAAATTTTTATTAGCAACACAAGTATTTAATAAACTTTAAAATGAAAGACTTTATTGTTATAAAATAAAAGCGAAAGTTTACTGTTTGCTATGTTGACAACTTCTCTTTTGATTAAAAATTTACATAATGTCTCGATCGACCATTTGATCGATTATTTATAGCTAGATTCTCCATCTCTAGTTTCTTTTTTTATTTGCCCTTTTCATCGCACACAAATTTAAAATATCCCCATATCATCTCAATATAAAATGCTAGTCAACAATTTCCACATATCATCTCAATAAACAATTCTAGTCAAACGAGAAATTATTCTCCGTTACAACTACAGACAACCATTCAACTTTGTATAAATTTGAACAACCGTATTATATTTACATATAATATTATGACAAAAGCTTTACATAACAAAATTTGTATTACTATTCGAAACATGTATTATTAATTGACATTGAGTGACGCAACAAAGCAATTAACTGAGAAAATGTTAAAAATTTGTTGATTAGCCTGTAGCACAGATAAATATTTTTATGTTTATTAACATCGGTCATTTTAATTTAAAGGTCGGAACCGAAATAAAATACCACATCATTAGAAAATTTCTTTAGTTATGAATATTATTGTTTTACAGTAAAAATAGGCCCATCCTTACAAACCTCGTCGGCTGTTATATTAATGCGCACCTCTTGCCCTATGCTAAATGGAATAGCAATGCACGTTCTTTTAAAGTTTTGATGTCTAACAACAATGTTATTCTCAACAAATTGGCCAAACCAGAAATTTTTGAATACGGTCATGTAATAGGTCTTACATTTGGCTCTAAGAAGCATAATCCGAACCTAGACATATTGTTTTTACTTTTGATCTATGGGTGTCACAACCAAGTGTAATCCAGTTCCTGCTTTTGACATACGAGTTGACGTGAAATGTGGCATGCTCATGGCAATAGCAGTTAGATATCACTCGCCAAAGTAATGATGACCCTTACGTGTGCTGAACTGTATTCAGTTAACGGCAGCACACTCAATCTATGAAATATTCCTTGATGATATGCTATTGGTTGCTGGAAGAAATGAGCTTCGTATTATTCATTATGGGGCTTTAATCATTGAGTAAAACAGTGGCCACATGATCAAAGAACATGCCACAAACTGGATTATTAGGAACCCAATTTTACTTTTGTTCGTGCTTATTTTACCTTTTATTTTACTTGTTATATATCCTATCATGAGGTATTGGACTATATAATATTTTAAATTTGATAGTATTTGTTGTTTTGTTTTCTTATGCATTCTTTAAAAAAATCTTAAAAACCAAAAAAAATTGCGTTTATCAACCTCAGAACGTATGTTGTTGTGGGCTCTTTGTCTTAACAGGTTTTTGTGTGGTGTTGTAAAACATATTGTAATTCTTACTCCACAGCCACATTTAATTAAAAAAAAGCGTAATAGGTCTTACGTTTGATTCAAATCAGCACAATCAGAGGCTAGATATATTATTGTTTTGATCTAAAAATAATAACCTTCAATCAATAATTCCATTTCCCAAACAAAACTGCCATAGAAACCATAGAAGACTAAGAGTGTTCTAGATTAAGGGTATTTAGATGTAGAGTAGGTTTAATCCTACCTTCTAGGCTAACATCCTAAGATACAATATGTTAGATGACTGGGATAAGACACACAAGCAGAAAAGATCAGAAAAGACTTCGTTTATTTAACAGTAAACTATTTCAAAATTATGTATACATATACATAGATAGAAAAGAAAAGAAAATATAAAATATAAAAAACTTATCTAAAAAAGAATGTTGAACGATGTTCTTGAACCTCCAATATCCGCTTGGTCTTGTGTCTTAAAATTAGACTGCTCAATAAATCCCAAAGTTCCTCAAATGAACTGCTAAGACACGAGCTATGAATGTTACATCAATGGCTCCCTCCAACAATTCTTCAATCTTATTTGATTGCAATTTTTTTAGAACGGATTCCCAAAACTTAGCTAACTATTTGTGTTAAGCACTAAAGTTAAAACTTAATTTCACCAAAAATTTTCTTATTTTGTTTTCATCGGAAACCAAATCGCTACACAATAGCTTGGTTCCCAAAAACAGTATTAAAAAAATCTCTGACTTATCTTTTCATCTTTGTGCATCCGTTTCATTTAGCGAGACAATAAAAAAAACTATAGAGCAAAACCCCCATTACAAGGCATCTACATTAAAACAAAAATGCAACAGATCATAGTGCAAGATATGAGAAACATAAAAAACTCCATTTGTCGCATATGAAAATGAAATAGAAAAATCGAAAACAAAGTTAACAGTAAACACAATGTAAAACTAATAAAAATTTAGAGAATAAAATAAATGATTATACATATATATAAAAAGATTAATTTCAATTGTTTCCATTATTTCCCTTTCCATACTGCACTTAAAAAAATAAAGGAAACTTTTACAAAAATTTTATAAATATACAAACCACAAAGTTTTTTGATAAATCTACAATTTTTTTCCTTCAAATCCAAAAATAATTTGTACATCAAATAAATTTGTGATTTTTTCAAATAATTTTTTTTGCATTCTACTTTATTTTTGGTAAACTCACAAAAATTTTGTGAGTTGTATATTTATAAAAAAACTGTAAAATGTATTCAGAATTTTTTTGTGTGTGTGAAATTACATTTCTATTTAATAGATAATAAAAAACGTTTTTAAGTTGTTTGATTTAAAAAAGTTAGTACATTTATTGTGTTAATTGTCTGCCTGATTTCGATGGAAATGAAAATGTAAGACTAAGAGAATTTGTTGAGCATAACAATATGTTGCTGGAAGGAAAACCGATAGTGGTTAGTTAGTAATCAGAAAGGAAGGACAAGGAGAAGTTGTTAATGTATTTATCCCTATATACACTATACTTTGTGTAATCCTGGTCGATGATCTTCTAGACTAGACTAGAACTTAGATGAAAAAACGTATAACGCAACGACAATGACATGGTAATAATCGTTAGAGGGGCACAAGAACTCGCCACAGTGCGGCACTAATGCAATCATTTGGGTTACCCTTTCATAAAATTCACAGCACTTCTATTGAATCTATTCAAAAGCAGTTTTTACTGTTTGCTCTATAAGCAAAGCCACATTTTTGTTTGGTTTTCTAAATATTTAGTATTTTCACATTTTTCAACCTTACTTCAAATTGGTCTTACTCAATTGCAATTCGATAAACGTAATTCCCAAATCACGTTCAGTATTCGATCACTGATTAGTAAGCAAAAATACCAGATTTTATTAAGTATTCAACACCGCTGCAGTTGTTTCACAAAAACAGGAAAAGACTAAAAAATTGTCTGGATTTTTGACAGACCTTTCTATTAAAAATTACAATAGTTGTCAACAAATAGTCAAGCAACTGAAAAATTCCAAAAGAAGTTAAAAAACTAAAAAAAAACAGATAATGATCATTTGTACTTAACTTCATAACCTTCATGGGCAGACAACACCATTTACACTGCTGCACAATACACACATAATTTATGTCAGTAACTACTTTAACCACAATGAAAATGGAAAATTCATACAGTGAAGCTAGCACTAGGTTGAACTTAAAGTTTATATCGGGTTGTCCCAGAAAGCTCAATAACAAGAAATCTAGCCAGATATCATGACTCCGCAGGACAATGTGTCGAAGAAGGCCAAGACAGTCATCTATCAGAACAAAATTTAACACTATATTATATCTGGCATCAGCTATGCGGGTGGAACTAAGGTGTTTAAGGTAGCAGTTCTAGCAGAGGGCTTATGATTCGGGAAGACATTAGTTAATTTAAACTTTCAGATTTTCTCACCAGGGATCTGGTGTCCGTAAGAATTACTACAACACTCGGTGACATACTCCGCGAGGTAGTAATAGCATCGGCCTACTTCTCAGGCAATGGGATACAGATATTAAGAAGAAGGAACTTCCGATGTTACGCTAATTCACACAATGAGATATGGGGCAGCACGGACACAAACCAGATATGTGAGTTTCTGTGATAATATTTAATTAAACGAAACATTAGTTTGTATGATTAACGTTTGGTAGAGCAAGGTTTTGTCAAGCTTAATAGAGAGAGATTCAAGAAAACTAAACCAGCTGGAATATGGAAAGACTATTCGAGGTGTTAACCTTATAACAAAGAAATCAAGAGGGTTAAGGAAAGTAGCTTTAGCGTGTTCTGTAAAGCATCTCCACATTGCCTGTGGCGGTAAGATTGCATAAAGCTCTGATTTATATCAAGACCTGGTTTACGAGGCTGTATCTTTTGCTCTTTCTTCTAGGAACCCCCTTTTTGCATTTCATTACTGCACGGAAAATAAATGGACAATAAAAGAAATGTAAGACCAAATCCAAAGCACTGGAGGGTGGCTCTCGCCACGTTATACAAATACCACGGTGGACGATATACTTCCAGAATTCCTGCAAAAGGAAGAGGAGTAACTGTTATCGTAGTTCATGGGAAATTTGAAAAGTGGTTTTGAACTGAGGCATACTCAAAAAAAGGTTAAGGTAAACAGAGGTATACTCTTTCTGCAGTTTTTATCCTATAAATTGTTCGTTGATCAACAAATTGATGTCAGTTCAATTTATTTTACCAACAATCTTTAACGGACAGTTTGTAAATTTTATAGACATGTTTAATTATTACGAACAAAACCACAACCAAACTGTTAAAATAAAAATTAACATGTTTGTTAACTATATTCACATTTTTTAGAACATTTAAATTATTTAATTGGTAAACACTAAAATTTCACTTATTTTTTTATGTATTTTACTTCACACAATTCACTAGACATTTTGACACGTTTCCCTAAATCTATGCTTTTTATTTCACAAATTTCATTTTTACTGTACTTGCACTAAGTTCACTATAAATTTCAAGCCCTTACTATTCGATGTTTTTCACATTTATATTTTATAATTTTGATCTATGTTTATTTCAATTAACAACGAATAGCTTGTAAAGGTAGTTAAAAATATTTAACAAACATATTTCTTGAAAACTGGCAATTAACAGACATGTTGGTTAGTTAAAACAATAAAAAATCAAACAACGTCTCCTTTAAATAAACTCAACAGACCATTGTTTGTTTTATTTTACCTACAATTTTTTTCAGTCTATGTTCAAGAACTATGAACAGTCAATATTCACTCCAAAGTAAGGAAAATGATGTCACCCAGTCGAGATCATCAGCCACATCAGTTTAACATCTTGTGCAGTTGTAGAAAAGCGAGGGCCTGTGTATATTTGCATAAAGGGGGTAATGAGGACATGTTCTACATCGTCTACAGAGATAATGCAATTTCGGCAAGAAATAAGCATCAATTTTATGCAATAAATCAGAGTGGAGAAGTGAGTCCACTACGTAGCACATCTCAGCAATGATGTTATCAAGTAGAACACAGGTGGTCTTTGAACCAAGGCACGTGTCGATAAAGGAGTATATAAACCAAGAACCAAAAACAATGAATTAACGGATACATACCCCAGTGTATTCCACTGACAGACTTAAGCTTGAGGAAGAATGCTCTGAAGAGGAAGAATGCTCTGAAGAAGAAGATTGCCGCCTTGCCAGAGAGAATTGAAAAACACTATAGATTGAAAAAAGACCTCAAGAGTCTTGGGGTGAAGATGAAGGTTGGATGTGGATTCTATCAGCTGGATGAAGAGACTTCAGACTATCTTTTCAAAAAATGTGGCTCTTAATCCGAATGAGAAGGTATACTTTGAAGGCGTACTCTCTTGACGGAAATTACCGTCATATACATTGAACACTCTGCAGATCTTAAAGTTTCTAAAAGCTTAAGGTTTGGAAAGAGTGTTATAGAGGGGAAGGAGTGTATTAATTTTTTTAGGTCTGAAGCACTACTTTAATCATCATACTGCAATCTAAGCTATAGTTGAAATTTTCTTATTGGATCGAAATATAGATCGAATAGACAATTATATGGAATTCAGAACTTTTTCAATAGGCCACTTCCAATTTAATGATAGCTTTTAAATAAGAACCACACGATCTTTAATCTTTTGTATTTATTTATAATCACCAACTCTATAAACATTAAAATGAAACAATTTTGTTTTTTTTATATATAACAGAAAAGCCTTTAAAGATGATGAATATCAATTATGCATATCGTCGGCTACAAAGCATTTACGTGTATCTACATTTTAGAAAAATGGGACGGAAGTTCACAAAACGATTTATTGCGCTTCTAAACAAGCTTGAAAATAAAATTTGTCTATCAATAAATAAAAAAAAACAATTTTGTTAATTATTGATTGACACTTTTTTTTAAAAGCTTGTTTAGAGTCGCAATAAATCGTTTTGTGAGCTTTTTTTTTTTTCTAAATTGTAGTTACACGTAAATGCTCTGTAGCCGACGATATATGTAAAGTACTATATAGTATACCTATATATGAGCAATTTCACGAAGATTCAACATCGTTTTGACTTGACCCCTTTTAATTTTGATTATTTTTTGTTTATAGATAGTCTTTGATAAATAAAAAATACAAGTTCTCTTAGAATTTTTTTTTTCGACCAGGGGTCTTCACAGGGTGCCCCTCAATTTTTGTTATTTTGTGATGTGAGTGCATTTTGACGAGCGATTGTAGAAAAACTACTCAATCGATTTTCATAAATGATATGTCGTTGAATAGGTATTAGAACAAAGTTTTCAAAGTTCAGCAAAATTTTGCGACATTTTGACTCGACCCTTTTTAATTTGGTCTATTTTGGTCTATATTTAAAAAAATTCTACTTGAAGCCGTATTTTTCATTTATCAATGGCTATCTATAAACCGAATATAGACCAAAATAGACCAAATTAAAAAGGGTCGAGTCAAAATGTCGCAAAATTTTGCTGAACTTGACTGAAATTGCTTTTTAAAAAGTTCATTTAATAATAAAATATTTGATATTTAACATAAAAAAAAAATCTGAATCTAAAAATCGCCATTTTTATATTTTTTCGTTCAGAACAAAAAAAACTGATTCCCGACAGTCATATGCACAACGAATTTTATCTCTAAAACAAAAAATGATGCTAGTCCTAAACTTTCACAAGTTGTTAGATATAAAATAAGCTTCAATTTAGTTTAAAAAAAAAAAAAAAGTTAATGCTATCTTTTTTTCAATTACACCATTTTTTTCTTATGTTACACCGTTAAAAATTATTTCAAAAAATTAACAGTGAACATTTTTAAAAACTTTGTTCTAATACCTATTCAACGACATATCATTTATGAAAATCGATTGAGTAGTTTTTCTACAATCGCTCGTCAAAATGCACTCACATCACAAAATAACAAAAATTGAGGGGCACCCTGTGAAAACCCCTGGTCGAAAAAAAAAATTCTAAGAGAACTTGTATTTTTTATTTATCAAAGACTATCTATAAACAAAAAATAATCAAAATTAAAAGGGGTCAAGTCAAAACGATGTTGAATCTTCGTGAAATTGCTCATATATATATAACACACTTATTCGTACTGAAAATATTTTTAGTCTTAAATCATATTTATTACAAAAACGTTTTAAGGGCAAATGCATTAAGAACCGTTAATGGATGCGTAAAGTTAAACAATAAATGACCGGAGTTTAACACATATTTATTTTAACAACATATAGGAAATAATTTTGATCATGACAGATATACAATTTCATTGATAGATAACCGACATTTTAGAATCTCATATCCTCACAAAGATGGTTCCCATTCTCAAAAGTAAAAAATAATTTGTGTTTTTCAAAACCATAATAACGTTCTGAAGTAAAACAGAAATCAATAATTCAATATACCACAATATTATTTTTTCATTGCAGATTTTATATTAGATTACACGTTTAAATTGATTTATGCCCTGATGGTGATGATGCCAGTGAGAATTGGCTTAATAAATTCAATAAAGGGAATAGGTTTAAGATTGAATAAAGTGGAATATAATATAGTTAGGGTATTTGGTTATATTCAGGATGAAAATATATTTATTTTTTAGATAAGGAAGTTCTTGTATTTGGGTCGATTGTCGAAATTTGAATTGTTATGATTGATTTTGATGCCTTCACGTTTAAAGACCTCTTGAAGCCGTTTAGGCTATTTTAAGTTGGCAGTTTGAATGGTGCTCAGTTTTACGTAGGAATACGAATTTTTATGGATAGCAACTAGGGCTGCCACCCCTATGTCAATATTGATGGTTAATATTTAAGACATATTGTCAATATTTCATCATTCCACACAGTTGCTATAGATTTTTGACAAATCCAATTTATTTAATATTTATTTTTTCAAAATAATTGATTAAATTTTTTACACCTTAAAAAGATTGTACAAAACGTAATTTTAACGATGTTTTTGATGAATTTAAAATTGAACTCAGTGTTAAATTAAAAGTGTTGCACCCGCTAAAATTTATCAAACTTATTAGTGCCAAACATAATTTAGATTTTGTGCAATGTGAAAACTTCGCATGCGTATCAAGTAAAATTAAATTTTTATTTTATTTGTATAAATATATACATGCCTATCTATATGACATGGATTAAGTACTAAGAGACACAGCCAAAAAGAGTGATGAAAAAGTTAACTCTACTCCGAAAAAACACCGCGCATGTAAATTTCAAGATTGAATATTTGTGCGAAATCAATTGGTTTGTCAAGGTTTCTGCGGCAACCTTCCTTTTATGTGGCATTCAAAAGCAAAGTGCAAACAAAAAACATGAAATGAAACTGATAATAGATAAACATTAAAACCAATTAAGATTTATATTAAGATTTATGACTGAAATTCGTATATTGTATAAGAATTCAAAAATGATACTTATTTTACAAGAGTTTTATAATTTACAGCAAAAACGTTGTGAGGGCTCGAATCAGTGGCACTGATGAGTTTAAGTTCAAATCCTACATGAAAAAGGAGAAGAAGAGATTTTCATGAATGAACTAAAAGTTTATTAAAAGTGAATGCCTAACATATGTTACATAATAGGTTGGTTGATTCCAACAATAATCTATTAAAGATGTCGTTGTTGTCTATATGATTGTTGTACTGTACTATGGGCTGGACAGCACTATCATATAAAACCCACACTTCCGTTTAGTCAAAGTCGCCATTAGGTTTAATAATAAATACACTTAATAAAAAATATTCTGTAATTTAAATAACATCAAGTTAAAAGTAACAACATATGTAATTTCAAGTTGAAAAATGATTCACTTTGTTACTTTAGTTTAATTGCTCACAAAAATTATAATAAATTAAAAAAAAGTCCAGCGGCAGGTATATCTGCTAGAAATAGGTAGATTTTGGTGGTCAGACAGTTTAGTGTACAAATAAAATTAGATGTGTCAGATTAGTTTAAATAAAAAATTTGAGTAGCAACAGAATAATTCAAAAAAATTATCAAACCAAATTAAATACATTATCCGAAACAACTTTATCTTTCGGGACAGTTTTATTTAAATTAGTTAAAACTTAAAACTACTTTTAATAACATATTAAATCCACATAAGAGTTAATTAACGTTCTCACTACGTCACATCTACAAACCACATAATTTATAATCAAAAATTATCAAACAACGAGTAAAAACAAAACTCAAAACTTTTGCGAAAAAACTAAAAACTCAAAAATAAAAACTGAAACGAAATCAAAAGAACATCTATTTATTACTAGGAGGGCCCGGCGTGCATTCGCTAAGCTTATAAATAAAGTTTTTGCGTAGACATTTTGTTGACGTAGAAGCAATGATTTCAAAAAGTGGTAATGAGAAATGCTAGCATATAATTTTTAATTGTTCTTTTTAAATATATGAATGAAAAATAATCAGAACTCTAGCTGATCAGTTCGGAATTCGGATAAATGAAAAATTATCTATAATCTATAATTCTATAATATTCTTATTCTCTTTCTTATAATAATAATAATAATATAATAATAAAATAAAGTGTTTGTCTGTCTGCGTGCGCTCTCCAGCGAAATCTGTAGCACACAGGAGTCTGAAATTTTGCCAGGAGAAGGCCATTAACAGGTACTAATGCACCTCAGAACCGAAATTTTAAAATGTATTTTAGTTTTTTTATAATTAATAATTTTAATTTTCCTAATGGTTTGCCTAAATGTATATTATATTTTATACTTGGCTTTTTATTCAACTTTCTTGAAAGCTTACTTGAAAACTTATTTGATCGCTAATTTTTCATTTATCCGAATTCCGAACTGATCAGCTAGAGTTCTGATTATTTTTCATTCATATATTTAAAAAGAAAAATTAAAAATTATATACTAGCATTTCTCATTACCACTTTTTGAAATCATTGCTTTTACGTCAACAAAATTTCTACGCAAAAACTTTATTTATAAGCGTAGCGAAGCACGCCAGGCCCTCCTAGTATAAATAAAAAAATTAAAATATCTGTAAACATCCACAAAATTTTAGCACATCACTTGGTCACAGTCGAATCGTCGCTGAAAAAAAATACAACAATCAATAATCAATTTTTTATCCTCTTTCATTCACAAACAATATATATTAAAAATTCTAACAATCAACTGCCGTTCACATATTTAAAATTCCAAATTATTTACGATCTCAAACTATCATACCAAACACACACATTACAATCAATTTTATATTTAGACAACACATCATCTTCAAAGCTTAAATCAAAAATATAAATAAAAAAATTAAAATATCTGTTAGCATCCACAAAATTTTAGCACATCACTTGGTCACAGTCGAACTGTCGCATTCATTCACAACATTCAACGTATTAATATATAAGATAAAAAACAAAGAAAATTAACGTCTATACTCTCCTAAATCAATGCATAAACTGAAAAGGAAATATAAAATACTAATTACTATAAACAAAGAAAAGACTTGGACGATTCCATTTGATTTGATTTGAGGGGAGGCAGTTGAATTCAAAAATACATTTTAATTCGTCTATAACTTTTTTATTTATGATCCGAAAAATTCCAAAAATCTCTCAGATCTAAATTACACTAATATCACTTAGCAGTAAAAATTTGGAATGAGTGAAAATTCGAATAAAAAAGCCTTTGGCTGTACAAAGTACAAAGTTAGCGTATAATATATATAATATATATATAAGATTGAGGGATTTGTTGTTGTAATTGGGGTGAAAGTGTCGTGCATTATGTTAGTATAACGTTAATTCCATTGGAACCGCTTCGGTTAGAAAGCTGGAAATCTCTAAGGTTATAAATGAAAAGTCTATCTAAAAGAAAGTAGGAGTTTAAATATCAGAAACTCAAAAATGAAGAACGGAAAGAGTGACAGACTGCCATTTGGTACTAGAGAAAGTGCTAAAAATCCTGGTGAATTAATATCTGGAGATGTGTGTGGACCATTTTCCGATCATTTCAGAAGAATAAGTATTTAGTCGTATTTAAAGATGCTCATACAAAATATAGATGTGGATACTTTGTTAAAGAAAAATCAGAAGTTAAACATTGTTTATTAAATATGTTAGCAAATGCCGATAAATTGGGGCATAAAATTAAAGAATTTATTAGTGACAATGGCGGTTAATTTGATAGTAATGAAGTCAAATTAATTTTAAATAAAAATGGAATAAGTCGAAAGTTAACAGCCCCTTACACGCCTGAACAAAATGGCACTATTGGGCGTGACAACAGAACAATTGTTGAAATGGCTAGTACCTTCAAATACCGTAATAAAGATTACAAATTTTCAGATGAATTTTGGGCTGAATTTACTTCGACGGCTCTTTATGTTTTAAATAGAACAGGAAAGTCATCTGAAAAGCTTAAATCACCTTATGAACTATGGGTTGGCAAAAAATCGGGTGGCAAAAATTGGGTTCGGACTCAGGGTAGTCCAATAATAGGTGGGGGTTGGGTGGTCGGTTATACAAAGTATCGAAATTATTGTTATTATTATCGATTTTTACATAATCCAGGATGCTGAGTTCAATGGTGATGGTAAAAATGTAGACCGGACTCATGGTAGTTCAATAAGGGGTGGGGGTTGGGGGTCGGTTATAAAAATATCGAAATTATCGTCATCATTATCAATTTTAACATGGGCCGGACTAAGGGTAGTGCAATAATAGGTGGGAGTAAAAATATTTAATAAAGCATCAACATTGCATTCAGTACCCTCAATTTATCCAAAATCAGTACCCATAGTATATTTTCGGTTTTCAGCCCAAACTCCCACCCTTTAATGACACCCTTATATTTTTGATCCCAATTTAAACATCACTGTTGGATTCAGCGTCCTCAAGTATGTTGAAATCAATAATAATGACGATAATTTTGATACTATTCATGACCAAACCCCCAACCTCCACCCCTTATTGAACTACCCCGAGTCCGGTCAACATTTTTACAACATTTTAAAAATCGATAATAATGACAATAATTTCGATACTAATTAATACTAATAATTTCGATAACCGACCCCCTAATCCCTACCTATTATTGAACTACCCTGAGTCCAACCCCAATTTTTATTATGACAATAATTTCGATATTTTTTATAACCGACCCCCCAACCTCCACCTCTTTTTGGACTACCCCGAGCCCGGCCCCCATTTTTATCATCATCATTGAACTCCACATCCCCGATTATACTGAAATCGACACCAAACATGACATGCAAAAAAAAATATTTTTTTCTACGATAAGGCCCTTGGTAGTAAAAAATGGTTATATCACCAATCAGGGAGTAATATGGGGGATTGTATTTGTTATGAAATTCTGATTCTAACGATACCCCACATGACATATTTTACTCATTTAATGTGTCAACCCCAACCACGGGATTGGTTGAAGGTGGGGGTGCAAACCAACCTTTGAACTTAAAAGTTGCGCCGGTCTGAATAAAAGATAATGGGGTCAATAAATTTTTTTTATCTCTTCACATTTATCTATATAAAATAATTAAATAAATTTTTATATGCTAAAACTTAAAGAGGGTGTTAAGCGGCGGGGGTGGGTCCTACCACTCCAATCTCATAAAGTTTTCGGGAGACGGCCAAGCCCGATCGATTGATACCATATTTGTAAAAAAAAATTTGAAAATTTAAAAAAACGATAGTTAAGAATTATTGGTTCAAAATGCTTTGTTCATATTCCATGTCAAAAAAGAAGAAAAATGGATAAAAAGGCAGAAGAGGGTTATTCAGCTGGCTACGATGGTGATGAAAGATATCGAATTTGGAGTCAAGAAAAAGGTAAATTGATTGTACCCAGAGATGTAATATTTCAAAAAAACCTGCTGGATGTCTAGATTTTAAAGAAAATCAAACCGTAAACCTTCCATTTGATGATATTGAAAGAAATATTAATGGGAATGAAAATAGTGAACATTTTACTGAGTCAGAAAATGAATTACTTGACTCAAATGAATCAGAGAAAGCAGACGATAATGAAGACGAGGATGAATCAGAACGAGAGCAAAGAAAGTATCGAAATTTTTGATAACAAGAAAAATCTTCGTGATTGTAACAAAACGCCTGCACATCTGGAAGATTTTGTAATGTCAGCAGAACATTTCATAACCGATTCAAAAATTCCAGAATCTTATGAACAAGCTATCAATAATGAATTTTGCAAAGATTGGCAAAAGGCAATGGATGATGAAATTGATTCATTAAATGAGAATCAAGTATGGGATTTAGAAAACTTACCGTTAAATATGAAACCTTTGCCATGTAAATGGGTTTATCGCTTAAAACTAAATCCTAACGGTAGCATAGATAAGTTCAAAGCTCGACTAGTCGCTAAAGGATTTAAACAACAAAAAGGAATTGATTTCCAAGAAACCTTTAGCTCTGTAGCGAGATTAAGTACAGTTAGATGCATTCTAAGCATTGCAGCAAAAGAAAAGATGCATTTGTTACAATTTGACGTTTCAACTGCCTTTTTGTATGGAAAATTAGAAGAAACCATATTCATTGATCAGCCTGAAGGCTATAGTGATGGATCTACAAAAGTTTGTAGACTTAACAAGCTCCACGTTGCTGGAATAACAGATTTGTAGAATTTTTAAAAAAATTTAATTTTCATCAAAGTAAAGCTGATAATTGCTTATTTTATAATGAATTTGATGGTAGACGGATTTTTATTGTTTTATATGTAGACGACGGCTTAGTAGCAGTAACACATAAAGAAGATCTAGAATTATTAATTCATAAATTGAAAAATAAATTCAAAATTACGTTCAAAGAAGCAACATATTTCTTGGGACTAGAAATTAAACAACATGAAGATGGGATAAAAATTTCTCAACAATCTTATGCTAAACGACTCATAAAAAAATTTAATTTTAAAGATTGCAGACCTGTAGCTCCTCCCATGTTGAAGAACTCAGAAGAATCAACAAAAAGTAATAATGTTTTGTTCCCTTATAGACAAGCCTTGAGTGGTTTAATGTACTAAATGGTTGGTACAAGACCAGATTTGGCCTTTACAATTGGCAACCTATCAAGATTTTTAGAAAATAATTCAGTAGAAAATGTTGTTCAAATAAAAAGAGTTTTTAGATTTGTGGCTGGTACTGCTGAAATGGGAATAAAATATTTATACTCTGGTGAAAACAGTTTATCGTGTTATAGTGATGCTGACTTTGCTTATGTATAAATTCTGGTAGATCAACTTCTGGTGTTATTTCATTATACGCAAATGGTGCTATTACATAGATGAGTCAGTAGTTGCAACTTCAACCACCGAAGCTGAAATAATAGCAGGAAGCGAAGCAACCAAAGAATTGGTATTTTTTTTTTTAATAAAATGTGTTGTGTAGTAGCCGGTAGGAATCAGTCAGTGTAGTAGGAATGTAGTCACAATAACACATAAATACCTTTTAAGACCAAGGTCCCACAACAACATACGTTCAAAGGTGTTGATGGACGTAAATCTTTCTTTTTTTGTTTTTTATATTTTTTGTTAAAGAATGAATAACTAAACAAAAAATCCTATCACTGGCAAAATATGACATAGGCCAATATTTTATGATAGAATAGAAAAAATAAAAGTAAATTAAAAAGTAAATAGCAAATTTTTATAAAAATTTGATGAAACAAAACAAAAATGTAGTTGCCAATAATCCAGCCGGTTGCATATTCCTTGATCCCGTGACGTACCGTCTTTCCTGAAGATTAAAGTCCACACATAGTTATATGAAGGCTCGTTTCCTCAAGGAAGCAATAGCGTCTCATCATCAAGGACTATTTCACAGCTAAGATTGAGAGTGCTACCGTTGACTGAATACAGTTCATCCGCCACCACCCCTGAGATGTCACATTGGCTAGTGATATCTCACTGCTATTGCCAGTGGTATGTGATATCTCACGTTAACTCATATGCCAATAGCAGGGACTGGAGTACGCGGGGTTGTCACACCAGTAGATCAAAAATAAAAAAAAATCTCAAAACAATAAAAACTGATCCCTCCATGCGGATGAATGGTTGAAAAGATTATTTAACGAAGTAATTAATTTAAAGAAAACACCATTATTGTTTGTTGATAATTCAACTGCTTTACAATTATCATATAATCCGGAATTTCACAAGAGAACTAAGCACATAAGAGTCAAAACTCAAACACTTTTTTGTTAGAGAAAAGGAAACTGAAGAAGAAACGGTAGTCTGTAAGATTTCAACATAACATCAGTTGGCTGACATTTTAACAAAACCTCTGCAACGAAAAAGGCTAGAGTTCCTGCAAACTAAAATAGGAATTATATAGTATTAATTTTGTAAAGGTAATTTTAAACAATAAGAGAAAGTGTTGAATACTTTGCCCAAATGTATTCTATATTGATTAAAATTACTTTGCTGTTTTGACACTTTGACAAACAGCACATTCTTTTTCTAACCTTAAAAATGTTAAGAACATATGGTGCATTTAAATTTTCTTTTCATTCGATTTTGTAAAGTTACATATAATAATAATAAATTATAAAGTTTCACTAAAACTGTTTATTACAATTTACTATCTAAACCAAGTTAGATTTAGTGTGAATCCAAACATCGCTGCTTAAATATCGCTTTACAGGTGAAGAAACACGTCTGCCTGTAAAAATAACAATAAAAAAAGTCGCCGATTGGGGTGACCAAAACCTGGTCAATTTCAACTCTACCAAAACACAGCTGTTGATTGTTTCCAGAGCAAAGACGTAGTTCCCCAGAGATATTTTATTCAGTATGTGTGATGAACCAATAGGGGAATGTAAAACATTCGTTTATTGGGTGTTACAGTTTCAAATGACCTACTCTGGAACGATCATGTAATGGCGATGGCAAAAAGCGCGTCCAGAAAACTCGGCCTCCTAAATACATGCAAATAAATTTTCACTCCATACCAATTGCTCCATGTTTATAAGTCTTATATTCGTCCTTGTATGGAGTATTGTTGTCAAGTTTGGGGTGCTGCTTCCGTTTCCATCTTGGCCCTCTTGGACTCTGTTCAAAAGCGGGCTATACGAATTGTGGGTTATCGAAATTTGACATCAAAACTTGATTCCATACAACATCGTCGCACTTTTGCTGACCTCGTTGTTTTTTACAAATATCGTCATCAACAGTGCTCAGATGAAATCAGCAGCATCATGCCTCAAACTTATTCTTACCCCCGTTCCACTCGGCAATCGGCTACCGCAACCAGTCAAACGGTCGAGATCCCGTGCTGTCATACTGGTAGATCGCAGAAAGACTTCTTTGTCCAAACTGCATAAAAATGGAATAGTTTGCCGGAATCCATGGTCTCAGATGGTTTTAATCCGCAGAGGTTTAAGAACAGGGTCCATCAACACCTTAGAGTGCAGGTTGTTGTGGGACGTAGGTCTTAAAAGGTATTTATGTGTTGTTGTGACACATATTGTAAACCCTATAACACAATACTTTTAATCATTGAATAAATATCTAAGGAAGAGTAACTAGGCATTTTGAGTGAAGCATCTAATTTTTAGTATTGGTGAAGTTTGTTAGTGTTTGTATTCTAGCTGGGTGGTACTGTCTACAATTTGCATATTTATATTTTCAAATAAATAAAAGAAATAATAAATTTTACATATAAATTTAAAAGCCTAACATGTTTGAATAAAATATTTCCTTATATTTCCAAATACCAATATTTTTAATTGTCCATACAACACAAATTTTAATCATATTGAATTACTTTAAGAACACCTTATATTCGGCTGTGATTACGTTTGAAATATGGTTTGACAACGATGGATTAAGAAAAATTACATTTATGTGGGGTAATATAAAATATAAAATTAAACTAGAAAATAACAGTTTTTGTAAAGCAAATACTTTATGTTTTCGTTAAAACATCATTCTAAACCCTTTTTATGCGTAGTATTAGTCAAAATATTTTAATCATTGATATGAACTTCGATGATCAAAATTCAGTGTATTTAAGATTATTTGTACATATTTTAATGCAACACTTCATTTTTATGAATAAACTACTGCACAAATACTTATAATTGTTTTGTAAAATATTAATTTAAAGGTTAATTTTAATAAATTTTGTTTAATTTGAATATCTTAAAGAAGAATTTCGGATAAAAGCTATCATTTTATTTTAAAATACAAAACGAAATATGTCAAATGTCATGGATGAAGAACGCACAGATATACAAATTACATACTTCAAAAAATATTCGTGTAGCCACACGTAATTATTCTTCCTTATATATTTATTCAATATGCTTTTAATTTAAAAAAAAATATTCCAATCTCAACTGGTACAAAATGACTACGATGTCTATGGAACGACTATAATTTTGGAGGCTTTTTAACGTAGACGTTCATCAGCAATTTCGCTCATTATTGAAACGTCAACTTTTTATCTACAAAAATTTCTGGCGGTTTACTATCATTTTGTGTTTTATCTTAAAACTATATTATCTATTTATTAAACTGACTTATATTTGTTCTAATTGTTTTATATTAAGAAATATTTAAATGAAACGCGTTTTACCAGAATGGCTAAAAGCTAATAGCTTAGATAACAAAACTGCAAATGGGGAAAATACGGAAAATCTTTCTCAGAGAAGGACTTTACGCAGCAATTATTCGTTTGATGGTGCCGACAAGCAAAATATTTTGAAGCCTATTGACTACCCTCCCATAGTGTATAATGGCAAGATAAATTATTTTACCGAAATGATTGATATTGCTTTTTCCTGCGATAGTTTAATGTAAATAATTTTAAAATAATCGCCTTATTTGTTGAATACATACAATTTCTTTTCTATAGAAAATGGATTGAGCAACAACCTTCGGAAAGGGTTCCCGTTGCATTTGACATGGAATGGCCGTTTAGTTTTAAAACTGGACCTGGAAAATCAGCTGTTATTCAAATTTGTGCCGACCCAAATGAATGTTTTGTTTTTCAACTAACAAAACTCAAAAAACTCCCTGTTGCTTTACTTGAATTACTAACCCATAAAAAAATTAAGCTTCATGGTGTCAATATAAAATGTGATTTTCGTAAACTTGAACGTGATTTTCCCGAAGCTAAAAGTCAACAAATGATTGATCAATCCATAGATCTAGCAGTTTGGTGTAATAGTGTACTCAATACCAGCGGTCGATGGAGTTTGGAACGACTGGTTGCGGAAATTGTAAGATAGATAATTATTTGTTTATTATTTTAAAAATATTTAATATTAAATTTGAATGGTAATCTCAGTGTAAATTAAAAATCAGCAAAGATAAAGCTGTTCGGATGAGTGAATGGCATATTGTGCCTCTAACCGATAAACAAAAATTATATGCGGCAATTGACGTTTATGTAAGTAATATTCCATATCTCAATATTTAATTGTCAAAAGCTAAAGGTTATGTTTTTATCGAAGTATTTTGTTAAATAATAGTTAAAAATTAAATATAAATAAATTATTTTTTACAATAGATATCACAAGTTATATACTATGAACTAGAACGTCTGGAACGGAAAAGGGCAAACAAAGAAGCAGAATTTGTAAACCAATATGGGGAGGAAGCTCTAAATGTTTACAACAGTTTACAATAGTAATATAATTTTTTAACAATTAGTATTTCAATATTTTAGACAATAATTAAAATGATTCGTGTTGTTTATGTGCTTCGTACCGGCTTATTAGATTACCTTAAATCAGTCGAATTGCAAACAAAAATATCAAACCAAAAATATAAGTTGAATGAAAACAAATTCAACAATATACTCATATTAACGCAACATAATCCTGTTTATACGATTGGCATTAGAGAAATAAGTTACACAATTGAAGATGAGACACGTTTAAAAAATCTAGGTGCCGATTTTGTAAAAACAAATCGTGGTGGTTTGATAACGTTTCATGGTCCAGGACAGTTAGTTGCATATCCGATAATTAATTTAAAGAAATTTCAACCAAGTGTTAGATGGTATGTTTGTCAAATAGAGAAAACAATAATTGATTTATGTAAATTTTATGGAATTACGGCAAAAACTACAAGTGACACTGGTGTGTGGATAGAGAATAAGAAAATTTGTGCGATTGGAATACATGCTGGTCGTTACATAACAACGCATGGACTGGCATTAAATTGTAATACTGATTTAAGATGGTTTAACCATATTGTACCTTGTGGGATCCCGGGGAAAGGTGTTACATCTTTAAGTAACGAACTATGTTATGATGTTAGCATGGAAACAGTAATTCCTCATTTTTTACTTAGTTTCCAAAAACAATTCGACTGCTGTTTGATAAACATATCATTTAAAGATTTAGAAGATTTGATAACATAGTTTAGTTCATTGCATTTGCCGAAATGAAAAATAGAACTAAATTATAAAAGCACACGAACGAATTTTAAAATAATATAAGATAAAAATATGTTATACCATTTTACTCAATAAAAATCGTTTAATTAAATAAATAAATCTTGTGTCTGTCCTAAGTTTACTTTGGTATCTGACCATGCATAAAAGTTTAACGTGCAGACCAGCGAATACAAAGCACAATACTACATACTATAATAATAGAATTAGTTTACTTCAAAAAGTTTATTTTTCTGTTTATAGCTCGTCCCCAAATGAAGAACAATTTAACATTTTGATCACATTTATAGAAAATCATGGAGAAAACAAATCCCTATGGGAATACTTGACAGCAAAATTAAATAACGTCGGTCCGCCCGAATACACATTTGATGGTTGGATAAACGTGAGATTATGTGCATTTGTATCGTTCTCTTTAATTACGAATATTGTTTTACAGATTTGGGATGATGTAAAGCAAAGCGTAGAAGATAAATTAAAGGATAATGAAGAATGTGTAGCCGGTCCAGGCGGAGATCCATCGCTTATAAAAAAATTATCGCCTGTGGAAGAAAGAATTGCTAAGCTGCCATGTGTGTCGAGAGCTGTCGATACACCGCTTGAGTGCAATATTCCGTCAACATCAAAAAATTTACTAAATCAATCTATAGACGAAATTGAACCACAGTTATTACCAATGAACCAATCTTCACCTGCCAGTATTTCTTCAAACACAAACTGCACTTCCCCCACAAACTGTGAGCAAATTGATTTTCAACCATTGTTGAATCTTTTAAACAACCAAATACAGCAACAGGATACACATAATAAAAACTTTCAAACATTTGTCGAAACCCTTAAACAATATCAGTTAGATGTATTAAATATTCTTAAAGATATTAGAGATACAAATACAACCCGATTAAAGTTTGAACAGGAAAAATGGATAGCAAAACAGAATATTTTACTAGAGCAAAACAAAATGAAAGCTGAAGAATTAGTATTTAAAAGAATTAAGTTAGACCTACAACAACTAAGAAATCCAAATAGTTAAGTAAAATGTACGCATGTATTTAATTAGTTCAGCCATAGAAAATTGTGTAAATAAAAAGTTCAAAAACCTAAAAAACTATTTAGTTTAATGATCTGAGATATACTATTTTTACATCTCTAATTGGTGTATTTAAATTTCAGGTTGAAGAGTGTTCGATTACTTTTCATTTAATAAAATGTGCTGTGTAGTAGGAGTTAAAAAATCACATACTTATCACATAATAGAATATGACATAGGCCAATATTTCATGATAGGCTAGTAAAAACAAAGGTACAATTTGTTTTAAAAATTAACAAGAACAAAACCAAAATGATGTTGCCAATAATTCAGCTAGTGACATATTCCTTGATCATTTGACGCACGGTCTTTCGAGCCATCATCAAGAAATATTCCATAACTAAGTAAAGATTGAGGGTGCTACCGTTGATTGAAAAGTGCATCCGTCAGCACTTCTAAGATATCAATTTTATCTAGTGATCTATTGACAGAAATCAGTTTTTATTGATTTAATTGTAAATTGTTTTTTAATATTTGATCCACGGCTGTGGCAAGCCCGCGAACTCCATTCCCTGATATTCAATTCGTGCCGTTTGTTCCTTACCCAATATTAGAAGTGGTAGTTTCACTTTAAGGATGATTCGAAAAAAATATTGAACGTCTGGAACGGAAAAGGGCAAACAAAGAAGCAGAATTTGTAAACCAATATGGGGAGGAAGCTCTAAATGTTTACAACAGTTTACAATAGTAATATAATTTTTTAACAATTAGTATTTCAATATTTTAGACAATAATTAAAATGATTCGTGTTGTTTATGTGCTTCGTACCGGCTTATTAGATTACCTTAAATCAGTCGAATTGCAAACAAAAATATCAAACCAAAAATATAAGTTGAATGAAAACAAATTCAACAATATACTCATATTAACGCAACATAATCCTGTTTATACGATTGGCATTAGAGAAATAAGTTACACAATTGAAGATGAGACACGTTTAAAAAATCTAGGTGCCGATTTTGTAAAAACAAATCGTGGTGGTTTGATAACGTTTCATGGTCCAGGACAGTTAGTTGCATATCCGATAATTAATTTAAAGAAATTTCAACCAAGTGTTAGATGGTATGTTTGTCAAATAGAGAAAACAATAATTGATTTATGTAAATTTTATGGAATTACGGCAAAAACTACAAGTGACACTGGTGTGTGGATAGAGAATAAGAAAATTTGTGCGATTGGAATACATGCTGGTCGTTACATAACAACGCATGGACTGGCATTAAATTGTAATACTGATTTAAGATGGTTTAACCATATTGTACCTTGTGGGATCCCGGGGAAAGGTGTTACATCTTTAAGTAACGAACTATGTTATGATGTTAGCATGGAAACAGTAATTCCTCATTTTTTACTTAGTTTCCAAAAACAATTCGACTGCTGTTTGATAAACATATCATTTAAAGATTTAGAAGATTTGATAACATAGTTTAGTTCATTGCATTTGCCGAAATGAAAAATAGAACTAAATTATAAAAGCACACGAACGAATTTTAAAATAATATAAGATAAAAATATGTTATACCATTTTACTCAATAAAAATCGTTTAATTAAATAAATAAATCTTGTGTCTGTCCTAAGTTTACTTTGGTATCTGACCATGCATAAAAGTTTAACGTGCAGACCAGCGAATACAAAGCACAATACTACATACTATAATAATAGAATTAGTTTACTTCAAAAAGTTTATTTTTCTGTTTATAGCTCGTCCCCAAATGAAGAACAATTTAACATTTTGATCACATTTATAGAAAATCATGGAGAAAACAAATCCCTATGGGAATACTTGACAGCAAAATTAAATAACGTCGGTCCGCCCGAATACACATTTGATGGTTGGATAAACGTGAGATTATGTGCATTTGTATCGTTCTCTTTAATTACGAATATTGTTTTACAGATTTGGGATGATGTAAAGCAAAGCGTAGAAGATAAATTAAAGGATAATGAAGAATGTGTAGCCGGTCCAGGCGGAGATCCATCGCTTATAAAAAAATTATCGCCTGTGGAAGAAAGAATTGCTAAGCTGCCATGTGTGTCGAGAGCTGTCGATACACCGCTTGAGTGCAATATTCCGTCAACATCAAAAAATTTACTAAATCAATCTATAGACGAAATTGAACCACAGTTATTACCAATGAACCAATCTTCACCTGCCAGTATTTCTTCAAACACAAACTGCACTTCCCCCACAAACTGTGAGCAAATTGATTTTCAACCATTGTTGAATCTTTTAAACAACCAAATACAGCAACAGGATACACATAATAAAAACTTTCAAACATTTGTCGAAACCCTTAAACAATATCAGTTAGATGTATTAAATATTCTTAAAGATATTAGAGATACAAATACAACCCGATTAAAGTTTGAACAGGAAAAATGGATAGCAAAACAGAATATTTTACTAGAGCAAAACAAAATGAAAGCTGAAGAATTAGTATTTAAAAGAATTAAGTTAGACCTACAACAACTAAGAAATCCAAATAGTTAAGTAAAATGTACGCATGTATTTAATTAGTTCAGCCATAGAAAATTGTGTAAATAAAAAGTTCAAAAACCTAAAAAACTATTTAGTTTAATGATCTGAGATATACTATTTTTACATCTCTAATTGGTGTATTTAAATTTCAGGTTGAAGAGTGTTCGATTACTTTTCATTTAATAAAATGTGCTGTGTAGTAGGAGTTAAAAAATCACATACTTATCACATAATAGAATATGACATAGGCCAATATTTCATGATAGGCTAGTAAAAACAAAGGTACAATTTGTTTTAAAAATTAACAAGAACAAAACCAAAATGATGTTGCCAATAATTCAGCTAGTGACATATTCCTTGATCATTTGACGCACGGTCTTTCGAGCCATCATCAAGAAATATTCCATAGCTAAGTAAAGATTGAGGGTGCTACCGTTGATTGAAAAGTGCATCCGTCAGCACTTCTAAGATATCAATTTTATCTAGTGATCTATTGACAGAAATCAGTTTTTATTGATTTAATTGTAAATTGTTTTTTAATATTTGATCCACGGCTGTGGCAAGCCCGCGAACTCCATTCCCTGATATTCAATTCGTGCCGTTTGTTCCTTACCCAATATTAGAAGTGGTAGTTTCACTTTAAGGATGATTCGAAAAAAATATTGAACGTCTGGAACGGAAAAGGGCAAACAAAGAAGCAGAATTTGTAAACCAATATGGGGAGGAAGCTCTAAATGTTTACAACAGTTTACAATAGTAATATAATTTTTTAACAATTAGTATTTCAATATTTTAGACAATAATTAAAATGATTCGTGTTGTTTATGTGCTTCGTACCGGCTTATTAGATTACCTTAAATCAGTCGAATTGCAAACAAAAATATCAAACCAAAAATATAAGTTGAATGAAAACAAATTCAACAATATACTCATATTAACGCAACATAATCCTGTTTATACGATTGGCATTAGAGAAATAAGTTACACAATTGAAGATGAGACACGTTTAAAAAATCTAGGTGCCGATTTTGTAAAAACAAATCGTGGTGGTTTGATAACGTTTCATGGTCCAGGACAGTTAGTTGCATATCCGATAATTAATTTAAAGAAATTTCAACCAAGTATTAGATGGTATGTTTGTCAAATAGAGAAAACAATAATTGATTTATGTAAATTTTATGGAATTACGGCAAAAACTACAAGTGACACTGGTGTGTGGATAGAGAATAAGAAAATTTGTGCGATTGGAATACATGCTGGTCGTTACATAACAACGCATGGACTGGCATTAAATTGTAATACTGATTTAAGATGGTTTAACCATATTGTACCTTGTGGGATCCCGGGGAAAGGTGTTACATCTTTAAGTAACGAACTATGTTATGATGTTAGCATGGAAACAGTAATTCCTCATTTTTTACTTAGTTTCCAAAAACAATTCGACTGCTGTTTGATAAACATATCATTTAAAGATTTAGAAGATTTGATAACATAGTTTAGTTCATTGCATTTGCCGAAATGAAAAATAGAACTAAATTATAAAAGCACACGAACGAATTTTAAAATAATATAAGATAAAAATATGTTATACCATTTTACTCAATAAAAATCGTTTAATTAAATAAATAAATCTTGTGTCTGTCCTAAGTTTACTTTGGTATCTGACCATGCATAAAAGTTTAACGTGCAGACCAGCGAATACAAAGCACAATACTACATACTATAATAATAGAATTAGTTTACTTCAAAAAGTTTATTTTTCTGTTTATAGCTCGTCCCCAAATGAAGAACAATTTAACATTTTGATCACATTTATAGAAAATCATGGAGAAAACAAATCCCTATGGGAATACTTGACAGCAAAATTAAATAACGTCGGTCCGCCCGAATACACATTTGATGGTTGGATAAACGTGAGATTATGTGCATTTGTATCGTTCTCTTTAATTACGAATATTGTTTTACAGATTTGGGATGATGTAAAGCAAAGCGTAGAAGATAAATTAAAGGATAATGAAGAATGTGTAGCCGGTCCAGGCGGAGATCCATCGCTTATAAAAAAAATTATCGCCTGTGGAAGAAAGAATTGCTAAGCTGCCATGTGTGTCGAGAGCTGTCGATACACCGCTTGAGTGCAATATTCCGTCAACATCAAAAAATTTACTAAATCAATCTATAGACGAAATTGAACCACAGTTATTACCAATGAACCAATCTTCACCTGCCAGTATTTCTTCAAACACAAACTGCACTTCCCCCACAAACTGTGAGCAAATTGATTTTCAACCATTGTTGAATCTTTTAAACAACCAAATACAGCAACAGGATACACATAATAAAAACTTTCAAACATTTGTCGAAACCCTTAAACAATATCAGTTAGATGTATTAAATATTCTTAAAGATATTAGAGATACAAATACAACCCGATTAAAGTTTGAACAGGAAAAATGGATAGCAAAACAGAATATTTTACTAGAGCAAAACAAAATGAAAGCTGAAGAATTAGTATTTATAAGAATTAAGTTAGACCTACAACAACTAAGAAATCCAAATAGTTAAGTAAAATGTACGCATGTATTTAATTAGTTCAGCCATAGAAAATTGTGTAAATAAAAAGTTCAAAAACCTAAAAAACTATTTAGTTTAATGATCTGAGATATACTATTTTTACATCTCTAATTGGTGTATTTAAATTTCAGGTTGAAGAGTGTTCGATTACTTTTCATTTAATAAAATGTGCTGTGTAGTAGGAGTTAAAAAATCACATACTTATCACATAATAGAATATGACATAGGCCAATATTTCATGATAGGCTAGTAAAAACAAAGGTACAATTTGTTTTAAAAATTAACAAGAACAAAACCAAAATGATGTTGCCAATAATTCAGCTAGTGACATATTCCTTGATCATTTGACGCACGGTCTTTCGAGCCATCATCAAGAAATATTCCATAGCTAAGTAAAGATTGAGGGTGCTACCGTTGATTGAAAAGTGCATCCGTCAGCACTTCTAAGATATCAATTTTATCTAGTGATCTATTGACAGAAATCAGTTTTTATTGATTTAATTGTAAATTGTTTTTTAATATTTGATCCACGGCTGTGGCAAGCCCGCGAACTCCATTCCTTGATATTCAATTCGTGCCGTTTGTTCCTTACCCAATATTAGAAGTGGTAGTTTCACCTTAAGGATGATTCGAAAAAAATATTGGAATATAACATAAGCATTCTCCAGCTTTATGCTGGGTGGTGATTTTGTCATGTTATCTCACAAGTGAGATAAAAAAATTATTTTTAAATGATTTCTTTTATCTAATATAATCAATTAAAAACAAATATTTTATCTCACTAGTGAGATAACATGACAAAATCACCACCCTGGTTTCAATCAAGCAAATAATAGTATTAGCCGCGTCATTTTCTGGTATTTTAAGATATCATTTAGTGTTCGATAAGAACGCACCCGACTTTCTTACTATTCAACTTGGCGCCTTAGTACGCGATATCAAATAACCGAATTTAGACACAAAACTGCATCTTTAACAAATCTAGTCAAATTCTTGGCTATGCAGATGATATTCCGCTTTTTGAACGTAGACCGCAGAAATATAATTATTGCAGATATAATTATGCAGATATAATTATTGTGCCCCTGATGATGTAAGGTGTCTTGTTGAGCTTTGTTTTCTTGGTGAGCCTGACCATGTAGTAAGAGGCTATGTGATCCGTGAAAGTCTACCAGTTTGTCGTTGCACGCGAAATACGCCCTGCCACTAGCCCATTTAAGCTAAGATTCTTACGATCAATCTCTTTACAGGACAGTTTAGAACTATATAAAAAAATCTAATCTAATGCGTCCACGATTTAGCACCTAGGTTCCTCAGAAAGGAGAACTGACGCCATGTCACCACTCTCCCTATCTTTACAATTCGTTTGACTTTAAAATTATCTAAACAAATTTATCACACTCACCTAGCCTCTGCCCTTTTAGTTGACAATTTTTTGTTGAGAAGACCATTCCAGTTTCGAATTTCGCCTCCATTGAAAAAGAGTTTTCCTTTATTTAGTGTTCTATTCTTAATAGTTTTCCCTTTTAAAATTAAACTCTCTTTCGACTTCTGTAATTAACCACACTTATCAGTTCCGTATTAATAATTTTATCCGATAAACTAATTTACAGTTAATCGTTTAAAAAAAAAAATAGCAACCACACATTATCTTAACATATTTTGCACTCAAAATTCTTACATCATATCTAATATGATTTTATTCTATTCCTTAAGTGATATATTTATTTTATTATTTGATTTTCTCGTCGAACATAGTTAATTTAGAGCACAGTTTTAGGTAAACTTAATTCAAGTTTCCTCAATACAACTCGCCAGAAAAAAAAATCAATAAATAAACTCAACTCTCTTTTAATTCCCAAAAACTGAATGAATTCTTTTTATCTGGTTTGCATTTTTTTAACTCCTTTTATTTTTCACATAAATATGCGAAAAAAATGGAAAAGAATATGATCTTGATCATGGTCTTCCCGGCAGTGTCAAATGTACTTGTAAGAAATAAGTGTGCTGCAAATAAAATAGATTGAAATGTATATTTATTACATTTACGAATTACGCTATAGTATATCACTATATGTAGAGAGGACGGGAAGTTGAAGTACAGTTGACCCAGGTAATATTTTGCCCATTACAACCAGCGTAGTTTTACTCAGATTGAATTGCAGTCACACGGATGTGTCTACCAAACTACTCCCATATGTACAATTGCATATTCGAACTTACCTCTGACGATAATGACTATGTCATTTGCGTACCCAAAGCATTTGAAGCCTTGGTTACCTAACAATCAGAATTAATTAATTAATTATAATCAGGCTAGTAGACTCCGTATTATATGAATGGTAATAAAATCTCACCCTGTGGACAACTTTTAGTAGTGCCAAGACTGAATTTACAATCACCAGTCTTAGTTCTAGCTACGCTAGCAAACAGGATCTCACATATCCAATCAGTGATTCTGTCAACGTGTTTCTCCTTTAGAGCCATCACGACCGCTGCACATGAGGTGTTGTCGAATATTTATTGTCTAGACAAACACAGACAGCATTTTCTTGTCATCCATCGACTCCCCCAATTCTCTAGTTCCGCGTATTGGCTATCGAAGGCGATGTTACCAAAATACATACAGGGTTGGGTTTATAAGACTTCGGCCGGGTGACATCTTTCTTGCCCACAGGACAAGTCTACCTGATTTCTTTGATATAGGTGATTAGTACCCGCTTGTATTCTGCCTAGTTGACCGATTATGTAGTTCATTGAAGACCCTTCGAACTTCGGATATTTCTGGATGAAGACACGTTATTGCTTGCTCGATGAACCGAGCCATCATGCAAATCGATGTGCGGCCTTTATTCATTGAGGAAGACACATGATCAAGGAATATGCCACTAGCTGGATTATTAGCAACTTCATTTTATTCCTACAAATTTTTAAAACAAATATAGTTTTTACCTTTTATTCTATTGTTATTTTCTCTATCATATCATGAAATATTGGTCTATCTATGTCATATTTTATATGTGATAGGATTTATTCTGTAAAAAAAAATGAAAAACAAAACAAAAATTTGAAGTAAACACCTAAAAACGCATGTTGTTGTGGGACCTAAATTTTGAAAAATGTTTAGGTTGTTGTGAGACATACTGCAATTCCCACTACACAGTACATTTTATTAAAAAATTGATTTCACCTCGTGTTTCAACAGTGGCGAACGAAGGTAGCTTACTCGTTCGTACCGAACAGTTTGATCACAATACCCCTATAGTCAACCAAGAAGGCTTATTTGAAACTCCAGTGATAATTGTGCTGCTCTAAATCAACGCTCCCTCCTATCGTTAGGTCCAACACTTGTCCTAGTGAGAACTCACTTCTTTGATTTTCTTGTTTAGATTTTTTTCTTTCTTTAGTTTGTCCACTCAATGATCAGAGCCCACTCCTTCGAGTTACACAACTTTTCCAGCCGTTACAACTCACTTGCACCTCAGTGAGCGATAAAAGCGTCCCGTCTCCAGTGAAGTTGACCGATACCACTACTACCTTTCGATGGCTGCCTCCATTTGCAGGATCGACCAGCTTAAAAAATCTAAGATAAAAATATTTAATGTTTTTCCTGATCATAATGAAAACTCTGGTTTTCATAAGAAACCCGAATCTGGTTTAAAGTCTCATCCCACTTTTGTCTCGTTGTTTGCGAGACCTTTCACTCTCGTTCTGTGTACTCAGTTCCTGCATAAGCATAAACCCCGATTGTTGTTTAGTGAACTTTCAGGGCCTACAACCAACACTGCTACAACATCATGGACATACACTAATAACTTAAGCATTTGCGTACGGTGCCCGTTTTCTTCATGAAGTTTCGCTAGGACAGAGCGTCTCTGTCCCCTCACATAAGAGTATTTTTGTTATCAAATATGTACCGGAAATGTGCAGTATTCCTGCCGTTACCTCTTCCATTTAATAATGAAAGGGATAAAATAAACAAAAAAAAAATATAACACGTGCTATGCTAGAAACGCATATACTCTGGATTTTAGTGTGGAGTTTTCTGATTAAATATAACTTTAATTAATTTAATATAATGGGAATAGTTCGCAAATTTATTTTATTTACAATGTTAATAGCTGCTTGCGATATGGTTTTTTAGTTGGTAATGTAGTTTTAGTAACATCTTTTCTGAACAGTTCTTGTCAGATAATTTATCTGAAGCTTGTACCAAGTTAAAATATGTGTTTTTTGTTCCAATCAAGCTTTGTTTGGGTAGCGAAATCCGAAATTCGACGCCTACGCCGTGCTGCCTGGGTAATGCTGACAGAATTAGGTTGGTGTACCGGAAACAAGCAGAGTAAAAACTGCTTCGTCAATGACGCTACATCACGACGAATTGGCGCCTTAAAACAAATGCGACTCAAGCGTCTGTTCTCCATGTCAGGGGCGGCTTGGAGCGGGCGTCTGTCTTGGATCAAGCGACTCGCTATATAAACGTGTAAAAAGGTTGTTTCTGGTAACCTTAAGATGCAGAACGAACCCATTCACGACAATTTGGGTTGGGCGTAAGGTAAACACCCTAACCCCGGAAAAAAAATTTGTTAAATTTGGAAATCAGAAAGAGAATAACAGACCCGGATTTCAAAATAGAATTTTACCTGGACGTGAAAAAGACCAGACTACCGAATCGGAACGTGGAACTTGCGCAGCCTGAGCGCTCCTGATGCTCTTATAAGTCTAGAAACAGAGGCTGAGAGGTATAGGATGGATATCATTGCTCTGCAAGAAATTAGACAGCCGATAATCGGAAAACAAGATTTGGATAGTCACTCTCTATACTGTAGTGGTCATTCTTCTCGAAGAGAATTTGGAACTGGCTTTCTTGTTGGTGCACGCATACAAGAAGCCGTGATGAAATTCATCAAGGTCAATGAGAGGATCTGCTACCTACGTGTACGCGGTACATATAACAATATTTCTCTTATTGCCGTGCATGCACCTACTGAAGCTAAGACCGTCGACGAGAAGGATAATTTCTACATAGCACTGGAAGAGGTTATGAAACAAACACCAACACGCGACTTCATATGGTTCTTGGTGACTTTAATGGACAGGTTGGAAGAGATATCTCTTATGGAAATGTGGTGGGTCCCAACAGCCTGCATTTGAATTCGAATGATAATGGTGAGAGAATGACTGAGTTTGCATTATCAAATAATTTGAGAATTGCCAGTACGTTCTTTCCGCATCGATCTATTCCTAAGCAGGCTTGGGTCTCACCGAATGGAAACACTCGAAATCAAATTGATCACGTGCTAGTAACAGCACGTTTATTTTCGAGCGTTCTGGATGTGCGATCCTTTAGAGGTGCATACATTGGAAGTGACCACTTCCTTGTATGTGCAACGATAAGGTTTCACTTCCCAGATCCAGACATTCCAAAATTCAATCAACGGAAACGTTTTAAGAGAGAGAACTATAAGCAGGCAAGACAAGCCGTTACAAAGTTATGTAGGGAACGAAGAGAAAATGGTGGAAGAGACAGTCTCCTCACACCGTTGAAAGCTTCAATAAGAAACATGAATCGCGTAACTTCTTTCAACAGGTTAAAACCTTAACGAAGAGCCCTCAAACTAGATCGACTGCTATTCAAAACGAAGAGGGGGAGCTACAAGTAGACCTTAAAAATATTTTAGTTACTTGGGCCGCTTATTTTGAGAATCTTCTCAACTTAAGTGACCAGCAACAAGTCGGGCGACGAGCAAAGCTTATTCGTGCGTCAAAGGTACATGTAGACAAACCAACCAAAGAGGAATTCGAAGCGGCGCTGTCAAAATTAAAACGCAATAAAGCACCTGATATCGACGATATAACATCCGAAATGATTGTACATGGTGGTGAAACTCTATCCTTAAGATTGTTTGAACTTGTTCAAATGATCTGGAGGACTGAAACCATGCCACAGGACTGGAACTCAGCTATGCTGATACCAATCCATAAAAAGGGTAATCGCCTACAATGTGCAAACTACAGAGGAATCGCTCTCCTCTGCACAGCCTATAAGATCTTTTCCTACATTTTGTTATCAAAAATCAATTATTTTGCTGAACAACTGTTTGAAGAATATCAGTGTGGCTTCCGGCGGGGCCGAGGTACCACCGATGCACTTTTCTCGATAAGGATGATTTTGGAAAAGCGCCGAGAGTTCAACATACCTGTGCACCAACTCTTCATCGATTTCAGGCAGGCCTACGACTCTCGAACGAGAGACTCTATGGTCTGCTCTGGTGTCGATGGGAATTCCTGGTAAATTGGCATCACTATGCAAAATGACAGTACAGAACTCTCAATGCTGTGTACGAGTAGAGAACGAAATATCAAAGCTTTTTAAAGTCGACTCCGGTTTAAGACAAGGTGATGCTATCTCTCCTATACCATTTAATTTAGCCTTGGAATATGTGTGCCGTCAAAAGAAACTACAGACTAACAACAATATCTTGTCAATAAACTCAGTACAGATGATCGCGTACGCTGATGATGTTGTTATCCTCGGCCGAAGTGAAGCTGTTATGAGTGAGACGCTTTCAAGTCGCTTGAGAGTGGAGCTAGAAAAATTGGTCTGCAAATTCACTACGATAAAACCAAACATATGAATGATTCAAGAGAGGCTGAGAAGAAAGATTTGATGTGCGGCGATGAACGAATTGAGAAAGTGACTCAAACAACAGCATACTAATAGATATAAAAGCTCGAGTCGCTGCAGGTACGCGAACTTTCTACTCAATTAAACCTCTCCTTGGGTCACCGTATGTATCAACTAAAACCAAGCTCAAGTTATACAAGACATTGATTAGACCGGTTGTGATGTATTGGTCACGAACGTGGACCCTTACACAAAATGACGGATCGCATTTATCTGTATTTGAGCGTAAGATCCTACGCTACATTTTTGGTCTACTTAAGACAGACGATGGAGAGTATAGAACCCGGTATAACTTTGAGATCGGAGACATTCTTGGGGGCCTTATATAATAGGTTGTATCCGTTCTTTAAGGATTGCTTGGTTTGGGCATGTTCTACGAGCTGATTCACAGTCTGGAATGCTTAGAAAAATGTACGTTAGTACCCCAGGGCGACCGCGAGGTAGACCACGACTACAATGGGAGACCGACGTAATAAACGACCTTAAAAAAATCGGCTGCCATGGTAATTATGTCGCTGTTGCGAATGACCGTGGTCTAAAAAAATTTTATTGTTTTCTTTAAAATAACGAATATATTATGAAAATTCTATTATAAATATGAAAATCTTATGCAACAAAAATATATCTAAATTATTAAAATAAATCATTTCTTTATGTATAACATGATATTAAACTAACTATAGCAAATAAGATTATGAAAGTTTCCAAGCCTCTTTTTCAGTATCGTTAAGGATCGCTCAGACACATCTGTAAAGCAAAACAAATTAAGTGTATGAGTGAAATAAAAAAAAAATGCTAAGAAAATGAATTTGTACAAAAGACTTATTTTTAAAAAAGTAGACGTGTCTTTGATCGTTTCAAGCTCGGCTATTTTTATCCGAAGATAACTAAAATAAGATAAAATTTAGGGACCGATTGTATGAATGCGGATAGAAGATAAATCCTCGGATAAATCGTCGTTTGTATTGTAAGAATCAGGATAGAACAACAAATTAATCCGATAATAAAATTCTATTCTTTCTTTTTCTTGTATAAAAAAAGGATAAAACAATTTGTTTGTTTTTCTTCACACGCGCATAGCAGGATAATTTTGTTTTGAATTTTTGGTTATTTAATTTAAATTCAAAATTTGTGCGTTTCTAAAATTTGTTTTTTGATATAAATTAATAGTAAAATAAATAATATTTTTAATATAATTTGAATATATTCAATTTAAGTTTTGAAATAATTTTTTTTTAGTTTATAATTATTTATTTATTTATTTATTTCATCTTTAGCATTGCATAAGGGAGAAGAGGGATACTTGATCCCCTGGGAGATTTGTTTCCCCATCCATATCTCCCAAATTTTTAAAGTTTGAATCCTGAGATTGGCAACACTTTATGGCCGCCATGTTAAATAATTGTCAGCTTTCATTCATTGTGTGAAAATCAAAACATGCAAAAGTACATTTGAGTGAACAGTTTTTTTCCACTTCAAACTTTTTTCAACTAGTGTTTAAATATTAATATTTGCATTTTGGATATAGGTAAGTGATTGCTTTTTTATCATTACTAGCACATATAATTGTGAGTTAATAACAAATAATGTATAATTGATTCCAATTACGGTGTAGGTAATAAAGGAAAAAAATTGGCATTATTACCCCTACGGACACTTGATCCTTCTCACTATGGGAGACTAGATCCCAGGGATCAAATCTCCTATAATGTAATCAAGTGTTCCCCAACTTTTATTCATAAAGAATATCTGTCTGCAAATATTAATTATTATTCTTTTCTTAAAGAAAATGCCGCGTACGTACCAAGCGAAGGAGGGTGTTAAGAAAGGGTGCCGATAGATAGCCAGAAATTGATAGAGGCTGTAAATTGTGTTATCAATGATGAAGCACCTCTGAAAAGTACAGACAAGAGATTCGGACTGAATGTCATGACACTTAAACGATACGTACGTAAACAAAAGGCAAATGAAATAGAAATATCATTCTCATCTGACTACAAGAAAGCGCAGATATTTACACTTTCAGAAGAAAAATTGCTAAATGACTGTTTTCAAAAAGCTAGCAAGGCCTAACAAGGAAACAGGCTATACAATTAGCTTATGAATACGCTGTCAGAAATGATAAGAAAATACCTGACAATTGGATATCACAAAAAGAAGCAAGCTATGACTAGGTTTTCGGTTTTATGAAGCGGAATACTGAATTATCTTTAATGTTACGAGAAGCAACAAGTCTTAGCCCAGCAACAAGCTTCAACAAAAATAATGTGTCTAAATTTTTCGATAATTTGAAAGTTATTTTCAGCAAACATGCAATTTGGCCTGATTCTATGTGGAATATAGATGAAACCGAACTTTCAAATGTTCACAAGCCTAGAAAAATAATAGCCAGTCAAGGTGAGAAACAAGTCGGAAAAATTACTTCAGGTGAACGACAGTAACAGCTTGCTGTGCAATCAATGCAATCAGTAACAGCATGCCAGCATTCATGGTTTTTCCACGAAAAAAATGGCAGGACCGAATGATTAACAATGGCACAGGTGGCGTAACCCATCAGAGCGGGTGGATGACAGCAGTTAATTTTCACAAATTTCTACAACATTTCAAGAAACATGCGAAACCATCATTGGAGAACAAGTGTCTGATAATTATGGACAACCACGAGAGTCACGTAAGCCTAGAGGTCATAACATATGACAAGGAAAATGGTATGATCCTACTCACGATTCCACCTCACACTTCCTACAAGCTCCTGCCTTTAGATCGAACTGTGTATGGTCCTCTTAAGACCTTCTATAATAAAGCTTGTGATGACTGTATGGTTTCACATCCCGGTAGAACCATGACAATTTATGAAATTGCTGAATGCTTTGGACATGCTTTTCCTCTTGCTTTTATACCACGCACTATTCAAAGTGGTTTTCGGGTCACATGTATTTGGCCTGTAAACTCTGATATCTTCACTGATGTCTTCACCTTGTGTCAAAACTAATACAAAAGCAAAAAGCACGTACTGAATTTTTTATTATATGTACTAACGATTACCGAAGTTTCAAGAAAATCGAAAATGGTAAGCTTCAAATTTTTCATTTTATCGACGTCTTGATTCGATTTTCCATCAATTAAGTGTGGGTCGATTCATTATTATCTTTTATGATAAAATTATACAGGTCTTAAAAAATTAATAGATTAATAGTTAATCTTAAAAATTAACGTAAAAGTAATATGAGTAACGTAATAAATGTGTTACACACTAATGCGTAACGTAATTATAAGCAACCAATATTGTCATGGAAAACATATCACATTTCAACAAATTAATTATAAATATTAAAAACGAACTTGATACAACTTCTCAAATTATTTCAATCGATTTTTTCTAAGATCTGTGTACATCACGCTATATCATCGAACGATGTGAAGGGATGGCAAAGCAAAATTCATTTGAAAACGTAAAAAGAATTTTGCCACTCGGCAATCGGCTAGCGCAACCAGTCAAACCGTCGAGATCCCGCGCTGTCATACTGGCTGATCGCAAAAAGACTTTTGTTCGAACTGCATACAAATGGAATAGTTTGCCGGAATCAGAGGTTTAAAAATAACGTTAATCAACACCTTAGAGCGCAAGTTGTTGTGGGACCTACGTCTTAAAAGGTATTTATGTGTTGTTGTGACACATATTGTGACACATACCCTATAACAACACTTTTTATTAAAAAAAAATACAATTACAGGAATAATAAATGAATAAATTTAATTCTGGTTTGGTCGTAGAACTATTGCAGTATGAAAGTCGTACAGAATAGTAATCTCTGCGTTCGGGTGTTAAAATTTCATACTCTTGAAATACTAGTATCATCTGCGCTCGTTCTCAAAAACAGTTTATAATTTATACAGTCGAACAGAAGTAAAATAATTATTTTAAAGTTTATTGTGACTAATCTTGTCGCACACATTAATTGTTTTATAAAAAATTTAAAAAAAAAATATTTATTTCACTCACATACTTATTTGGTTTTGCAGATATGTCTAAGATACATAAAAAAAGTGCCTTAAAAATTCCAAAATTCTTCGGTCGTAAGTAAGAAGCTATCATTATAAAACAATCTAATCAATGAACATACTTTATTCCTAAAACTAATAAAACCTTTCTCGCGACTCTTTATTATATCGATTGCATTTTCCGATATAAATCGAATATCATTAAATTTTCGATGGTTTAACGTTGTTTTTAATTCCTCCATCGCCGTTTCATATTCTTTACATCGTTGAAGATCTCCATTACTAAAATAGAATAAATTAAAAAAAAATTATAACAGTTAATACAAATCATACCTAGATTGTTCTAAAAACAACGAAAATATTAAACAAGCTAGACTTCTTGTTAGAATTCTTCTTTTATTACTAATTCCATCCTTTTTTAATCCAATTGCTCCCAGTAACCCTTCACCCCAACCTTCTGATTGTGTTGAAATAACTTGAAAATACCTAGCGTCGGAAAAGATAAATGAAGTCAAAAAGAATATTTTAACTGATAAATCTAACAAACCTAGCTAATTTTAAAAGTTGATTCTTAGAGTCAAATGAATTTTCAAAAATATAAACACCGCACACCATTGCCAGCCCCCAGATTGCACAAAGTTTTGGTTCGTTATATTCAATATTTTTACAATTTTCAACCCATTCATGCAATTTATTTAAATATGTGATTTTATCGCCGAGATTGGTTATATACTTGAGATTGTAAAATGAAAATAAATGAAGACAAAGAAGTAAATGGTTCTGTACAATCATAGATCCATCAAACTGTGGTTTTATCGGTCCAATTCGATGTACTACGTTATTCCAACTTGGTTTGTGTTGGTTTTTCGTTGTTTCTGAAAGTATATAAAAATTGTGTCAGACAACTAAATAAACTAAAAAATAAGCTCTACTATTATAAAAATAAATCAGAACAATGCCAAACAAAAAGGTCGTGACATTTCAGAGATCTGAAATCCGCAAACTATTTCACTCTTCATCCGCATCAGGTTAACTCTTCGATTCGACGTCAAATTAATCTGAATGCGCAATGCTGCATTTTGAGGTTTTTAAACTTTTCCAGTAAGATGTGGAGACTAAGTTTGCCGCATAGTTAACCATAGTAGATTAATGTAATTGTACATTATAGTGATGATTTTCGACCTTTCTTCAACCAGCGCGAACAAGAGATTTCAATACGTTCTATACAACCTGGAATCTATATATATTAAGCGAATCTCTAACTTTTTCAACCCAAGACTTTTGTTTGAAACTCATTATTGGTATCATTGGTTTTGGTGTTATTTTTTTCAAATTTTAGATTATCTTTACACGATTCAAGACGTGAAGCTTGAACATTGCCATAGCCGACTATATTTCAGCAACGGTGGGTCTGCGCCCAAACTATCCAAGAACAGCCGGGCAACAAACGTCGACCCTCGCCACATTGTGCTGCCCAAGTGTTTTATCGCTATTGAGGAAGTCAAGTCAATTAAGGTTGCTCCACACTCTTCTTCAAATAGCTGAAATAGAATATAATCCAGGTTCACGCGAAATTTTGCACTGCTTGGTCTGCAAAACATAATCAACAACAACTCGGCATCAGTATGATGTGTCACGCTCCGAGCTCGTTCACCAAAGTTTGTGGTACTCTAACAATAAAGCACTATGTTTTTTCAATAATATCAATATAAATCGCAATAATAGATAACGATAAAAGATAATATAACAAATTGAGCTGCGATGATCTCATTATCAAAATGCAAGAGGACATGAAAAAAATAAATGAATGGTTTGATCTCAAATTAAATCTCCCTAATACCCATTACTTTATTTTTGAAACTCCAAACGATATACATAATTAAATATTTAGAACTTTTTATGGATTCGTGTTTGGATTTTAAGCAACATATAAAAACAATAAAGGGCAAAATTCGAATCTATATCCTTAATGCCCATGTAATAGTTCAAGACCGATATTTCCTTCCAAGTTGGGGATTTCCATGTAAGTTTAGACTAAATGAAGTTAACGTCTTATTAAAAGATGTTTAAAGATCGTGAAAAATTTACCAAAGTTAACGACTACAATATTGCTGTATAATCTCAACAATCTGCCTCTAAATACTTTTATAATTTATGAATTCGTTCTACTTGTATTTATGATAGAGAACAAATTAATAAAAAATAATATGACGTTAGTAATTATTAACTAATAATGTTGAAAGAACACAAGCTTCCTGTGGGAACTTTGGGTTCACCTTTTGCATTCTGCCGGCTGGAATGAAGCGAGATCTGGCTTTATTAAAAATTTCTTTCCCCAGAGAGGGCGTCAAGTGGTAAAAATTGCTTACTGAATTCTATTTCAGTAAAATTTGTAAAATTTTGCAAGTCAGCTTTGTTAAAATTAATATATGTCTTCTTCTCGGACTTTATTTGGTTTATTGGACGGCTTAAGGTGATTATGATCAGTACGTGGTCTGATCCTAATGCGATTTCAGTTCTCTATTCAGCAATAGGCATTAGTGACATACTGGCAAGTAAAACATCTGGAGAAGAATACGAGTTATTAGTTACCGTTGTTGGTTGTGGTTCGTTGAGGACTCCAAAGTTGGGGCCGTCAATTTGATCAGCGATGCTTTCGCATCGTGAATCAGTGTTCAAGTGTGAGTGCCATAGCATGGTGAGCATTCACATCTCCGAGAATTAGACAGTCTTTAGTATAAAATAGGTGTCATATAGACGGTTCATAACCTGTTTCACAGCTGCTTACTGGTGGTATATAAATATTGACTAGTGTTATCTCCGTGTTTCCGGATTTTATTATGATACCCAGTTGTTCTAGGTGATTATCAGTTACCGGTACTGTTGGTAATGTGGTTGTACGGAAGATAACGGTTTTGTGAATGATAAAGGCAAGGCCACCACCATTGTCCTTCCCTCTATCCAGCCTTATAATTTTATAATCACAGATATTATCACTAATTTTAGATCTAGCATTTAGTTTGGTTTCCTGTAAAACCGCGACTAGAATATCATTATTGCACATATAGTTTATTATGTCATCAAGTTTGTTTATGAGACCATTGCAGTTTAATTGCATTACTTTCACATCGCTTGGGGTTTCAGGATGTGTGTTCATTCGCATTGTGTTCTGGTGCGAGATCGTGCTTGTTTATTGACCTGATGTCTGGCAACATGGTGCTATATACTTTTTGGTCCATTGCTTATGTATGGCAAGGCCTGATCAGTTCTTCAGATGACACCATTCCTTACAACTGTTACACTGTAAGGATGTAGTGTTTGCCCTTAAAATATGTTTACATATTGTACAGTGCCATTTTTTAGTTGATCCAGGGTTTCTTTCAATAACAGCCATGACGAGGAGAGTTTGAAGCAGTGAGGCCAGTGACAGCTACTTCTTTATCTAAAAAATGGAGCGACGGAGTTGCACCTTTCGTCGAAATTGTTGAGATGATCCTTGGTCGGAACCGCGTTCCGAGTACTTCTGGACCGTAGACCCGTCCATCTTGAGAAGCTACAAATATCGTCATCAACAGTGCTCAGATGAAATCAGCATCATCATGCCTCAAACTTATTCTTACCCTCGTTTCACTCGGCAATCGGCTAGCGCAACCAGTCAAACTTTCGAGATCCCGCGCTGTCATACTGGCAGATCGCAGAAAGGCTTCTTTGTCCGAACTGTATACAAAAGGAATAGTTTGCCGGAATCCATAGTCTCAGGTGGTTTCAATCCGAAGAGTTTTAAAAAAAGCGTTCATCAACACCTTAGAGCGCAAGTTGTTGTGGGACCTAGGTCTTAAAAGATATTTATGCGTTGTTGTGACACATATTGTAGACCCTATAACACAACACTTTTTATTTAAAAAAAAAAAAATAATAACAAAACATACAACAGCATCATCGAGGTCTGCCAAAGTTGGAACGCACGACATTAGGCATTAGGCAAACAATTGCCGAACATTACGGACACACCCAAGCGATGAATTTTCTTGTCCTCGGAACAAAAAGGGACCAATTGACGCGCAATGACGACAACAACTATGCTTCATCCGGTGATTGTCGCAAACACGACATATAGAAATTAAGCAATATTCGTGAAGAAGCTCTCGTTTTAAACACTGCTTTCATTATTCTAATCTGCTGAAACTCGATTTGTGATCTCGTTGTACGATTGAAGTACGAATCAAAGCAGCCATATTTCTATGATAGTTGAATAGAATCAGAGTTTCAAACCGGAACCGAACCGTAAACCGGTATTAACCGCATTGAGGGTTCACTATAAACATATTCGAGGGATTTAAACCGAATTCGAGGGATAATTATAAAACATAAACATATTCGAGTAGAAAATGATCCAACACGCCACTTTTGTCTTGAAGAGGATGAAACAGTCCCTCACATTGTGTGAGAATGTTGGGCTCCGAAGCGTTATGTTAAAATCAAAATATCTAAGGAAAGAAGATTTCTGCAAAGCAGACCATTCAAGACTGTTGGCTTTTTTCAAAAAGGTCTTCAGCTCTTGGATATGAGGATGGCATAAAGGACTTTGCAAGTTTACTACATGTCAGGCTATGACTACATGGTCGCCTCGCAAAAAAAATGTTAACGCTATCAAGCTTAATACAAGACAAAAGAAGAGATGATTCTATCTGTGGTAGTACTTCATTATACGACGAAATGTAATTTTTCTTAGATTTGCAAAACTTGTGGTGCGGTGAAAAGATTTTGTAAGATCACTAATTTCTTCAGCATCAAAGTATTGATTTTTAAGGGTTTTTGATTATAAATTTTTTAGATCATAAATTAAATACATTTATTTATGATTATACTTCTGATTTCTAACTAGATGCAAGACAAAGACGAGCAACCACTTTCTTCATATCCAGCGGCAGTTTTAATGGGAAAAATAATTACTACCTAGTTGATTGATTGGAACTGAGTTCAAGAGTTCAAAAACTATATGAAAGATAACATCTATATACTTCCAACTATCTTTTTGTTTTTGCGTATACATTAAGCACAATACAGAAAATACAACAATAATTAGGGGTCATTCCATTGTGACATACGTAACATTTTTACCCTTTTCAACTCTTACTTTTGCCTATTATTCATAAAAAACATTGTTATTTTATGAAATTTATGTTATTTTATGCTATTATGCAGGTAAGATATACACTTTCAATGAAAAAAAGCATTAAATTAAATATATATTAAGTAATAATAACAAAATTCAGTGCTGTGACCAACGTAACAAAAAAAGTACCACAGTAAAACTTACTCACACTTTCAAAGCAATTTCTCTGAAAGTGTGTCTTCAATAAATTCAAATTTAGGTTTTTATAAAGCACAAGTTATCTGTTTTTAAATAAGCATATGTTTTTTACAAATGCTACATACAGTAAGAGGTCCCTTTAAAAAAAATTATGTGACCAACGTAACGTGACCAACGTAACAGAAAAAAACACATAAGAAAATAATGCATTTCTAACAACAATTTTATTACTTATTTATTTTTTTCCATCTTTTAAACAATTTATTTGTTTACTTTCTATCTTTGGTATCCATAATGACGGGCAAGTTTCCAATTAGATTAATTTTTCCACACAGCATAAACTTCATCGCAACTATTGAGGTTTATGTTTCCATGGAATGACCCTTAGGTATAACAAGAAATAAAACCACTAAGTAATTCTTCTTTCTGTTACAAATCGCTATCGTACAATTCCAACACGTTAACCTCATAATAAAAAATATTGCTTGAATTGGTCAAACATAGTTTAAAATTTGGCTTAAAATTCAAAATCACTTACCCGCTATCCTAAAATAATTAATAAGCGTAAACTCTAGAAGTGTAGATAAATTCAAAGAAAATGTTTTACAACTACCAATAGCATTTAACATACAACACAGAAACATATTTCCCGGTGGAACAGTACTTTCCCAAGCAATAATTCCATCGATGAATAATTTTGAAACTGTTTCTCCGTTTATTTGCGTAGTACCTACTATCTCGATAGCTAAATTTATTGCTTCCTGGCTCTCTGTATGATATAAGTCATTTAAAATGTTATCAATAAACATTAGTAATTCAAGTATCGCCGAATGAAATGCTTTAATTCCATCATCGGTTGTTAAAAGTTTATGATATTTTGATCCGCATGCTCTCAATATTCTAACAACTGTTTTTACATACAAAGTTCGTTTTATTTGATTTAGAGATGATATACTATTTTCATGTGACTTAGTCATTCCACAAACTGTTTGAAGTAACCTTAAATAAATTTAAAAAGTTAACCGCATAATATTCAAAGTTTGAACATTTTATTTATTACGCATACAAATATTACTTACGTCAAAATTCCATTATCAACTGCCAAACTTTGATTAGGTAATTTCAATAAAATCGAAGGCTCTGAGGACAGAACGAACCAATCTAAAACTCCTTCAACTGCTTGATTTTCTAAAAAATGCCATGGCAGTTTTAATGAATCTTCCAATGATTGAGTTAATTTCGGACTTTCACGTATAGTTGGTTCACATGATATTTTAACAATAATCATTAATAAAAACGATATCATTTTTTGCTTAATTTCATAATTCCAATTGTTTAAATTCATTGCTATTCCATTCAGCCAGTCAATATTTAAAAATATGTAACCAACAAATACATGACATTCTGGAAGAAACTTTACAAACCAAGAAAAGTTATATATAAATAAAAACTGCACATTTTAATTAAATAATATTGTTGAAAGTTACCTGTAATAGTATTCGATTTAAACTTTCCATGTTTAAGATATTAGGAACCATTTTATCCCAAGATAATGTTAACAGTGAATTATGTACAGTAGATAAAATTGGTTTTGGAATATTTGTATTAGCAAAATGTATTTCATACCAATGAAATATTTGGTTTAAAATAGAAGTTCCAGCTAAAATATTAAACAAAAATAAAAGAATATATTGAACATTACATAAAACAACACTCCTAACCTGGTAACATCTCGAATATGAATTGAACACAGCTGATGAACATAGAAAATATTTTTTGATAGAAAGTTATATGTGTAACATTACATGGCAGTAATATTGGATTACTTGAAGTAATATGTTTTATCCAGTTTGATGTAGACTCTTGCAGTTGGTGTGGATGATAAGGCACTAACCAAGGGGAAAATAAATCACAAACGATTGGCCATAACCAATCAACTAATTGATTAGCTAATACCCCAGGATACGTATAGATGATTGAGACAACAGCCGAATAGCTCAATGAAGCCATTATTAAAGATAATTTATCACAATATATTGTATGTTTTGGATAAAGACCATGTAGTCCATTTTGTAATCGTTCGCACTGATAATATTTAGCTAGCAACATAGAGGTATCTATAATCTATAAAAAACAATTCGATGGTTATTATTTGATTTTGATTTTTATATGTATGCAGTTACCTCTTTATAGTTGAAAAGTTTTTGTTTATTTGCAAATGCAACAAATTTAGATTTTTGTTTTATTGGATCTATTTCGTCTGACAATAACTCACAACCACATTTTCTATATAATGAATTTATTAAAGCTAGCATAACGGTTGGTGAAATGTGTTTCTCCGATGAACTTTTTAATACAACTTGAAGCACTTCGCCGTAATGTTCTGGGAAATTGTGCTCGTAAATGTAAATTAAATGTTTACATAATTCCTTTAAAAAATGAATTAAAAACATAATTTTTGAAATTTAATTTAACGTAATCATTTACTCACATTTTGAATTGAAAAGTTAGCATCGGATTTTGGACCATCGCATTGTAATCCTTTCATAATCAGTTCGATTAAAATAGTGATTTCCGCAAGTCGAGGTCTATTGATGTCTAACCAATTTTTTAAATCAAACTTCTTTAGCACAATTAAAACTACATTTAAATGAGACTGTCGACATTGTAAATCAATAATAAAACTGTACATTTCTATATACATTTTTGGCATTATTAGTCTTGGATCAAATGATTGTAACATAATTTCAAGCATTTCAGGTTGTTGAATAATTTTTTTTAAAAATAAAACGCTTTGGTTGTGTTTTATTATATTCTGAAATTTAAAAAACAAATAAAGTTGAACTTAATTATGCTAAATGAACTATAAAAAAAATTTCTTACACCTAATTGAATTAAGATATTGGAACATAAATCATTCGCTGGCATGAAGACAAATCGCCGGTCTTTTAGAATTATATTGTAATAAATGTTATTTGCAATTGTTAGAATTTCATCACAATTTTCATTTTCTGTATTCTTTCTTTGAAATAGTTGAACGAGTTGATTAGTGTATTGATTAAGCTTTACAATAGCTAATGTTAAATTAGATGGTGGTGTTAACATTAGTTTATCGTTTATGGCTATATATCGTTTGCGATTTCCAATAATAAGTGCTTCAATTCTGTTATTCAATTTTGTTGTGTTTATCTGATAAAAGTACAAATTATTATCAATCACATGAATTGAATGTAAGGCCTACCTTTAACACTATTCGGATGATGGTTGTTTCGTTTGGAACACATTTACAAACTTTATCCACATGAACAATGTCTGAAGATAAATCATATAAAGATCTTAGAGTTTCTATAAAACTCGCGTTATGTGATTGCAATTCGTTTATATCAAGTTGAAAATCTTTGGCATATTTTTTCACCAAATCGTAATTATTAACAAAAATACCATTGAACTTATTTAAAGGTGGTAAATTTTCAACAATTAAAAAATTTGATTGAACTACAGGTGGTGGTTCTGGTTGATCATATGATTTTAGACGTTTTATGATTCTTTCTTTTGGATTCGAGTCATCTGTTTGTCGGGATGTCATCTGAGTCAGATTGGTACTGGGAGATCTAAAACATTCTTTTAACCATTTTAATGAATCATATTTTTGTTGCTTACGAATATTTGGTAAATAAATAAATTCACTCCAATGATCATTATTCCCCTCAAAAATTATTTGCAAACGATGAGAATCATATTGTGGGGGTAAAGGTTGAAAATTAAGGCGACTGACATCCATTTTATTTAATCGTGGTTCTTCTAACCATAATATAAAACTGTCAAATAATCTAAAATGAAAAAACATTAATTAAATAAGACCTGATTAAAGATGAATGTTTTCGTTTTGTTACACAAAATCAACATTCACAATATACACAACACTAAATATGAGACAATTTAACAATTTAGTAATAAAACACATAGCTGATTTCAAATCATCGCAGCAAATTTTAAATCGGCGCAGTAGTAATCGTTGACTCCGGACCCTCGGCAGACAGATAGACATTTTATTTGACTATTTCGACTCCCCACGACATCAAGAAATATCGAAAAAATTAGCATAAAATTTTTTGAAATTTTTCGCACGAATCAAACCATTCAGACCGAAATTAAATTTGCGATTTCATCCTCTTCATATGTTTTGTTTAAGTTCTACCGCTATCGAGATAAAACTTAATAAAATTGGAATATTGATAATATACGTATTTACTATTTAACGTTTAATTTATTCGTTTTTATCTGGGTTTAAGAGTTTATTATAACAACTAATCCACATCTATTAGGTTCTTCAAGTCGGTAGGTACGAGTTTGATGTCAGGTTTTCAAAAATCAAAATGGCGGATCCAATGTAACGGTCAACTTTACGGAAGTCGCTAAATTTTAAGTTGTAATATCAGATAGTTTTCTTTATTTATTTTTTAATTTAGTATTTTTATCAAAAATTGTAATCCATTTTGATTTTTGAAAACCTGACATCATATTCGTACTCACCGACTTTAAGAACCTAATAGATGTCGATTAGTTGTTATAGTAAAATCTTAAACCCAGTTAAAAACAAATAAATTATATAGTAAATACGTATTCGGGATTTTTTTAGAACAATTAAACTCAAGTAATTAAGGAATAGAAATATTCTCCATTCTATGATTTCACACAATGTAATGTCTAGAAATTTAATGCAAAAATTCCCATATAATGTAAATACGTATATTATTAATATTCAAATTTTATGAATTTTTATCTCGAAAACGGTAAATCTTAAACAAAAATAGAACATACATTTTCAACTTAAAATTGTATGTAGAATACGATGTTATTTTTGAACCTTCAAAATTGGGTGATTTTTTAAGTTTGCCGCCATATTTGATCCGCCATTTTTTTTTTAATTTGACGTTAGATTCGTAATCAGTGATCCTAATAATCTTAGAATATACTATTCGGCAAGATTACTTTATCTTAGGCCCCGGCCAATTTTTTGTTTTTCTTTTTAAGGGCACTTTTATAAACATATTGAAAAAAAATTTTTTTGAAAATCAGTCCCGGGGACCAAGATATAGGCCTTTGAAAAAAAAATATCGTTTAAAAGTACACTTTTTTTACCGAATGTTGCAATCCAAATGACGTTTAATGTTATTTTTGATATATAATTTTAAAGAATCAACATGAATAACTTAAAAAAAAATAATTATAACCTTAGGGGCCCACGTTATGACCATTTGAGGCAAGATTACTTTAACTTAGGCGCGAGTGGATTTTTTTTAATTATTTTTATCGTAAATTAAGAAAATTTTGTAAAAGGGACAGTTTTGATCGTTTATCTTATAAGCACATAGGAAATAAAGCAAAAATAAGTAAAACATAAAAAATTTTTGTCAAAACCAGTGCAATTTTGTATGGATTTTGCTTTTTTCAAAGGCCTGTATCTTGGACCCCGGGGCTCCGATACAACTCGTTTTGGTTTTATTCGCTTCAGTGAGTGATTCTCTATCAAATAAAAAAAATTCTTGGGGCCTAAGAAAAAGTAATATCCTCTACTATTCTTTTACCGTTTATTAACTCACAAAATGAGAAATTACGCTAAACCACGTCTTTTCACCTTTGAGTCAATTCCTCGTCAGTTCGAGTCGCAGTCGCGTTCGAGTAACAGTCGCATATTATACTTGCCTTTTAAATGTCATTAACAGATTTGCTGTCGGTTTTGTAAATGACCGTTTATAGGCGCGAAATATATTAATTAAATTAGCTTTCATTTAAAAATTTCGATAAACAATCCATAATTGCTTTCAGATCAACGTTTAGTACATGTATCAAACTTAAAATCATTATATAGTACAGACAAACCTCGTTTAACGATCCCTCGAATAACGATTCCTCGCTTTAACGATCATCGTAAATTGATCTGAAACCGCGATTAACGATCAAAAAACCTCGAATTAACGCGAAAAATATTTATGCAATTGTTAAAAATTCAAGTTTTTTTTATCAAAACTTTAAGTGTTTATCGTCTTTTATTCCTAGTATAATCGATTTTTATTACGCTTCTGCTCCCATTTTGTTATTCCGACTCTTTATTTTTGTGTTTTGGTTCAAAAACAACTGTAAAGTGTACAGTACCGTGGTGTTGTGCCCGTGCACTAATTAACTAATCATATGCAACAAAGTTTAACAAACAAATTTAAATTATAACATAACTATTTCCAAATTTTCAATAAAAAAACTGGATTTCAACATAGTAGACCAAGGTAGAAGCCTTTAAAAATAATAAAAAGTGAAAAAAATAATAGTAGGATGAAACCCATTAGAAAAGGAGAATATTATAAAAATGAAAGGAAAAATAATTTACGGGCGATCTGAGGTCGGGAAGGGGAAGGGGTGAGTTTTTAAGGGTAAAAAAACGGTTTATCTCGATTTTCGGCAAAACTAAAAGTCCTATGGAAAAAAGTTAAATGGCAAAGTTGTAGGTAATAAAAAGATCTAAAACTTTTGTAGAGACACTTTTTTCACATAACCTCAAAATTTATGTGAAAAATTCAAAAAAACCAAGTTTTTGGTTTTTTATTTTTCTTTTACAAAAAAATTTTTTTTTCTTTTCACGAAATTTGGTGAAAACTTACCTTTTTATGTCCCAAATACGCTATAATTTATTTGATTTGAAATATTTATTTTTTCACCTTATTTTGAATTAATATCGAAAAAGTGCCCTAATTTTCAATCGAAAATTCACCCGTCAAAATATCAGCTTTTTTCAAAAAGTTGGTATGCTTTCTGTTCGTTGAAATCTCTACTTTCCGATGGTGAAAAAAAAAATATATTACTATAGTAAATCTTCTCAGAAAAAGCAAAAAATGAATAGCATTTTAGATTAAAAAAACCAAATTTTTAATAAAAAAACTGGATTTCAACATAGTAGACCAGGGTAGAAGCCTTTAAAAATAATAAAAAGTGAAATAAATAATAGTAGGATGAAACCCATTAGAAAAGAAAGAGAATATTATAAAAATGAAAGGAAAAATAATTTACGGGCGATCTGAGGTCGGGAAGGGGAAGGGGTGAGTTTTTGAGGGTAAAAATTGATGGTTTTTTATTTTTATCTTTTACAAAAAAAAATTTTTTTTTTCACGAAATTTGATGAAAACTTACCTTTTTATGTCCCAAATACGCTGTAATTTATTTGATTTGAAATATTTATTTTTTCACCTTATTTTGAATTAATATCGAAAAAGCACCCTAATTTTCAATCGAAAATTCAATTCATTTTTTGCATTTTCTGAGAAGATTTACTATAGTAATATATTTTTTTTCACCATCGGAAAGTAGAGATTTCAACGAACAGAAAGCATACCAGCTTTTTGAAAAAAGCTGATATTTTGACGGGTGAATTTTCGATTGAAAATTAGGGTACTTTTTCGATATTAATTCAAAATAAGGTGAAAAAATAAATATTTCAAATCAAATAAATTATAGCGTATTTGGGACATAAAAAGGTAAGTTTTCACCAAATTTCGTGAAAAAAAAAAATTTTTGTAAAAGATAAAAATAAAAAACCAAAAACTTGGTTTTTTGAATTTTTCACATAAATTTTGAGGTTATGTGAAAAAAGTGTCTATACAACTTCGCCATTTAACTTTTTTCCATAGGACTTTTAGTTTTGCCGGAAATCGAGATAAACCGTTTTTTACCCTTAAAAACTCACCCCTTCCCCTTCCCGACCTCAGATCGCCCGTAAATTATTTTTCCTTTCATTTTTATAATATTCTCCTCCTTTTCTAATGGGTTTCATCCTACTATTATTTTTTTGTTTTAAAAAATTATCGACCCTGGTCTATAGTAACCGCATTAGTTTTTAACCTGATTTAATTTAATTTATATATTACAGTAATTATTTGGAAATCATTTGTACAAATAAAATTATGTCAATTTATAATAAACTAAAAAGTAAAAATATATATACACAACAATTTTGCTAATAATTTTAAACTAATGATTCTGCATTTTGGTAGTAATTCTAAATTGGCAAATCATTTTAATTGAAAGACAAAAACTGTGTCAATTTAAATAAAATATTATTTATAATAATGTGTAAAAGGCACAAAAAGTTAGTCTGTAAAAAATTAGTGGTAAGAGGGAGTCAGTCTGCAAAAGCAATCAGTTGAATCAGTTAAGTCCGGTCTGTAATATTTAATTATAAGAGTTTTAGCCTAAGAGTAATCTGGTAAGACAATCATTTTGTAAAAGTTTAATCCGTTATGTCAATCAATAAAGCCAATAAAGGCAATAAAGTGAATTAAATCAGTTAATCTGTGGAGTCAATCCAGTTGCTAGTTAAGAGTTCCACGTTTAAGTATAAACAAAGTTTTAAAATATAATTCAAATAGTAATAAATAGTTTGTAGTAGAAATCAGCCAGTAATTAATTAAACGAGTTCAAATGTTTAAACTTTTTTACAATTAAAATAATATGTGTGAATTAATCGAAAATAACCAATAAACGGATAAATGAACAATCATAAAATTTTGTGTTGTTAGTTTGTGTTGTAATTTGTAAGAACGATCCTCGCAGGCACAACAGTGGTGCTTTTTTCGGAATCGTTGAAATGCCGTCAAATATAAATAAAAGTGCACGGAAACGGAAAGTGATAACATTAAAACAAAAATTAGAAATAATTAAACGAATGGAAAATGGGGAAAGGATTTCGGTTATCGCCAACTCAATGGGAATGTCACAACTCACAATTGACTATTTCTACTATAATAAAGTAGAAAAATGAGATAAAAGATAGCATTAAACGGACAAGTAGTACGAGTTCTAGTCTTCTAGCCATCACTAGCAAGCAAAATGAACTACTCGAAGAAATGGAGCAAATTTTGAATGTATGTATATGTATTTGTATATAGTTTTTTTATGAGACCCATAAATCTTGCTATCAAGAACAAAACTATAAATAAGATGAACCATTGAATCTAACAAATCATTTATATAGATAAGAAGAGTGAAGGGAAACCACGAGCAACTCCTGCATTAAATGAAAACTAAAATTATTAATTATTTGAAACTAAATATTATTTTTCTTATTCGATTTACGCTATCGCGTTCCATATATAATTGCTTTCCACTATATCGTATTCTTAAAAAAATGTCTCATTTTGTAAGCACTAAGCGGCCCTGTTTATATACGATTTCATTTTAATTACTTTCTCGAATGGTCACACTGTAAAATTTTACTCTATTTCAAGATAATCTTAGTATGCTCCACAGTATTAAATTTTGCATTGGCGTGTTATTGTTATGTACAAGAATATCCGTGCCATTTAATCCTCTTTATCATTTCTTACTCTTCCGCTTTAATTTTATTTGAATAAAAACAACAAATTTGTCGCAATTTTTATTTATGTTCAACGAGATCTGCAAACGTATCTCTATTTCAGGTTTATTTATAAATGATTTTCATTTAATTGCAATTTCATGGTGTTTTGACACCAAATTCCATGACTTTCCAGAACGAAATATGAAATTTCCATGATCATTTTTAAGAATAAAACTAACAATTTTGTAAAAAAACCTAAATGTAGTTATCAAAACCAATTTACTAAAAACTAGAGTTTCTAAATTGGCTCTTGGATTTGGATTCCTAACAAGAATCTCGTAAGTAGATACTATAGTATCTAAAAGTCAACATAATATCAAGGTAGATAATCGAAAACGAAAAAGCAGAAAATGAAAGATCGAAAGCGTCAAAACTTTTAACTATGATCATTTTTGACAAAGCATTTTACAGCGCCATTAATTCTTCAAATTCTGTTACTAAATATTCTATCCGCTCCATTCACTGAACACTCACGGGAAGCCACTTTGTTCGCGGAAAGCTTTGCTTAGAACTCGACTGTTCTGGAAATACCTAAAGAAATGCCCAAAATCCAGTCTTCAGGAGTTAATATGAAAAAACTTAATTTCTATCCCAAAATGGTCATACAACTTTTAAGTTGGCTAAGCATCAACAAAGGCTTCAGTCTGAATAACATTCCTACTGTTATTCTAAAAACATTTTCAAAATAACATGCACACTCTAACCAAAATTTTGAACAAATCTTAAAAATCTGGTAGTTTTCCTTTGTTTTGAAAGTTGGTCAATTGCCAGTCCGTCCCCAAATTCCCCGCAATCAACAAATTGTTGATTTAAAGTTTTCTGACTAACCAATACATTTCATTTTTCTTTTTATACAATATTAATCATGTTTGGTTCGAATTATAATGAAAAAATATTGCGACACTGATGGATAGGCTAACTTCACAACAGCTCTGGAAACGAAATGGTCTGGATAAATATTGAGTTAATATCTATCAAATAGTTCAAATAATAAATAGTTAACGAATGTTATAGATTTCGCTAGTTCTAATTATAAAAACATTAAAGAAAGCTGTAGTATCCTAACAGAAAAAGTAAAAAAAATTTTACCGGAAGTTGGAATGCAAAACTCTTACGAATGCAAAACTGTTACTCTACTGTTACTGTTGGAATGTTACTCTACTGTTACTGTTGGAATGCAAAACTGTTACTCAAAGCATTATACCAAGTTTAATCAAAATCTATTATCAGTAATGTTATTGAAGTTTCAAAAACAGGTGCTCGGGAGGCCCCCATTACTTATTCCAATATCGTCTAAAAACTAATCAGTTCTTTGCCATTCAAATCTCCACCTTTTGTCAAAGTATCATCGAAATTGATTAATGAACGAAGTTTGTACGCTCCCAACAAACTTTAAAAACAGAGTGAGAAAAGTCAGCAGTTGTATGGTGGACCAATGCAAAAACGGGTGCTCGAAAGACCTCCCACCACTTTGTAGAATATCGTTCAAAAACTAATCAGCTCCTTGTATCTTTTTTTTCATCAAACGTCATCAAAATTTATTCACGAACGAATGTTGTATAATCCACTGAAACAAACAAATAGTGAAAAAAACACCTGTTGTGTCATATTGATTGAAACCTATTACCAACGTTTCATGAAAAGCTGAAAATGTAGGTTACAGTAGGGATAAACAAATGAAAAAACCTTTTAATCGGAAGTGACAGACAGTTGGTATGCAGATATATTGGAAACAGTACTAAAACCTTATAAACCAAGTCTGAATCAGATTGAAAGCCAGGGATTAGAAGTTATTGAAAATTCCGAGGGGAAAGTGGAAACCCCTCGCAATTTTGTCCAATTTTGAAATAAATCCAGATCTTCCATTTTCGAGTTAACCTGGATCATATACTTAAGATTCATCAAGACCCTATGCGTTTTGGCAATTCAATTTCGACAATATTGTGAAATTCGTTTTTCGTAAAATCGTTACCGTTACTGTTTAATGTTATGGAATAAAAACTTCACAATATTGTCTAAATTCACATTTGTGTTCGGGACTAGGACCCGAGGGAATGCCATAACTGGTAATGCTTCTCCCACCTCGGACTTATTTTAGGAGTTGGAAAATATCAGTTAGTTGATTATGAAATGTCTTTTTTTGACAAAAGTTGTATTTTATTTGTATATGATTTTTTGTGAAGTTTTTTGACATGATATAGCTCCTCCCACCTCGAACTTATTTTAGGAGTTGGAAAATATCAGTTAGGAGAAAATCTTTTTTCCGTAAGTTAGATTCACATAGATTAGTATTTGGTTGGTAGTTTTTTAAACCTACTTCTTTCCAAAAATAAAATAGGAGAGCGTAACAAATTCCTGCCAAAGGATTTTCGGTCGAACGTGTACGCAAAATAAGTAAATATTAACAGCATTTTGAATTGAGCAATATTGATGTAAATTTGCACGCATATCTTAGTAATATGTAATTATTTTATATTGATTGCGCCAACCACATTTTTTTAACTTTCCTACTGCACTAAAACATGTGCAGATCAATTAAAATAAACAACTCAAGTTGAAAAATAATACGTACATTATTACATACTATATTTTACTTACTTCATGGTTTTATTTAGAATGCTTACTACTATCTCATCTTTCTCACTCACTGTCGCTTCCTTATAATAATTTTGAATTTCTGTTAAACGTTTCTTAAATTTTTTAAATAATGTTGAATTTGCATCATAAAACTTATTCGAAACTCCAAAGTTATCACAATATCTGTAATAACACAAAAAGGAGGTAAAGCTAGAAAAATCAAAATTAAAAACTTACATTTTTTCATCGTCGGTAAGTGGAATACGAGATAAATATAAACAAAATATTTTTTGGCAAACTACTGGCAAAAGAGGATGCCCTAGGTTTACTGTTAAAACATAATTAAGAAGTTTATACAACACTAAGGTTTGCGATGAAAATCCTTGACAACCCACGATGTTTGAAGCTTTCTACCGATTAATATAGACAAAATTAACATCGATTACTAACATAAATCAGCATTAATCCAAATCTTACCTTTATTGCTACGTCAACAGAATTTTTTGTGGTGGTCTGATTCAATATTCGTAACATTTCCGGCCACAATTTTAACTCAAACAACTCGTGCTCAATTTCGTACGTTAATAAACCTAGCCAGGCATGCTCCGGCGGTATAAGGAACACTGTTTGACCAGAACTTCCAAATAAATTGAAACTAGAACTTTTATTTATTTTAAAGTTCTCTTCATAGCTACTAAATAGAACTCTGAAATCTTGTTTAATACAATTCATACAATCTGGAAACTGATAGGCGATTTTTAATATTAAATCAATAACATAAGTTATGTTCCAATCTTTTGTCCAATTGGATGAATTATTTATCAAACATTGTAACCATAATTTAATCAAAGGCGTTGGACTTGGTAAGCCATATGTAACATAGTCGGTAATTTGAGATTGAATCATGTTCCCAAGAAGTTCGACAACTGGCCCAGGATAGTTGCTTTTAAGCAAATCTTTTGCTATATTAAAATAAGTACGATCAGCTGCCAATAGATTCGATAACACAGACTGAAATCTAAAAAAAAACATTAATCTAGTAACTAAAATAAACGTAAACTGTTTCATATTATTCATACTTATCACTTTTACAAAGACTTTCAGGACATTCCAAAAACAATGGTGTTATGAGATTAAGGCATCTAATGACAACTATTTGACGATAATCATTTAAAAGAAGATGCAATTGAAGAAATCCTTTATGACAAATCTCAGGTACAGAATGTCCACATAACGATATCAAAATCGAAATGTAGAGCGCGATAGGTTTTGATTCGGATACTCCTTTTGAATTTAGGAAATAAAAATATATTAAACCCAATTCGTTTAAAAAAAAACTACAAAAACAAACCTTGAAATATAGGTTCTATTCGTTCCATTTCTGGAATATATTTTAACATCTCAGTTGGATTATTTAAAAACTTTCGAACTAACGTTCGACTTTGATCCATACAATGAAGTCGTAACTTTGATACAACATTCCAGCACCAATTAATAAACTGTTGTTTAACCGAAATGGTTTTGTTATATAAGTTTGATACTTGACGAACACTATCTGTTATACTTGTGATTCCAATAACTTCTGGTACATGCTTTGACGATATTTGAGCAATCAAACACGCCATTCTAACATGAATCTCATGTGATAAAAATAACTCATCATTTCTAGAATAAAAAAAAATAGCTAACCATAATTCATCTCATAATTACACATTAATTACTCATTTAATCCCCAATTTAAATTAGAAATGATTATCCTTGCAGTTGAGCTCTCTACAGAATCTATGTTAAAATTCAATAGCCAGGCAGACACGATTTCAAAATCATTCCATGTGGGATACCATTTATCAAGTGGTAATGACTTGAATATATAAACGCTAAAAGTATTTATGTCTAGTACATGTTTTTTCGTCTGTATTAAAAGATCAGTTATGATTTCTGGATATTTTAAAGCAATATTGATTAAGAGATCTCTAGCAGTTTTATAACAAATGTCTTTTGTTTGTTTATTTGTAAACCCAATCTAGAAATAATTTTAAAATAATATTTTTATTTAGGGTCAATCGAAATTTTTTACCTCAAATATTTTGGCAGTAATTGTTTTTATAAAATCCCAATCGTCTTTATCTCTAAACAAAACCATATTACAAAACGTTTGAAGCAAATAATATAAATCATCGGCAGCAATTTCTATAGATATATCATTAAACTGATTGAAAAAATTATCATTTGTAATAATAGAAATAACATCCTGATCTGTGTATGTCACATTTTCTGCGAATCCCATACAAAGTGAATGAAATAGTATCCATAAACTATTTTTATTTAAGCTTGAAAATGGTAAATCTACTAAATATTGCCATGTACCTAAGCTGCGGGAGTTGTAAATATAACGACATGTTCTTATTAAAAAAGAATTATATTCTACTTGAACTCTATTTAAAAGATGAACATCGTTGTTTACATTGGGTTGTTTTCTGAAGTAAAGCAAATATATTTAGTAAACTTATTTACAAATTTAAAAATAGTTTAATTCTCTCACATGAACAACGCATTTATATCCGTAATATAGAGCACAATATGTCGAACAAGACGTGCTAGTCGTTTCGCAAACTGACGATACCGTTCAGTATTGTATGTTAACAAACCATTTCCCAAAACTCTAACTACATGTGTTGAAAAGGCATATAATTTTATAACATAATGACCAGTAAAATGATTTGAATTTATTTCATAGCTATCTCCTTTTTCAACTGCTTGCATTAATATTTTCATTAAGTTTTCTAAAGGTATTTGATTAAGCAGGCACACTAAGTCGGTTTCTTTTAATCCACTATAAACTCCTTCGGAAGTAATCCCTTCTTCCCCATCTGAATCTATAACTGTCCAAATGTCATCCTTGCATGGATCTGATACATTTTCCACATTATCTTTGACTAATTGTTGTAAAAAGTCATCTCTCTTCTTTATGGGTAACAACAAAATGGATAAAATTGACATACAATGATTAATTCTAGTACTAGAAAATGGTGTCACTAAATCAACAAACAAATCAGGTATTTGTATGAAAGCAGCTGCCCATTTTGCTGTTCCATTCGGTGATCTTAAAATGTGATATAAAAGAAACATGTGATCTTGCCAACTGGCAATTCTTAACTGAACACTTATAATTTTTTGAAGCCAACTTTTTAGATTAGCTAATACAATTTTATCCATTAGTGGATTTCGTAAAAACACAAATAATATTGAAATTGCACAACGAATTTCAGTGGCAGCTTGTTGTAATTTTGGGTCGAACGTTGAATTTAATGTTATTGGTGAAGTACTTCGAATATCTTTTAATTCATCACACAATGTTAATATTCGACGAATTTCTTGTTCAATCTAAAATATGGCGAAATTTAAGATTTAATAATTACATTTATAATTAAATCATTACCTGTAATTGTAAAACATTATTCTCATATATGTATCGCACATGATCAAATAATATTTTCTCTTGAATTTCTTTTAAATTCGTTGTTAAGTTTTGAAGAATATTGTCATTGAGTCGATAAAATCTGAAATTAAATTAAGGAAAGATTAAGTTATATTGTTGGAAATTGTTAAATAGGATGGTTTTGGGATTGCGGTATTCCATAAAAAACGGTAACTTATTTGTGAGACAGAACTTGTCTGTCTGTCTCTTACCATCGGATATCTCGTTAACTGTAAATTGAATCGCCTTAAATTCGAGAAGAGTATAAAAGTCGGTTGCCGACACAAGATATAAAGGGAAAATCGCTATACTAAGGGCGGTACAGAGGTTATTACGCCCTAATACATTGATTGAAATTTTCATTCAGTGATGTTCAGTGAAACAAATTTGTTTTGTATATCATTGCAATGCTGTCAGAACCGTAGCAGTATCATAGGTCTTTCGTCACTCCAGTTTGCAGTGGTTCCTCTAGTTTTCAGACATGACGTCTTCAGATGACAATGAAGTCTTTCTACCATATCCACTCTGGTTGGATGGTACCTGGTTATCTCAAGTTTATGAGGTCCTAGTAGTTTGGTTAATTCTGAGTCAATTTTGGATTTAAATAAAAATACCGAATAGAAGTAACTCGGCGAAAAACATTACAGTGCTGAATATCTTTTAAACCACATGACATGACAGTAGCTGACTACTTGAAACAAAAACTAAATTCCAAGGTAATTCAAAGCAATTCAAGGAAAAATTACCATGGCATGGTGCAGTGATGGCGAACCCGTGATAAAATTATTTTTAGTTGTAAATAGAATCTCAAAATATAGCACAGTTTGTAATCATTGCAAAATATACAAATCTGTAAATATATGGTAACCATTTTTTTTCTAAGTGTGAATCAGTACAACATATTAGGAGCTAAAATATGTACTACCCTTAGTCTCACTTAACCTAGATATGTCTCTCCTAAGTCGAAAGGTTAATGTGTAAAGCGAAGTGGAGAAATCTGGTTTTCATTGTTTTAGTAATTTAAGGAAATCTTGTTGAGACTTGAGACCAACACCAGTAGTTGATAAAATACAACTTTCTGCCACGATTGTTTGGGAGAACACAGGGGTTAGAATTTTTATATTTATTTTCCGTGGGTAACTGCCACAATTTAAAAATAAATGTATTTTTTTTTTAAGTAATTTTTATTACAAGTTCATACTAAACAATGACTTGAATAGTTTTATTTCCATATATGTGTTATTATGGTTTTCCATATTATTCACTGTTTGTGTGCTTTTGTCACTTTTGAATTAAAATGCAATATTTAAAAATATACTTTTTACTGTTTATTTTTAAATTTATTTTTTTTTTTTTTTTTTTTTTTTTTTTTTTTTTATTTCTTTTATTTTATTTTAATTTTAGTTTTATTTCCGTAGTTAAATTGGAACTTAAATTAAAATTTAACAATTTTCTTAAAAATCAGTACTTTCCGTAAGTACATAGTTTTAGAATCAGTACCGCATGTGTCTATCAGTACAGAAGCTAGAAAATCAGTACTGTATACTAATACGTACTATAAATTCAGTACGAATGGTAACTCTGTGTAAATATAATGAGAGAAGAATCAATAAAATTAGTGAATTTAACATGAAAAACAACCTTATGCATGGATTTAAAGAAGCATTGGAAACCATGAATATTGATATAAAGAAGATTGTTTCCGTAACTACTGATGGTCCTCCAAACATGGTTGGCAAAAACGTTGGATTTATAACACATCTCAAGCAAAACATTAACGGTCTATTAGTGGAATTTTATTGGTTATGTCAATAGTGACAAATATTTTCAATTTTATTTCTGCACGAGCTCTGAATAAGCGTCAATTCGCTGAATTACTATCTGAAATTGATTCTCTTCTCAGTATTCAGGTCTTTTAATGTATAGCAACGTTCGATGGTTCAAAATCGCTTTGTTACTCTTCTTGAGAAAATAAAATTCTTTCTACTTGAAAAGGGTGTAAATTATCCTGAGCTCCCAAATTTGCAATGGTTAAATGATCTAATGTTCTTTAGTGATATAACACGATTCACGAACTTAATTAGAAACTTCAAGGGCGAGAACAAATTGCATTAACTATGTTTGAAAACATTAAATTGTTTGTTTTAAAATTAGACAAATTTATAAATGATTTAAATATGAAAACTATGACATATTTTCCACGTTTGCGTGCACAATTTGAACCAAAGGTTCACGTGCACAATTTGAACCGTAATATTAAGGATAATGAGCATTCAATCAATAAATATGTATCAATTAAAGAAGAAATCAAAGAATCATTTAAAATAAGATTTATTCAATTTAAACAACTGGAAACTACTTTGCCTCATAAAATTGAATTCAAAAACATGGAACTAGAGTTCTTCAATCGGTTGAATATTAATAATTTAAAAAATCGAATTAGTCGAATTTCAAAATTATCGTTTATGGATAAAAAACTCAAAGATTTGATTGCAAAAATAGAATCAAATAGTTCGCTAATGAATTTGAATGAGTCAGCCGAAGAAAATATTAAAAATATCATACTTCAAACTTAAAATTCTTTGCCAAATACATTTATCTGCATGAATTTAGCAAATGCTGTAATTACATAAAGTCCTTGGAAAGAAATCGGGACAGAAACAACTGTCGCATGTGTGAAATTAAGGACAACAGCATATCAACCAGATATACAAAAATTATCGTTTCAAAAACAGCAGTAAATTTCACATTAGTATTTTTTTTCTTAATGAAATTTTTGTTTTCTAAATAAAAGTTTGATCAATGAAGTAAATACATATATAAACTAGTTTATTTTAATTCTAGTAGTGACCCATGACTCTAAATTGAGAAACTTATAAATTTTTTTTGACCCACCAGCAAAATAGGTTCGCCATCACTGGCATAGTGTCTACTTATCTCTAATAATGACTCATAACACAATTCTCAAATTTGACTATCTTATTAATCGCATTACATAGAAACTTGAAACAAAAAGCCAATTTATTCATGGAGATATGGGAAAATATTTCACAAAAGAATATCACAGTATCAACCAGATAATTAAAAGCATGGGACGGAGGATGGCAGCTCTATTGAAGCTCGGGGTTCAACAAACGCTACTAAACTGTTAATTATGATTTTGTTGTTATGTTCATAATTGTAAAAATGTAAATAAAATTTTCCTAAGTTCTCACTCGTTCCCATTTTTGTTTGAGAAGTCGAAAAACTTCAACATGTTTAGAAAAGGTCTAGCGCATATTTTCGAAAGTGTTTTTCTTTATTTAAAGTTAGGCTTGTTTAGTGTTAAAAATAATTAAGAATAGTGAGAATTAAGTTTCTTTAACAAGAGAAAACCCACGAACGTAAGATTTTCCAGAAATGAGACGCTGTTGAAAAATTCGCACTGAAAGGCTACAGTTTACATCTAATTATTTGAATCGTAAAATAATGGCCTGCTACATTTGCTCTGATGTTACTCGATAGGTTTGCAAACTTAGGCAAAATCGATTTGATTTCTTTAGAAGCACGTTCATCCATAATGTATTTGTAAGGTATCGTCAAAACAGCAACATTTTCCGAGAATAACTCTCGGTTGCACTTTTTTTACAATAACTCAAAAACTGTGCACCGCAAAATTAAATTAATTAAATTGTAAAAAAAATTACAATGTTTCTTAAATTAAGTACTCTTTCACATGACACTCGTTTTGATCAAAAAAAAATATTGTCACCAAAAATAATATGTGACAAATAATTATGTGACACTTCGCTATAGTTTTAGTTCAAGGTTTAACAAAATTTCTATCTCTGAATTTTTTCAAATTTTTGGGGGGGGGGGACCAACTTTCAGTTGCACTTTTTTACCATAACTCAAAAACTGTGCACCGCAAAATTCTAAAAAAAAATTACAATGTTCCTTAATTTTGGTGCTCCTTAAAACAACATTCAAATGACAAATGACTCGTTTGGGTCAAAAAACCCTTTTCATAAATAAAATCATTTGAAACTACGCTATATTTTTCGTTAAGAGTTATCGAATTTTCTGTCTCTATGAGTTACAAATTTTTCTGTCAATCAACGAAGAAACGTAGGGAAGGGGACCAACTTTTTGTTGCACTTTTTTGATAATAACTCAAAAACTGTGCACTGCAAAATTCTAAAAAAAATACAACGTTTCTTAAATTAAGCGCATACGATATCTCACATGACTGGGTTTTAAATGGTGTTTTCCCAAAATCATTCCCACCATCTTAATAAATACAATTATGAGTATTTTAGCCTTCGCTATATTTTTCGACTTTCGTTCAAAAGATACAATTTTTTCTATATTTCCTAAAACTTTTGAAGGTTTTTTATTAAATAGGTTCGGAGCTAAGTGCAAAAAAGAAAGCATGAAAAAACGCTATTATTTAATTTTATTAAAAAATCTGGGTAGTGAAAAATTCTAAAATACATTTTTAAGGGATACTGAATTCAAGCCCTTTCATATGATACCCTACTTGACTCGGTAAAAAAAAGTATTTTCTTAAAGGTCTTACATCGCAGCCCCGTAAAACAAACAGAAACAACTTTATTTTTGTTTGTATCCGTCATCTTTAGGGGACAGGTTAGCTTTATACGCATCTTAAATTTCAGGTTCATAGGATTTATTGTTTATGAGATAATCGATTTTAATACACATCGTAGTCTCGCCAATAGTGTTCCGTATAAAAAACGGACCCTAAAAAATATAAAATTTTAACATTTTTTTTTTCAACTTGTACTTTGCTTTATTTATTTTAATTCTTAGTACATAATTTGATGTATAATATTTAGCAGTTCAATACACTATACTTTGCAACCTTGAAATTTAAGTGATCATTAATAATCATTTGATTTGAATTTATTATAGGTAAATTGAAGGAAAATAATAAAAACCTTTCTAGAATTTTAACTTTTCATCGCGTAAAAAGTCGCTTAGTATACCCCAAGGATCAGTTTTATCCCCTACTCTATTTTTAATTTGTATCAACAAACTGTTGGAAATCACCAGCAATCCGCTAAATAGTTTTTCAGATGATAGTACACTGCACAAGTCATTCGTCAGTCTATCTTCAAATGGTATAAAATGTATAAACGAATTAATCCCTCCGGGAGAGACGCTGCCATAAATGTAAACACAGACATAGAGAAAGTCGCCGATTGGAGTGACAACAATTTTTTCAATTTTAATTCCACCGAAACTCACCTATTGATTCTTTCCAGATCAAAGTTCCCAACGATATTTTAATTAGTATTAAAATATTGGATATCGTTGTATTTTATAAATATCATCACCAACAGTGCTTCGATTAAATCAGATCCAGCAAATGGAAGATCGTACAAATGGAATGCTTTTAGTACAGTAACTGAACATGAAAATAGACCAATACCTCCAAAATCTTTGAACCTCCATCGATTTTTATGATAATTGGGAATTGAGCATTTCTTATCTTACCCTGGACTTCAAAAGAGACATAAACCCGACTTGCGCTTTTTATGTTCAAGGGGTGAAAACTGAAAACTAATCGTCCGTGAAAAAATACAAAGAGGGTAGATTAAAGAATTTTATGGATTTCCATCTTATTAAATTATGTAGAGCATTCTTTTATGTTCTCGAGAATAATTTATTATACAAACAACCCAAAGAAATTGCTATTTCCAATATGTAATCATAGATGAAAGATTCAACTAAAGCCGCAATTAGACTATTGCAGAACTCTGCAATATTTCTGCAATGGTAGTGTGTAAAATATTCATTGCAGAAAAGTTTGGCAATGAACTCATTGCAAAACATTGTAATGACTCTTTGCAATGTTTTGCAATGAGTTCATTGCCAAACTTTTCTACAATGAATATTTTACACACTACCATTGCACGACTATTGCAGAAATATTGCAGAGTTCTGCAATAGTTTAATTGCGGCTTTAGTAAATAATGAAATGATGAAGTTTCAATTTAGAAATCACCTGAACATGAAAATTAAAATATGGTTCGTCATCACCGCTGTGGTTATGTGTGTAAGACACACAAGATTTGAACAGGTGTCTCTGATGATTGTGAGTTCGAATCCCAGCACGATACATACAAAAAATTTTCTAAAGGAGTTTTTCTAAGAGAAAATGATTTCGAATTGCAAAATCCAAAATCTTAAGATGCTCACAAAAAACCTCTCCGAATTAAAATTCCCCAAATGTTATCTATATTTCTAACCAACTATAGCAATAAATTGACCGCGCGTCAGATATTAGTTTCGCATTAATTGACAATAATCAATTGTACCTCTACACTCGCGACTTAGAATGTGTTGACTTAAGATGTTGACGAAATATTCTTTCATCCTTTGAATTCACAAATAGTAGTGTCTAGAAATTTGATACAAAAAAAATCCAAAAAAAAATGCAATTTCCGATATGTAATCATAGATGAAAGATTCAACTTAGGTAAATAATGAAATAATGAAGTTTCAATTTAGAAATCATCTGAACATGAAAATTAAAATATGGTTCGTCATCGCCACTGTGGCTAAATGTGTAAGACACATGGGATTTGAACAGGTTTCTGAAGAGTGAGTTCGAATCCCGGCACGAAACACAAAAACTTTTTCTAAGAGAAAATGAAAAATGATTTTAAATTGCAAAATTCAAATGATTTCCAATATGTACTTAAGCTTAATTGCTCACAAAAATCCAAACCCTCCAAATTAAAATTCCCCTAATGTTGTCTATATTTCTAATCAAACGACGATCAATAATGACTCTACACTCGTGACTTAGGATGTTGATTAGAATGTTGACTTAAGATGTTGACTAAATATTCTCTCATCCTTTGAATTCACGTACATAGTAGTGTCTAGAGATTTAATACAAAAAATTCCAAAAAAATACACACCAAAGTTGTTGAAGACACAATAATACAATAACACCTCGAACAGAGTTCTTAATAGCAAGTTACCATAAATCGATGCCGAAGAGAAGTCAAACTACCACGCATCACCAATACTACCCTAGCACAGTTAAGATCCGGTTGGTCACCCATCTTAAATAACCACATGAGTAGAATTGACAAGGAAATTGTTGACAACTGTCAAGCATGTGAGGACACGCCGCATGATGCTAACCACCTATTCAATTTCCCAGAGAAAACAACCGACCTGACGAAGGAATATCTGTAGTACCGCCCAAGAGCAGTAGCAGAGTTCCTGAATCTGGGCTTGGAGCCGGTAGAGTAGCACCATATTTTCGTCGCTACAACAACAACAACAACAACGTATAGAAGAATTTTTTTGCCAGCGAATTTTTAACAGAAAAGACGCAGCAAGAGATAAAAGATGAGACAAAAAGTAAAACAGAGATGGATTATTTATTTTGGGGTAAATTTGTTTTCAAGACAATTATATTAGTTAAATTTCTACTTCTAGTTCGTACCATTTGTTTGTTGTGATATTTGTTTCCATAGGCGTCGTTATATTTATTAGTTACATTGCCTACAAAATCATTAATATTTTTACTAGTTTTTGGTTTTCTATTATAATTGGTTGAATTTCAATAGTAATTTATTAATTTTATGCGTTTTTTTGTCCATTTCAATGGGACCCCAATAGTTTTTTTTAATATTTTAATCGAGACACTGAATGTGCAAACAATATGCGCATGTGCAAACAATATGCGCATAACAAACAAATTTCGTGTTCGCTGGCAAAAAAATTCTACTATATATCATTTTATGCTGCCCGTAGTAAGGGTAAACATATAGTGTAGGTATTATGGACGCTTAAAATGTTGTTGAAAGTTTATGAAGTTAACCGTTGGAGTTTCTGGACCTGCATAAGGAATATCCTAGTTGCAGGCTATTACTGCAGCCAAATTCTGTAACTGTGAAGCGGTGAAGTGATAAAAATTTCTTCGTTTCTTTTCATTAAAAAACTTATCACTTCACCGCTTCACAATTACAGAATTCGGCTGCTGTTCTCCTAAATGACGGGATCAATGATGTTGTTGAATACTAAATAAACTTGAGAAGATTTGTATAGGCGGTTAGTCAGGCTGACCAATACTCCGAGTCCTGGTTTCAAATTTCGTCAAAGCAAAAAGTGTATTTCAAGCTTTTCTTGAAAATTATTAATCACTTCAAGTAATTTTTTTACTTTTACTTCGGTCCGAAAGTCCTAACTCCTAAGTATTACAATCTTGAGGTAAAAGTGAAAATCTTACCCCTACTTTTTTAGCATTTCTCGATGTTTTAGTTCATAACAATTTTCTAAACAAGCAAAAAAAATTCTGTCTGTCTGTCGTCCGCAAACCCTACGGATACAAAAACTACAGGAACGATTTCAAGAACTTCTCTAAAAATAGGTCATGTTAATGGTAAAAACCGAAAGGACGGTGGGTTCGATAGCTGTACCGGAAGTGTGTCAAAAAAATCATTAAGTGTGTCAAAAAAGCGAATTTTCATATTTTTGGCTTTAAAAACGTTCATTTTCAGTGGTAATTAGTACCTACGAATCTGGAAAAATCTTGATGCTCGGCATCTGTATGTGCGAGCAGGACCTTGATTATTGTATTATAAGTGTATCCAAAAAATACCGTCAAAAGAATGATTTTCATTTTTTTGTTTACCCAATATGTATGACATGAAATGTAATTTAACATGAAATTGGACTTGGGATATGGTTCTATCCAGTTTCAACTTCTCTTAACTTATAGGAACAGTTGGAAAATGTCGTTTTTTAACAAAAATTGTTATTGAAATATTTTTAGAATTTTGGAACAAGTTTGAATTTTTGATTTTGAAATAATTTTTGGAATTTAGAAAATGTGTAAATTTTTGATATTTTTAATATTATTATAACTTTTTGGAATATTTTTAGAATTTTGAAAAAAAAAGTTTGAATTTATTAATTCTAATTTTTGGATATTTTTAGAATTTTGAAAAAGTTTGAATTTTTGATTTTGTTATAATTTTTGCAATATTTTTAGAATTTTAAAAAAGTTTAAAATTTTGATTTTATTATAACTTTTGAAAAAAAAATTAAATTTTTGATTTTATTATAATTTTTCAAATATTTTTGGAATTTTGAAGAAAGTTGGAATTTTTGATTTAATTATAATTTTTGGAATACTCTCTTGAATATTTTTGGAATTTTTAAGAAAGCTGAAATTTTTGATTTTGTTATAATTTTTTAAAATATATTCGATCAGACCCCATTTTTTCTAATGTAATTGAACATGAAATTGGTAGATAATAGGTTGATTGTTTTTGAAATGTTGAAATTGCTGAACGCTAAATGGAGAGGTTTTTGAGTAGTTTGCTGAGTGTATCATCTTTTCACTAAATTATGTTAATTTATGATCTGTTATACTTTTCTGTCAACGTATTTATGTTTCGTGTTAGTTTTGCAATAAACTTCTACACAGAGATAAAATTGTACTTTTACAAATAGTTTAATATTTAATATACATCACTGACCCAAAACTAAAAACAATGTCCTCGAAAAAGCCCTTTGCAGAAAACTTTATAAAAATCCTTAACACAAACCGAAGTCTTGATATCTCAAAGCCTTGAGATTTCGGCCCCGTCATATTTTTAACATTTCTATAAAGGTTGATCACTGATTAGTGATTTATAAAATTTCTAAGAATTCTTGTCAGAACTTCTGATTTATCTCTTCTGGGTGATAAAAATAACTAATTAATACTTAATAAAACCTGAATATCACAGTCGGCTGTAACGCAAATTCACATCACGTGGGTTAGGAAGCACCAATAACAACAGCAGAGGTCATTCTCTTTTAGAGTACTTGGTTACTAGTAATTTTGAAATACTCAATTCCGGAAAAGAGCAGACTTTTGTTAACTTCCGACGGCAAGAAACCGTAGACATCACTCTATGCTCCACATCTCTTCTAGAAGACATCAGGAGCTGGAGAGTGTCTACGGATATATCTATGAGCGATCACAGATATATTAATTTTCGAGTAAAGGTGATCCCAGCTGAGAATCGCGTTTACCAAAATCCAAGACATGACGGATTGGGTGTGCTTCAGGGACTTGAGGAACGGGGTAGTAAAAGCATTTTCTAGGTCCACGGTAGTCTTACGAAAAGTAGTATGAGTCGATTGAAACCATCACAGAGAGTGCTGCACTAATGAGGGCATTGAAAAAGGATCCTTTAGCGAGACTGAATAATCTTAAATTATCCAATGACTTCTTCGAAGGAAGAAACTTATACAGCACTCCTCCAACACCATTTTCCTGGTTGTGGATTTAGGGAGATTCCTCAGGAGGTAGCCGCGGAAAATGGGAAAAAACCTAACCAAATGGACTGGATAATGGCAAATAGAGTTGTATCGTCCGAGGCTCCGTCTTGGGCTATCAGCTCCTTTCAGCCATACAAATCTCTAGATCCAGACTGAATTTGGCCTATTATGATGCAACAGTGTCTGGACATAATAGAAGATAGACTCTTATACTACGTTCATATTACGACGAAATCAAGCTCGAAATCACCTAAAATTCGTCGAAATTTCATAAATTTGTTCACATTATGAACGATTTTTTGTTTTGGTACGAGAAACATCTATTTCTTTACTCTTAATTGAGATTAAATTAAATTATAAAGTTGTGTATGGTAAAATACTAAAAATTATAATTGATTGTCTTTTTTTTAATAAAGTTCCGTAAATTATTTCAAATTAATGTGAGCTAATTTGTAATGATATTATAAATATCTAATTATTCATTATCATTTGTGAAGGAAAGCTGCCGTAAAGTGTTAAACAATTGAATTCTAGAACTTTAATAATAATGTCAAACTGTGCTAAATGTAATGAAAAATTTGATCGTGCGTTAAAAAACGATAAAATTCAGTGTATCAAGTGTAAACTTATTTATCATATAGCATGCGAAACAGTGAATTGTGTCTTAATAAATCAGTGGATATGCCAAAGATGTATTCTAACTGAAGAGGTTAAAAGTGATAATGCATCCAAAGTTTCAAATCAAACAGTTAACAATACTTTGATATCTGTAAAAAATGACATTGATACACTGAATTTAAAGCATAATGAATTTTTAAAATCATTCGATGCAATCAAACATCAACAAACTTTTTTTAGCGTTACGCTAAATACTATAACGGCAAAATTTGATGAGGTATTGCGGCTTGAACAAAGAATTACCTCAAATGAAAAAAAGATTTTGGAACTTGAAAAAGAAAATAAATACATCAAGCAGTGTCTGGAAACTTTTTCATTTCGCTGTGAATTGTTAGAAAATCACTGTTACTCATCAAAACTACAGATCTATGGTGTCCCTCAAACCAAAAATGAAAATTTAATGGAAGTACTCTTAAAAATTCTTGGATTCTACGGATATAATATAACGATAGCTGAAATTCGATATATTTATAGGAATAAATCAAAATCTAAGCTCAAACCCATAACGGTGGAATTCAATTCGAAATATATAAAACAACAGGTTTTACAAGCAGCTAGTTTGAATAAGTCCTTCCAAAGTAATTTAATTGGTTTTAATGACGACACAAAAATATTTGTAACGGCGTTTCTACCTCCTCATAAAAAAAGCTTATTACATAAAACAAAAACACTACTTCAACAGCAAGGTAACTCAATCACATTCAAATACGTATGGGCTAATTATGGAAATATTTACTGCAAGAAGAGTGATAACGATGCTGTCATAAAGATTTCTTCATCATTAGATTTGGACAACTTATTAACAACTTAATTTATGTTTTCAGTTTAACGTTATTTTTTTACAATACTTTTATCGGAAATAATAATTACGTTATTTTTTTCATCTGATTTTGTTATCATTCTGATTTTAGAAGGAACGGAGTTTAAGTATAGTATAGTATTTTTGTTATATATTCTTTCTTTCTATTGATTTATTTAATCCAATATAGTACAACATACTCATTTTTGTTTAATTTTTTTTAGAATGATTTTCCTTAATTTGTACTATCATAACTCAAGAGGCTTGAAAACGAAATTTAAAAACTTTAAATTAGCTGTTGAAGAAAATAATTTTGATTTAATATGTTTAACTGAAACTTGACTTTAGAATAAATTAATTCCAACGAATACTTAGATGATTGACATGTGGTAATAAGGAAAGATAGAAACCAGCAGTTGAGTGGTAACGAATATTTATCAAATTTAATAGTCGTGTTCGTGCGACAACTCTCATGTTGGCTAATGTAATTATTTCTAATACAATTTTTTAATGTAGTTTTGCTAATGTGAGCGCGTCTGATTTGACTGAGGCAACTGAAAAAACAACAACAAGTGCATAAAATTTTTTAGTTGCTCCAGTCGGGTTGAACACGGCTTATATTTGCGGATATTTTCGTTTTTCTGTTTTTAAGTCTCCTGATGATAGTTGATGAAATGAAACAATAATTTTTTTTTCTTTAATTTTATACTTTTGGATTGTATACTTTTAGATTTAATGTTTTTGGTAATTATTATTTCTCAAACTATATGAATTAATCTAGACACTTTATTAATGGTTATCTTGTTCTTAATATTAACTTGAATTTATATAAAATCAACTTTATACTTAAAAATGTAAATATTTGATTTTACTTGTACAAATCAAAAAATCCACTTGTAACTTTATTTTGTAATATTGAAGCAGCATATAACTGGGCAACTGTTTGCTGCTCTTGCCAAATAAATAAATAAATAAATAAAAATAAATTATCATTATAACATGATTAAGTTTGACATTTATTTGCAAATATTCTAAGACTGCGTTCCAATTGATGCTAAATTGTACTAAACGTGCTAAATCATTTTAGTCAACTATTTTATTTGACTAAATCAACATTTTGTTTCTAAATAATTTGGAAGAAATTTATACGTTAAACGATATCTGACAACTTGATTATATTAATTTGAATTAAAATTCGTTAATTTTGTAAAACTAAATTTAGATTTAGCAGTTTAGTACAATTGAGCAGCTAATTGGAACCCAGTATAAATATGAGCGAAATTCTTTAATTTCATTTATGAAAAAATATCCAAATAGATTTGTCTATTTTTTTTGTTCATTTTTATAGTCAAAAGCTCAAAATAAAAAAAAAATTTTATATGATTCTAAATTTTATTGAAATTTAACGATAGTCAGGTTTTTATTTGAATTCAAAACAAAATATTTGAATTATTAAGACTGCGTTTCAATTGATGCTAAATTGTACTAAAATGCTAAATCTAAATATAATTTTTGAAATTTGGACAAATTTAATTAAAATTAATGTAATCAACTTGTCAGGTATTGCTCAACTTATAGTAATTTAAACGTAGTATTAAGAATCTTCGTGGCCTGCATAGCTCTTGGTTATGTTCCACAGGCCTGGAGAAACGTGAGAGTCGTGCTTATCCCAAAACCAGGGAAAATTAACGATTGCAAGGCGAAAAACTTCAGACCTATCCGCCTTTCCTCATACATTCTAAATTCTTTAGAGGGCGACCGTTACATTAAACATGTCTGTCTGAAGAAAACCCCACTAGCAATAGGCAACACGCATAGAGAGGACTTTTGACAGTCCCTTTTGAATCATTCCTTAACGGTCCAGGTAGGTGTGAAGCGTGGATGACAACAGCGATGTTCAATGTGATTCTGAACAACAGTACGATACAACTATTACGATACTATTTGGTTACTTTTGAAAGTAGTGTGAGTCGATTTAAACCATCACAGAGGGTGCTGCACTAATGAGAGCCTTGAAAAAGGATCCTTTATCGAGACTGAATCATTTTAAATATTCCAAATATGAGCGAAATTTTTTATTTTCAGTTTTGTAAAAAGTATCCAAATAGATTTGTCTATTTTTTTTTGTCCATTTTTTAGTCAAAAGCTCCAAATAAAAAAAAAATTCATATGATTCAAAATTTTATTGAAATTTAACGACAGCCATTAAGACTGCGTTTCCATTGATGCTAAATTGTACTAACCCTCTGCCGTGCTAAGCACAAAGGTGGTAACTTGCATTTTTGTCCATAATGAGTTATGCATCTAAGATGGTATAATAACAGTCGACATTCTTATCATATAATTAAACCATTTAATTAATTTTTTCATTCAAAAATTACTCTTTTAAAAAATATACCGTATTAAAAGTATCAAATTTACTATTTAATTATACAATAATTAATATTTTACAACATTAACAAATAATATAACCTTCTAATTTTCTGATTCAAACCAAAATTTTAAATTTTTTGACTATAAATATAGTTTTGATTTTATTCACACGAGGAACAACACCACAATCAAGGTAGGTGTGAAGCGTGGATGACAACAGCGATGTTGAACATGAACAGTACGATAAAACCTATTTGGCTACTTTTGTTGCTAATAATGAGCAACTTCTCACTGTTGACCAAAACGTATGTATGAACAAATTCATTTGTCAATTGCAGCACAGCAAAGTGGATTTTTATTTTTGGACGAAACAGGTGGCACTGGCAAAACATCTTAATGGTACTTGCGCGCATTCGATCACAAAATCATATTGCGTTGGCAATTGCTTCATCAAGCATTGCAGCAACTTTGATTGATGGTTTGTGAACTGAACATTAAGCACTCAATTTATTTATTTATTTAATTTTCGGCAAAAAATACACAAATTAAGACTAATATATCTTTTTTACAATTTGTTCAGATTAAAAATAGAAAACAACCAAACAAGACTAGCATCAAAAATAACAATTCAATACAACAATACTAATAATAACAATAATAATACACTAATACAATATAAGAAAAATTATTTAATCACCCATCTCCAATAACACATACCATTTTACAAACTAACTTACTACAGTTCACTTATGTTCTCCGACGGTCCAACTCACCACCAATGCCAGTGCACGAAGTATAGCAATCAATAATATAGCACAAAAAAAATGCAATAATTCAAGTCCCAATCCATGTGCCACAAGACAAGAGACTGAGACAAAAATTAAAGAAAGAAATAGAAGCAGCAGCCAATATGACAACTCAAAAGCAGCATCCAACTAGAGCACATTAAGCAAGGTTACCAAGAGTATTGAAGTGAGCCAAGCAAAGATTTTGGAAAACACGAACAGAACTAGCCTCTCTGATTGCCAAAGGCAAAACATTCCAGAGCCTACAAGCTCTCACAGCAAACGACAATTCCATAGCACAAGAAGTATGATATGGTATGATAAGATTCCTCGTTCGATTAGAGATAGTGAACAATAACTTCTCAAATAAATACACAGACTGACAATATTTGATAAACTTAAAGAGACACATTACCGATCTCAACTTCAAGAACAACCCAAACTTTGTTCCGAGAATCTTAAATGAGAGCGAAGATATATGACCCCTGAGTGAATAGATGAATTGAATACAAGAGTTAAAACACAGCTTTAACCTATTAATAACACCCATATCTGCCCCAGAATACACTTCGCACCCATAAAAAAAAGGGCATGATAAGAGACTGAACCAATTTACTCCTCAATTCAACTGGAAGAAGATTTTTAGCCAAATACAGACGCCAAAGCATCATCCAAACTCTCCCGATAATAGAACTTACATCCCATGATAATTTCTCGTCCAAGATGAACCCCAAACTCCTAGCACTCCGAACATAGTGAACCTGATTATTTAAAAAGATAGGAAGAATATTCTGACTAACTGGATACCGATAGAAAGCAATGGCCTAACTCTTGGCAGGGTCCAAGTTTAAAGAATTTTTATAGGACCATTCAGCAATAGAAGAAAGATTATAATTGATATCAGCAATACAGGTGATAGATTCCATGACCTTCACCACCGGAAGGAATAACTATATCATATCAGACGACTGCACGGTGCTTGCAACAGGAAACAACATGGAACAACTCACCAATGTCCTAAACACCTACCTAAACACCTTGAATGAATGGTTTAAAACCATAAAATTGTAATTGTCCACTGAAAAGTCCACTTCCACACTTTTCACCACATGGACGAAGGAGGTAAATACAACACTCAATATCTGCATTGACAACATACTAATTCCTACTGTTAAAAATCCAAAACTGCTGGGGGTAACATTCGATCCACTACTTAAATTCAACGCTCATGCTCAGCAAGTAAATACAAAACTTAAAAACAGGAATAACGCACTGAAAGCTCTAGCGGGCAGTTCGTGGGGTAAGGATAAAAACAAAATAATAACGGCATATAAAGCAATAGGAAGGCCTGACACCCACTGGAATAAGTTACAGATAACACAGAACGCAGCCTTGCGTACAGCAACTGGATGTCACTTGATGGCCCACAGAGATCACCTGCACGAGGAATGTAACATATTGCCGGTCCGTAAACACAACGAAATGCTTACCAAACAATATCTTTGGTCCTGTCATAGAGAGCAGCATCCCTGCAATGACACCTTATCCATGACAACACCACCTAGAGACATAAGAAGAACCGCGAAATGCTTCCTACAAGATGTTAGAAGCAATGAAGACATAAATAACATCGACGAGCCTACGTATAAGAGGGGGTTGAAAGATCTACATACCAAAACCGTTGAAGACACAATAAAGAACTACGCTCCGAATCGAGTTCTTAATAGCAAACCACCACAAGTCGCTGCTGAAGAGGTAAAACTGCCACGCAGCACCAGAACCATCCTAGCGCAGTTAAGATCCGGTTGGTCACACATCTTAAATAACTACATGAGTAGAATTGACCATGAAATTGTTGACAAGTGTCCTATATGTGAGGGCACGCCACATGATGCTAACCACCTTTTCAATTGTCCAGAGAAATCAACCGACCTGACGAATGAAGATCTGTGGTACCGCCCAAGGGCAGTAGCAGAGTTCCTGAATCTGGACTTGGAGCCGGAAGAATAGCACCACAACTCGTCGCTACAACAACAACAACATAGATTCCATGATGGGAGCAGAGCAAGTAATCTGAACATCAGCAAACAAATGAACAGAACAGTTTCTCAGAGCTGCAGGCAGATCATTTATTAAGAGACTAAAAAGCAAAGGACCCAAGATAGACCCCTGGGGAACACCTCTATGGATACAATTTATTCGCAAGGAAAACTTTCTGTTTAAAATGCATTTCAACTGTTTAGTTTCCCAAAAACATTGATAATTTTTATAAAATTTGTTACATTGCTCGTCTATTCTCTTTCAGCAGAATATAAAGGAAAAGAAAATTGACGAAGTGTAGCAAATTTTAGTTTTTAAAAAACGATCGCATTTTTGGTAAACAATTCTGAATTGACTGCACTTAAGGTTGCATAATATAGGAAGTGTTGTAATTAACTAAAGGAATTTCAGGTATATTTTCCGCTGAAACCACACAATATAGGTATTAGGTCTTTCTCAAATCAAATTGCTTAAATTAGCAACATTGAATAATAATAATTTTTTCAAAAAATGGATACATTTGGATACTATTTTTTTTATAAAATTGGATACATTTTACTTTTTTTGAGTGGCAACGCTGCTTAGGCTTCTATATCGGGGGTTTTGATTTATATCAAAAACCATCTGGTAGGTGTTGAGCTAATGGTAGATGTTTGATATTATTAAATGGCGTCATAAAATATTGGTTTGTAATTATATATTCATAATTTTATATTTAATAGTCTTTAATTATCGATAACGATGACAATCCGACCGGTATTTACGACCGGCTTTGATACCACCACAGCATTTGTGCAAGCAAAACTTCAAATTAAATTTGACACATGACATTGTACATGTACAAAAATTAAATAAATTTAAAGTAATTTCAAACTAACTTAATTGTTAAAGAAAATTATATTAGCTCTTAATTATGAATAAATTAACGATATTTAGCACCAATTTTATGTGGAGTTCTTTCAGGTTTTTGATGTACATCAATTTTTAACTTGGCTGATAGAACAGAAAAACCGCATGATTTTCATTATTGTTGTATTGGTAACAAAACATAACATTTTCGATTTAAATTTACATTAAAATAATTGTGTAAACACAAAATATTTATACACTTCACACAGAATTTATATTTAATTTTATAAAATTCACCTAATAGTCACAAAAAACTATCCACAAATAATAAATTCAAAAAATGGCGTCATGCTTGTTATTGTTTTTATACGTGTGTGTTTGTATTAGTTTTTGCTGGAAGACGAATTTATCAAAAAATCTCAATTTCATAAAATTGATGTACATCAAAAATTTTGTCTGAAAGAACAAGACCAATTGATTTACATCAATTTTTTTGATGTACATCACTTTTTTTTGGCTGAAAGAACTCCACATTAATTTATTTTTGTTTACATAACCTTACATAACCCATTTGACATAAGTCAAAATAAACCTGCATTGTACGCAACACTTGCCGCAATTAATATAAGAACAGCAATTTGTGTAAGTTATGTGGATATAAGATCACCACCACACTATAACAAACCCTGTACACAAACCTAAGTTTTGACATCTCGGAGTGGAAGGTTTTAAGTACTATATTGGTGTCGTGATAAAATATCACATAAAAAATCCCACACGAAATAATATTACGTCGAAAATATCACAGCGAAAAAATCACACTCTACGAAAATATCACATCACAAAAATATCACATCACGAAAATATCGCATCCTAAAATCACACGCGAGAAAATAACACATCCTAAAATCACACGCGAGAAAATATCACATCCTAAAATCACACGCGAAAAAATATCATATCCTAAAATCACACGGGAAAAATATCATATCCTAAAATCACACGCGTAAAAATATCGCTTTCTTGAAACTCGTCTCCACTAACCGCGTTGAACGTTTGCTAAAACCGGGCATTCACATGCAACAGAAACAGAATTTCATACAAATTTGACAGTTAAAAATCTGTTGCTGTAAAATTTGTATGAAATTCTGTTTCTGTTTTATGTGAATTTCAGCCTTAACGTTTGCAAACATAGATTTGTTTAGTGGAGACACGAAATATGAGCACGAACAAAGATTTACTAACATTTGTTAGCTTACCGAACAATATGGAAAACATGATGTTTTTGCATTATAATATGAAGTGAAGACAAAAATCTATCTCCACTTCATATTATTTAGGAACTAAACTACATCTGTCATGCATATATTGATCTGTCATTGATAATTAAATTTGATTTTGGTTTTTAAGTGAAAATTTAGAATAAAATAAAAAATACATTTTGTTAAAATATTAAAAAATTGTGTATTTGGTTTTAATAATGATTTTATCAATTTGTTTGGCAAATAAAAGCTGTCAATGTTTTTATTTTAACATTTTCGGCACTTCAACAAATGCTAGCAAGCATTTGTTTTTAGAAAGGTAGTTTGGTTGATAGAGACAGATTGTTAGCAAACGTTAGTAAACATTAGCAAATGTTTGTTGTTTGTATTCGTGCAGTGGAGAGTAGATCTACTAGATCTCAGTGGAGACTAACTTAAAATCGCACGCGAAAAAAAGCGCATCCTAAAATCATAGGCGTAAAAATATTACATCCTAAAATCACACGCGAAAACATATCATGGAAAACATTTTATTGTAAAAAAACAGAAGTCGGTATATAATATATAAATTTAAACGAATTCTATGCTAACAATTGTAAAGATCATTGAGATTTGAGACACAATATTTCATATGAAACCGTATTTGACTTAGTAAAAACGTTTGGAACGATTTCACGTCATAGCCCTATCAAACAAATGATTCCCACTTAATTTATTTTGGAACCCAAATGATTTAAGCAATACTCATCTCAAATTTTAGATCGAAAAGATTTATAGTTTACAAGATAGCAAACGGTAACAGACAGACACGCAGTATTAAAGGAATCCTAAAATAAATTGATTGCATTTTTTTCACAATTATGTATTTTTATTATTTTGATTTTTTATATTAACCATACATGAGCAATTCTTCTTAACATTTCAATTCTTCGATCACGACTGTAATTTGTAAAAATATTTGCTATTCTTCTGCCGTAGTGATATCTTCAAAGCTAAAGATCGAAACTACGCATTTCTGTAATATTCAAAAATTGTAATATTTCTGTATTTTTTTTGCAATAAAATTTTTTCCATAATATTTTTTCGCGTGTAATTTCAGGATGTGATATTTTTACGCTTGTGATATTTTTTCGCGTGTGATTTTAGAAAGTGATATTTTTTCGCGTGTGATTTTTTCGAGATGTGATATTTTCGTGATGTGATATTTTCGTATAGTGTGATTTTTTCGCTGTGATATTTTCGACGTGATATTTTTTCGTGTGATATTTTATCATAGAGCCATCATATATTACTTCGGTCTATAAGACCTAAGTATTACATTCATGAGCTAAAAATGAAATTCTTACCCACACTTTTTTGGCATTTCTCGACGTTTTAGGACCTACTGATTCTAAAACAACAAAAAAATGTATGTCTGTCTACCGGCCGTCCGTCTGTCCAGCTGTCACAACCGACGAAATCTAGAAAACGGCTGAAAGGATTTGAAAAATTTTGAATTCTAAAAATAGGTACACTCAATGGTAAGAGCCGAAAGGACAATGTGTGCGATAACTGTACTGGAAGTGTGTCAAAAAAAATCATCAAGTGTGTCAAAACAAGGAAATATGCATATTTTTTGCTTAAAAAACGTTCATTTTAAGTGATAATCAGTAGGAACAAAGAATGTGGAGAAATCTGGATGGTCGAGATTGGTATGTGAGATCAAAAACTAGATTATTGCATTATAAGTTTGTCAAAAAAATGTTGTCAAGTGTAAAAGAAAGATTTTTATTTATTTTTTTTCCCAATTTTTTGGAAAAAAATAAAATTAATTATTTGTTTGAAATGAAATTTTATTATTATTGAGAATTATGGCATTATAAGTTTGTTAAAAAAATGTTGTCGTGTGTCAAAAGATTTTTATTTATTTTTTTGCCTAATTTTTTGGAAAAAAATAAAATTAATTATTTGTTTGAAATGAAATTTTATTATTATTATTGAGAATTATGGCATTATAAGTTTGTCAAAAAAATGTTGTCAAGTGTGTCAAAAGGAAGATTTTTTTTTACTTTTTTACCCAATTTTTTGGCAAAAACTAAAATTAATAATTTTTATTTTGTATGACATGAAAATTTATTATTATTATAGAGAATTATGGCATTATAAGTTTGTCAAAAAAATGTGTTCAATTGTGTCCAAAAATGATTTCATTTATTTTTTTAGCCAATTTTTTGGAAAAAAATGTAGCTGTTTTTATGACGTAAATGTAATTGAAAATGAAATTGGACATGGAAATTTTTTAATTTGTTATAGTTTTTGAAATATTGTTGGAATTTTGAAAAAGTTTGTATTTTTGATTTTGTAATAATTTTTGCAAAATTTTTAGAATTTGGAAAAAGTTTTAATTTTTGATTTTGTTATAATTTTTGCAATATTTTGAGAATGTTGAAAAAAAAAAATTCTTGAATTTATGAATTTTATATATATTATCTAAAAAAAGAAGAAGTGATAAAGTGTGGTCCAATTTTGAAGGACACAGATTTTGGTATTAAAGGTGATTACACCAAGAAACAGAGAGACTACAGAACTAATTTGATAGCAGCAGCCAAAGAGTTAGAAAAAGTAGGGAAAAAAGTTGAAATTGTTAAAAACAAACTGTTGGTAGAATGAGAAATTATTGATTTGGAAAAGATAGAAGACAACCAGGTAGAGGGGATTGAGAAAAATAATAAAAGAAGAGCTCGTTCAAAAGTAATCAATTCCGAATCAGCGAAATTTGCCAAGAATATCTTCCAAAACCAACGTAAATCAAGTCTCACAAGAAATAGGAAGTCTTCTAATAGCGGTGTAAATGCTGGTGAAGTGGCTCAGCCAGTAGAAACTAACGACCCAAAATAATTGTATTATTTAATAGCACATATAAGATTTTTTTTTGGCAACGGACAGGAACGAAATAATTGTACAAACGAAAATTATTTGATAACGCAAGGCAGGCAACGGGAAACCACCTTGTAGTAATGATCCCTAGAAATACAACTACTTATGTATACAACAACAACAATACCAACATCAACAATAACAACAACAACCACAATAACAACAATATTATCGCTAGAAATATAACAAGTAAAAATAATAAACTAAAAGTAGCGACCTGGAATGTCCGCAGCTTATTTCAAGCTGGAAAATTAAAAAATCTAGAACAAGAGAAGGAGAGGCTAAAAATAGACATTGTAGGGGTATGTGAAACACACTGGAGAGATTGCGGTGAAATAGTTACTGAAAAAAATGTGTTCATATATGCAGGAGCAAAAGAAGACCAACATCGTAGAAGAGGAGTAGGATTCTTAGTTTCCAAAAATATAAAGCCAACCATAACGGCCACAGTTAGTAAGTCAGACAGATCAATGCTACTGCAACTAAAAAGTGATAGAGTGCTAATCAACTTAATTCAAGTATATGCTCCCACAACAGATAGTACAGATATAGAAATAGAGAGTTTTTACAATGAAGTGGAAGATTTACTAAAGTTGACAAATAAAAAAGACGTAACAATGATCCTGGGAGACTTTAATGCAAAAGTTGGCAGTGGCGTAATTGAAAACGTAGTAGGCAAATTTGGACTAGGCTCCAGGAATAATAGAGGATCCAGACTTATTGATTTCTGTATTGATAACAATTTTGGTATTACCAACATATGGTTCGAACTACCCAAAAGACGTCTCTATACATGGGAAGCTCCTAGAAATGAACAAGGCCCGAAAATTAGGAACCAAATTGATTTTATTCTAATTAATACGAGGTTTAGAAACATCATTAAATCAGTCAAAACATACCCAGGTGCAGACATCCAATCTGACCATAATCCGCTGATAGCAAACCTGAAAATTAGATTAAAAACAGTCTCCAAGAGTTTTAAAACACGCAAAACTGACTATAGCCTATTAGAGGTGGAGGAAATCAGAAATGAACTGGTGCAAAGAACAAATACAAAAATGTGCGAACAAAAGGTAACTATTACAGGTGAGCAAGATGTGGAAATTAAATGGTCATGTTTTAAGAATGCAATTGCAAACGTGTCAAAAGATCTGGACAATTATGTAACACCTAAAATAAAAAATGAGTGGATGACTAAGGAAATCTTGGAATTGATGAACGAACGTAGGAAACTGAAAAATGATCTTCCAAAATACAGAGCTTATATCAAAAGAATTAGAAATGAAATAAGAAGAGCTAAAAATAGTTTTTGGGAAAGACAATGCATAGAAGCAGAATCTCTAGATCTACAACACAATATGCTAGGCTTACATAAAAAGGTTAAAGAAATCACCGGAAGCTCCAACAATAAAAAATGTGGCATAATAAAAGATAGAAACGGAAAAATGCTATTGAACCCAAATGACAGATTGAACCGTTGGAAAGAATATATCCAAGAGCTGTTTGACGACAACAGACAAAACTTAGTGCTACAGGAGGAAATGAGCGGGCCACCAATAATGCTGGACGAAGTTAGAATGGTGTTAAAAAAATCAAAAGATAGGTTGGCCACTGGACCAGATGAAATACCGAATGAAATGTTGAAACTGTTGGACGAAGAAGGTATAAAAATCATGACAGACTTGTTCAACAGAGTGTATGACACTGGTATTCTGCCCAACGATTGGCTCAGCTCTACTTTCATCACAATTCCTAAAAAAAGTAACGCTTCCGAATGTAAAGACTACCGTACCATCAGCCTGATGAGCCATTGCTTAAAAATATTCCTAAAAATCATTCACAACAGAATTTACAACAAATTGGAAGCTAATATTAGCGAATCGCAATTCGGTTTCAGGAAAGCATTGGGTACTAGGGAAGCTCTATTCGCCTTCAACACTCTGGTGCAGAGAAGTAGAGATATGAACGAAGAAGTACATTTATGTTTCATAGACTTCGAAAAAGCCTTTGATAAAGTACGCCACGACAAGCTCATGGCAGTGATGAATAGAAAAAATCTAGATGGGAAGGATGCGAGAATAATTGGCAACCTATATTGGAACCAGCAAGCAAAAATCAGAACCACTGATGGCACCACTGATAACGTAGAAATTCTTAGAGCGGTGCGCCAAGGCTGCATGCTCTCCCCGGGGCTTTTCAACGCGTACTCAGAAGAAATGCTAATGGATGCTCTAGATGAAATTGGCGAAAATGAGGTGGGGATAAGAATAAACGGCGAACCAATAAACAACATAAGATTTGCCGACGACGCCGCCTTGCTAGCTGAAGACGAAAGTGGCCTACAACTGTTGTTAGACAAAATAAATAATAGCTGTCAACGTTATGGCCTGAAAATAAATGTAGACAAAACGAAACATATGGTCAAAAGTAAAACCTCTCCAAATAATCGTAGGTACCAGTTATTGTTGGATGGAAAAAGTATTGAAAGAGTCGAAAAAATAAAGTATCTAGGTACGATTATAACAGCTGACGCAAGTAACAAAAGTGAAATAACTAGCAGAATTGAACAAGCTAGAGCTACTTTCAAGAAAATGGCAAATGTCTTATGTAAAAGAGAAATTAATATGAAGCTGAAAAGAAAGATTCTTCAGTGTTACATTTGGTCGGTGCTGTTATATGGAGTAGAAACATGGACGATGACAAAGGCGATGATAAAAAAAGTAGAGGCGTTTGAAATGTGGTGCTACAGAAAAATGCTAAGAATTCAATGGACGGATAGAATCACTAACGCAGAAGTACTATTAAGAGCCAATACAAACCGGCAATTGTTAATCACCATCAAGTTCAGAAAATTAAAGTACTTAGGACATATAATGAGAAACAACAAGTATAGAATATTACAGCTGACTCTACAAGGAAAGATTGTTGGTACCAGAAGTCGTGGCAGGAGAAGAATCACGTGGCTGGAAAAATTATCAGAATGGTTTAACGTATCATCATTGGATCTACTAAGTTTAGCCAAAGACCGAGGAAGAATTCATGAGTTGTTGTCCAACCTCCGGACCGGAGTGGAACCCTAAGAAGAAGATATATATTTATATTTTTAGAATTTTGAAATAAGTTTCAATTTTTGATTTTGTAAGAATTTTTGGAATATTTTTAGAATTTTGAAAAATTTTAAATTTTTGATTTCATTATAATTTTTGGAATTTTGAAAGTTTCAATTTTTGATATTGTTTTAATTTTTGAAATATTTTTAGAATTTTGGAAAAAGTTTGAATTTTTGAATTTGTAAGAATTTTTGGAATTTTATTAGAATTTAGAAAAAGTTTAAATATTTGATTTTATTACAATTTTTGAAATAGTTTTGGGATTTTGAAGAAAGTTTTTGATTTTGTTATAATTTTTGCAATATTTTCAGAATTTTTGAAAAAAGTTTTAATCTTTGATTTTGTAATAATTTTTGGAATATTTTTAGAGTTGTGAAAAAAGTTTGATTTTATTTAACTTTTACAATATTTTTGGAATTTTGAAAATATGAATTTGTGATTTTGTAATATTTTCTCGAAACACTAAATGGAGAGGTTTTTGAGTAGTTTGCTGATTGTATCATCTTTTCACTAAATTATGTTAATTTATGATCTGTTATAATTTTCCGGCAAAGTATTGATGTTTCGTGTTAGTTTTGTAATAAATTTCTAAAAGGTATCTAACAACTATGACGTAGCCCTTCTCAATTCAAGCAGGCTATTAAATCACAGCCGATCAAAATTTAAACCTAATTTAGAGACTCAACACAATCGAAATACAATAATAGTAAATTATATAATCAACTTACTCATAAGATTTTGTTTCCGTATGCGTTTTATGACACTTCGGACATTGATTCCTTCCCGAACTAGTAAGTGTAATTTTTTCCCAAACATTTTTCTCGTTTATTCCACTGCATTGCCTTAAATTTTCCAAATCCGCTAAAGTGGCTTTTATCATAATCCTACTTCTTGAGTATCTCAGTAAATACTCATATAAAATGTGATTTCTAGCACTGTAATTAGCATTTAACTCAGCATCAATGAATTCGTTTTCAAATAATTGTGCCTGTTCAATTTGTTGATTTTGATATATTTCATTCAGTTCCATTTCGGTGAATGGTTTAACATTGATTTGTATCTTTGTCTGTAAAGCATTGGAAGCTGTTAAATGTTCAATGTTTTCCATGGTTTTTAAACTTGGATATGTAACATTTTCTGATAAACTATTGATACCAACATATATGTTTTCATTTTTAATAATCGGCGCTGTTGGTTGAAAATTTATCTCAGAAATGGAAGTAGCTGATTCATCTTTAATGATATCATCTTTTGGAACGGGTTTAATCATTTCAAAATTATTAACTGCGTTTATTTTATCAATTACTATTGTCATCGTTTGGAGTTTGTTGGAAATCGAGCACTCAACACTTTGAATAGAAGTGTTGACCGTAGAAGTTGATGGCAAGGTATCATTATAAATGTTTTCCAATAAACCTGAAGAATCATTTGTTTCTTTAACTTTTTTCTTTTTCTAGAATGAAAATATATTTTGTTTAATATTTTATTTTTAAAAGATATAACATTGTGATTCCCAGATTTCATTGTCTGCCAAAACAGCTGATATTGACAGTATAATACGCAAAATACATATGTTCACTAATATTCGCGAAAACTTTTTAACTTTGGAGAAAATTGCTGTTTCTTGGTAATCTCATGGTATTTTTAAATAATTATTCAATAAATAATAAGTAGAAATTAATAAAAACAAATTTACCTTTTGTTTAGGTTTCTCCATTGTAGCCATCTTGAAAAATTATAGGGTTGAAGTTTTAGAACAATTTTTGTTTTTATTTTGGTTCTAAAACTGAATGTCAAATTTTTGACGTGTGGTTTTGGTCTTAAAATTGATTTGATAAAATGACAATTTATAATTTGTATATTTTTGATAAATGCGGCAATCTCCTCTATTACGCAGAATGGAACAGGATTAAACAATCAGGAATAACAAAAGAAGAGGTATATTTTTTTTAAAGAATTTCAGGTTATGATGGCATTTCAACATAATTATGTATTATTTTTAGGAAGCCAAGTTAATGTATGGTATGCTGTATTCTATTAAATCGTTTGTCAGTAAAATATCACCATCTGATCCCAAGGAAGGATTTCTTTTCTATAAAACAAATAAATATGCTCTTCATTATCTTGAAACTCCTTCGGGAATAAAGTCAGCGATTTTATAGAAAGAAAACAAACCAAACAAATAATAATTTTTGTTCCATTTTTAGATTTGTTATAAACACTGACATTGCAGTAATTGGAGTCAAAGAATTCTTGCAACAATTATATGTTAAAATTTGGTTGGAATATGTTGTCCGAAATCCATTATGGGTCGACAAATCTTCAGTTACTTCAGAACTTTTTAAAGTTAAATTAGATGAATTCATAAAACAATCTCCTTTTTATGGTATAAGAAATATTTAATAATAAAATGTACAAAAAAGTTATATAATTGACATTATAATTCGTATGAATAGCATACTGATATAATCTAATAATCACGAAGCCACTGCTTCATATATTTGATATGATATTCTCTTGCTATTTTGACTGAGTTCGGATCTTCTGGGTTTGATGCTCTTAAATCTATATGATGTGCACCATCGGGTATTATAATTATATGAATTTTCGCATTATTTGTTCTCAGAACACCACCTCCACTCCATGGATCCAGTAAACCGTTACTGAATACAATATTCGACGCTCCACTGGAAATACAATTATAATAAGCTTAAATATATTGAAAATGTATATTGTTATCAACATACGTTAACTTTTTATCACCATAATAGGTAAGAGCTGACTGCAAACGTGGTCTAACATGAAATTTTTTGAAACATTCGTCTGAAAATTTATTAAAATCCCATATTTCTGGCAAAAACATACTTTGACTACCAACAGGTGAGCACATCGGCATCACCATTTCTGTGCATGCTTGAAAATCCCAAACATACGCTCCAAGTTGAGCGTTTGCAGAAGATATGTCTAAGCAATGGGTTTTACCGGTTGAATTGTGATAAACCTGCAAAGCTTGAGAAAGTGCGGGTAGTATTTCTGAATCATTCAGCTTCGATGAAAAATAACTGCAAAATTTACGAACAGGATAAGCTGGAAGGGGAGCCAAGAAATTCGCTTTGAATGGATAATTTACCATCGCTAAGTTTCCATACACATCCGTTAAATAATCTATAATAATAAAAATTGTAAGACCAAAAACTGTTGGAAACTTTTTTAGAATGACTTACCTATGAAGTCTTTAACATCCGTCAAATTTTTACATAGAACAAATCGATCTTTGATGAATGTTTTTCCTTCGGGAGTGCTACACTTATCACTAAGTTTAAAAATTGAAACTATTATTTATGAATAATTAGAATAAAAAATGAGTGTATACTTAAGTAAATCCCATGATCTTTTAATATTGACTGGACAATTTGGTTTGTAAGCTGTAGCAAAAACTGAAGTTAAAATTCTATTGAAAGCGTCACACGGTGTAAGATCTTCGAATTGAAATATTGGTGCCGATGAAGCTATTGCACCCAACACAATATGTGGATATTTCATTCGAAACCATGCAGCTAGCATTCCTCCATATGAACCTCCGAATGCGATCACTGGTCGATTTTTCTTATTAATTGATCTTAATAAATCCGCATAATCGGCGAGTGCTTGTTGTGAAGATAAATATCCCAGATTTTCCGGTGACTTATATGATGTATTGTTTGGAAATGGTAAGGATGTGCCATAATATCTTAAAAAAATACAACATTAAAGAAAATCATAAAAAGAGAAACAAAAAATAAACCTATGTTCTGCAAATACAACTATTGCATTCAATTGCTCGGCGGCTTCCCATAGAAATCCGGTATTTTCAGCGAATACCACAATATCACCTTCATTTCCAGTGTAAAAAAATATTGGATCACTGTCTCTTTGCACAAACGAATCATTAATTAAATATCTAAAAATATAATGATATAATTAGTTTATGCGATAAATTACAAAAAACAAATAATTTAACCTTATATTAAACGTTGTATCATTTGTATAACTGAAATGATCTAATGGAACTTTGAAATGTTCTATCCTGTATTTGTAAACATCACTTTCTGTTTGACCTTTTATCGCTAAAAATAAAATTATTATTGCTAATTTTATTATTAGTAAAGAATAAAAAGCAATAATTGTCATTGTTGTTATATATAGTCTAATTAAATAAAACCATTGGTTTTCTTATGTTATTTGATATGATTTATTCTCTAAATATATTTACGAAAAAAACTTTAAAATACGTATAATGTATATCGACTCGCATATACCAAAAACTTGATTGACGAATGACAACTGACTGTATGATGTATGAAGCAATTGAAGCTTTTTCCTTAAAATTCTAAACGTTATATTGCTGTATGTATTCCTGTATGTAATATGTCAAATAATAATTACCCGCTAAACATGGTGAATCGTTTACGAACCATTTACGAACCGTTTACGAACCGCATTGTTCGTTTACGGTTCGTAAGCGATTCGTAAACGATTCACCATGTTTAGCGGGTAGAAATCAGTATATTTATGTATTAAAATTTACTGCAAAACTAATAATAATGCAACTATGGTAAAATGAATTTAAATACAACACAAAACAATCTTGATATGCAAGAAATAACAATTATTTAAAGTTTTCGAAATACAAATCGGCTGATCACAAGTGTCAAGTTTTCTCCAGGAAAAAAAGGTCTATGCGTCGTTAAAACATTTTCTGTTCCGGTGTTTATCGCAATGGCGCTGCAAAAGGGGAATGAGAAAAAATCACAAAAATTTTATATGGGATTCCATACAAAACACAACTTGAATAATTTTAAAAATTATCTATGAAATTTCTCATTTTAACGCAATTGAACAATTTTAATTAGCTTATGAAGTACTATTGACTATATACTAAGCATAATGTATTAAATATTATTCTTAAGTCGCTCAAAAAAGCAACATAAAAATTGCCAAAATTTCCCATACAAAGTTGTATGTACAAATTAACCTACTATCGTATTTGTTTACGGACAGAAGAAAATGAAATATTTTATATATTATGCTTAACATATAGTCAATAATAGTTCATAAAGAAATATAAATTATTTAATTGTAGTAAAATAAGAAATTTCATAGATAATTTTTAAAATTATTCAAGCTATGTTTTGTATGAAATCCCATATAAAATTTTTGTGATTTTTTCTCTTATCCCCTTTTTGCAGCGCCACTGCGGTAAACACCGGCACAGAAAATATTTTAACCGGTGTTTGCCGCAATGGCGCTGCAAATGGGTTATAAGAGAAAAAATCACAAAAATTTTATATGGAATTCCATACAAAACTTAATTTAAATAATCTTAAAAGTTATCTATGAAATTTCTCATTTTACTACAATTAAATAATTTATATTTGTTTATGAACTATGAATGACTATGAATGACTACATATTAAGCATAATATATAAAATATTTTATTTTTTCTTCTGTCCGTAAAACAAATACGAAAATAAGTTAAATTTTTCATACAACTTTGTGTAGGAAATTTTGGCAATTTTTATGTTGCCTTTTTGAGCGACTTAAGAATAATATTTTATATATTACGCTTAATATATATAGTGAATTCTTTTCTACTTGTTCGGTACAAGTTCCGACTCCGAATTATCGCAATTTGTTTTTTTTTGTATTGTACTTTTTACAAAAGAATACAAATTTCGATAATTCTGTTTTGGAACTTGTACCGAACAGGTAGAAAAGAATTCACTAATAGTCAATGATACTTTATAAGCAAATTAAAATTGTTCAATTGTGGTGAAATGAGAAATTTCATAGATAATTTTTAATATTATTCAAGATGTGTTTTGTATGGAATCCAATATAAAATTTTTGTGATATTTTCTCTTATCCCCCATTTACAGCGCAATTGCGGCAAACATCGGGACAGAAAAATCGCTCTATAGACATTTTTCCAGCTAAAATCTTGAAAGTTGTGATCAATTGATTTGTATTTCGAAAACTTTAAATAATTGTTATTTCTTCCAAATCAAGATTGTTTCGTGCTGTCTTTAAGTTTTTTTTACTATAGTTGCATTATTATTATTTTTGCAATAAGTTTTAATCAAAGAATGAAGAGACTAAGGAAATGAAACTACTGTATATATACACAAAAATATTTGAAGTCGTTATTCTCTCTTCTCCTCTCGTATTTGTCCATTTTAAGTTGTCAAAAAAAACATTGATTGGTTTGGTTATAATTTGGTTTTAATAAAATTGTTTTTATTATTTATCGTGGTATTGTGGTCCACCACACCAGTCCCTTATTCATGTAAAACTTTGAAGTTCTAATACATATTATACACCCGGTGTATAAACTACATTGTATAATGTTATAAACCTAAATCAAATTTCACTAATTAAACAATTTCATAAATTTTCATAATTTAAATAATAAACAAATTAAATAATAAACAAATTTCTCACTTGTTTAAAAATGCTTAATTGTATTTTCAATCACGTACGCAACTTATTTTAGATTGGTGAAACACGAGTTCACCCGAACGCTGATTGGCTAAAAATTTATATTCGTTTTTTCTGAAGCTAGTTATCATCAGTTGTAGGCGTGGTGCGGTTTTCTTAGAGCAAAGAAGCTCAAACGTGTTGTAGATCTTTTTTCATAAAAGTTATTTTAATAGTGAATACCTTGATTACATAAACCTTGGAATTATTAAATAAAGGTGTTTTATAATAAAATTACATAATCTTGGAGTTATTATTTAATTGCACAACTCAAATATTGGCACATAACCTGGAAATTGTTATCTGTTTTTTTTCATTAATACAATTTGGCAACTGGAGATTCAACATTTTTGGCGACCGTGACAGGACAGCAGTATAAAACCGCACCGCAACTCAGCGGTTGGATTTGGCGGTTGCCAGCAGGTCAACAAGGATTCTAAGGTAACCAACCATCCACTTAAATTCCAACGGAATTGTTGGGGTTGGAGTTTTTTTTTAAAGTGAAAAAAGGTTCATTGAACCTTTAAATTATTAAAGGTGTCACAATTAGCTCATCAAGCTTTAATTTTCAATTTTGTGGAATAAATTATTAAAGGTGTCATAATTAGCTCATCAAGCTTTAATTTCCAATTTGGTGGAAACAAGTTTTTTGATTTAGAAAAAAGGAAATATTTTTATAATTAGAAAAGAAATATGAAATAAATAGTTGTTTCATAAATGGTTCAAACGAGAAGTGTTCATTATATTTTACTTGATTTGGATTTCACTATCGAAATAGAATTCGTCAAGCAATTGTTTGTTTCATTAAAAAGATTTTTAGTTGGTAAATAAATATTATATTCACTAATACAAAAGGTTTTGGGTTGATAACAATTATAATTGATTCGGAATTTGGGTTCATTTTGTAAAAAAAAGGTTTTGGGTTGATAATAATTATTATAACGGATTCGGAATTAGAGTTCATTTGAGGAAAAAAATTTTTGTTTAACTTGATTTCAATTTCATATTGGTAATAAGGGAATCTGTATGAAATAATTATAGTTGCTTAGTTTCTCTTGCGTATGGTACGTTAATTGCAATCACCTCCGTGATATTACAGCCGAAAAACAACCGCTCGAAAAACCGCCGAAAAACAGCCGAAAAACAACAACCAAAGTGGGTCTCTTTATGAATGAACGTGCTGAGAATTCAATTCTTACAGATATTAGTAACGAATCAGTCCTAGAATCCTCTGTCAACGAAGACTGGTCTGGTTCTGGATTTTTGGGTTTTGACGATAGCACAGACATGTCTACCTTCAATATTAAACTTGCGTCAACCGTTTTAGTGGAAATCCGAAGGAATTAGATCACTTTCTAGGATTTGCAAAATTTTTGTATGACTTGACACCGGTACCTCAGCGTGAAAGCTGTCTATCGTTTGTGCAGATTGTAAAGATAACTGGTACGATTGCAGACAGTATTAAAGGGAAAAAGTTCAAAGATATAGCTGCACTAGGACAAGAGCTAAAACAATTGTGCAAACCTGCAAGATCTTCGGAACAGCTCCAAATGAAATTATTTAGACAAAGGCAGAATAACCGAACAGTAAGAGAATTTGCAACTAATTTGGAGTTGATAGTTGAGAAATTGAACTCTACTATGGTAATGAGCCAGGGTAAAGAGTACAGAAAATTCATCGAAACCATTAATGAAAAAACTGCTCTCAAGGTTTTCATTGAAGGACTGAGAGAGCCCACGCGGCTATATATCAAGACGGGTCGTTTCAAAAACCTAAAGGATGCCATTGAAGCAGCCGTTGATGAAGAGCAACAATCGGTATCTCTACATGGAGGAGTTTTAAAAAAAGAAGTAGGCTTTTTAGAGGGGCACAATACCACAACTAACAAGGGAAGTTGCGCAAGCTGCAGAATAACTTACAATGAAGAGGAATTCCGTACTGGAAATCATCGAATGGTTAGGCAGGGGAACAATTTCAATAGAAACACGTACGATGGTTATAACCGTGAGCCAATGAGAAACAATTGAGGCAACTCAGGTCAAGGAGTTAATCGTCGATTTTCGGGCAACATGAAGCTTAAATCGGATAGCCCGCCTGGGTCTAATCCTTTTCCAGCAGGGCACAGGGAGATGAGCCCTATCAGATGTTTTAATTGTAACAAAGAAGGGCACATCAGTCGTTTTTGTGAACAAAGAAGAAACCCACAGACCGGTTTTGGTAGAAATAGTTCACCCTATAGACGACATGGCAATTATGACGGGTGGTACGATAGGAATAGATCACCTTATGGACGGGATTATAACCAGACTAATGAACTTAGGTTTTCCAGTCCTATTGTAGAGAATAGTAATAGACCCACTGCAAACGATCGCGGTCGCGAAGTGTTGAGCAACACGACCATAAATATAGTGGAGAGCCAGGGAAAAGAGTATGTGGATCCCGATCAAGTGGTATCGGATGGTCCACAAGCGTAACACCACATGAACTTATAAAACAAATACTTATAACTAAAGCAACAAAAGTGATCTACTTAAACGCAACACACGAGCCGGTAGAATTATTGGTAGACACAGGAGCCGAGATCAGCGTATTAAAGAAACAGGTTATAAGGAAAGTAGTCCCATTTCCACAAAAGAAATAGTTTCAGTATCGCGAGTGACTAGTGGATTAAATCAAACTTTGGGCACTGTTAAACCTTTTATTGAAGAATTAGGAGTAAGTTTTGAATTTCATGTCATGGACAAGTTGTGTATACACGCTGACGGAATAATAGGTCAGAACTTCTTGGAAGATTTTGGAGCGGAGATCGGTTTTAATAATGACGTACTATATTTAAGGAAGTTAAGAAAGGAAATTAGGATGAATATAAAGGAAAGCCTGGAAGCAATGGTCCTTGGAAGATCCAGTAAGAATGTGTTGTTGAAATGTGGTAACAGGAGAGGAAGTTTTTTAGTGCACTCCCAGGAAGTACAACCGGGTGTTTATTTAGCCAATTCAATGGCAGAAGAGAACGAAGGAAGCATTGTAGTAAATTTAATTAATGTTAATGAGCATGATGTACTGATAAAGAATGGTACACCCACACTGGTGGCGTTAGATGTGTTTGAAGTGTTAGGTGGTAACGGAAATAAAGAAACAATGATAAGCAACGGGGAGGTTAATGGTGAGAATGGTACAGGTATTGATGATAGTAAAGTAAAAGGTAGCACGGGAATCAGTATAACCGAGGAAATTCAGCAACATCGCTCGGTATCTAGTTTGGCAGTTGAGGAAGAAGAGATGGTGAAATACGACATTAGCGACTGTACGACTTCTGGTTTGTCTCTTCCGATAAAATTTTGTTTTACATTTTCTCGTACAACAGAATTTATGTTTGTTGGGTTACTACTGCCTGCTTTAATATTTTTATTATTAGAACTACGAAGTCCATAATATTGATTAGCTTTTAATTAAAGTATTTTATGGATATTAGCTCATTATATATCCAGAACACTATGTTTCCAGAGCTGTGGTGAAGTCAGCCTATGCATCAGCGTCGCAATATTTTTTTCTACATTTTTGTGCGTCTATACCAAATTTCAAAGAAAATAATATCATTCCATCATTAAATTCGTTGACGAGATAATTTGACAGTTCGTCCCACAAACACGGAATTTATTTTCCCATTCCACTGAACCAGAATGCAAAAATCTCATTTATTGGCAGGCAGTGCTAAAAATAATAAAATATAGGTTTTCCCATCATTATTTTCCATAATTTCAATCCCGTGAAATAAAATAAGGAAAATAAAAACTACTGTTTGAGTATGTTTCTCTTTCAATATGAGATGTCATCACAAAAGATTGATTTAAACACAGGGGGCGTTTTGCGATTTTGTATGAGAAAAAATGTATATATTCGAATCATCAAGCATAATTCGAGTCATTAAGCATTCGAGTCATCATGCTAAATAAATATTGAATATATATATATATATATATATATATATATATATATATATATATATATATATATATATATATATATATATATATATATATATATATATATATATATATATAATTGAAAGTATGTCTGTTTGTCCTTTATGCATTAATGCACCATTCATTCGATCATAACGAAAATTTGGAAAGTTGTTGTTTACACTAGCCCAAAGGAAGGTAACTGGCAAATTTTCTTTTTTCAAAAACTGCACCTCAGGGCCCTTATAATTATCATAAGGGATTTTCCCTAAATGTTGATAATTATTTGATTTGGTTTTTATTTAAATATCGTTTTATACGTTTAGTTTGCTTTGATCAATGTTTTTATTGTTGATCATAATTTTTATGAAATTGAAAAATGAAAGTATAATCTGAAACAATTACATTTGTATATCAAAATTATATGTATTGGAATTTAACACGTCATGATGTTACAAATTTTATCACCTACACCAAATATGTTGTTGGTTTGCAATGGCATGTAATACATGTTTCTAAAATTAGCTGAAGATAGTTGATAACATCGATTGTATCGATTTAAAGCTCAAAATTACGAGACGGAATTCACACAAATACTATACAAAGAAGCATAGCTTATGTTTGATTAAACATGGATGGAAATCATGATGAATAAACTAATTAAAAATGGTGGCACTTAGCCGATAGTTTGCAAACGGTAACAATGCATTAATACCAATGAATTTAATACTTAGCTTTCCGCAGGAAGATTTGTAAAATTTAAAATTGTTGATCAATGGGTGTGACAACCCCGTGTACTTTAGTCCCTGCTATTGGAATATGAGTTAACTTGATATATCGTATACCACTGGCAATAGCAGTGAAATATAACTAGCCAAAGTGATATCTTAGGGGTGCTGGCGAATGAAGTTTTCTCAATCAACGATAGCATCCCTTAGTCTTAGTTATGAAATATTCTTTTTAATGATGACACGCTATTTTTTGAAGTAAAAACTTCTTTAGCCGCGTTGCAAAATTTTATATGGACTAAAATCTATATATTCGCGTTGCCAATTTTTAAATAAGGAAAATATTTTTAAATATGAAACACATCCATCATTTCTTAACGTTTGAAATTGCGATGTGGGTAACGCGCTCGACTGTTGTTCTGTAGATCGTGAGTTCAATTCCTGGACTGGTACATTATTTTTATTGTTTTTTGTTTACTTTTTATTTATTAAATACCATTAAAGTTATTATTTTTTATTCATGAATTCATAAAAATAATAAAAATTGATCTATAATGCCGTTTTTTAAAGTTATATTGCTACTGTCTTTTGCAATTTGCATTCTAGTCATCATGCTAAATAAATATTGAACGTAGGAAAGATAGTATAACCTGAAACAATTACATTTGTATATCAAAATTGTTGGTTTGAAGTTGTATGTAATACATGTTTAAAGCTCACAATAGCTCACATGATTTAAAGCTCACAATTACGAGATGGAAATCGCATAAATTCTATATAAAGAAGCATAGCTTATGTATGATTAAACCTGGATGGCAATCATGATAAATAAAATAATTAAAAATGGTGACACTTAGCCGATAGTGATTTACAAACGGCAACAATGCGCATTAATACCAATTAAGTTACTTAGCTTTCCGCAGGAAGATTTGTAAAATTTAAAATTGTTGATCTATGGGTGTGACAACCACGCGTACTTTAGTCCCTGCTATTGGCATATGAATTATCTTGTGATATCGTATACCACTGGCAATAGCAGTGCAATCTCATTAGCCAAAGTGATATCTTAGGGGTGCTAGCGGGTGAGCTAGCGGGTGAAGTATTTTCAATCAACTATACCATCCCTTACTCTAAGTTAGAGAATATTCTTTGATGATACGCTATTTTTTTTTAAAATAAAATGTGTTTGGTAGTAGAAATTACAAGGTATGTCACAACAACACATAAAAAACTTTTAAGAACAAGGTCCCACAACAATTCATGCTTTCTAAGGTGTTGATAGACGCAAATTTTTCTATGATATGTTTTGATTATTTTAAACTAGCAGGACCCGGCGTACGTTGCTACGCCTATAAAAAAGTTTGTGTTCAGAAAATAATAATAATCAGAATAATATCATTTATAAATTCAGACTTATATACTAATCTAAAACCAGTCAAATCACTTCATTTGTTAACATATTTGCATATGTTTTACCGATTTCTTTAAATAACCTACATGGTTTGTTTGTTTTTGAAATTAATGGGGACGCCTATTTTTCTTAATAAGTAAAACACTTTCAACCTGTAGCTTTGATATTATTGTTCATAATCCTATTCTTCAATTCAACGGTTCCATTGCAAAAACTTGCTGCATCATTGTTTCTAAAAAGAGGAAAAGAAACGCCCATTTTCTATATTTTGAACATGTATATCATATATATATATATAGATATATATATATATATATATATATATATATATATATATATATATATATATATATATATATATATATATATATACATATATATATATATATATATATATATATATATATATATATATATATATATATATATATATATATATATATATATATATATATATATATATATATATTATATATATATATATATATATATATATATTTATATATATATATATATATATATATATATATATATATATATATATATATATATATATATATATATATATATATATATATATATATATATATATATATATATATATATATATATATATATATATATATATATATATATATATATATATATATATATATATATATATATATATATATATATATATATATATATATATATATATATATATATATATATATATATATATATATATATATATATATATATATATATATATATATATATATAAAGCAAATGAAATATGTATTACACATGTATATACACCAAACCAAGAACATGAGTGTTGTAAATTAGAAATATTATTTGCAACGTAATGTGTTGGATGCATATAATTGTATGTATATAATAAATATATAAATGTATATAATTTTCATCTAAATGAATTTGTTTGTCCACTTTAATTTTCCATTTGAATGGTAATTCTGTTTTGCGGAAAAAAATCGATCAAAGAGAACTGAGTGAAAGTTATGTATAAAATAATTGAATAATGAATAATTTATGTATAAAATATAATATACATTTAGGCATATATTTAACCATTCGGAAAATTTAAATTATTAATTCAAAAAAATAAATTAAATTTTAAAATTTCGGCTCCGAGGTGCATTAGTACCTGTTAATGGCCTTCTCCTGGCAAAATTTCAGACTCCTGTGTGCTACAGATTTCGCTGGAGAGCGCACGCAGACAGATAAACACTTTATTTTATTATTATTATATTATTGTTATAGAAGATATAAAAATGTATATAATAGTTGCTTGGAATACTGATAGATGTGAAACCCAGAATAATTTTAATGATTTTAATTTAAACATTCTGAAATTTTAATTTGCAATGCTACAATAATTGGAAGACAGACAAAAAACACAGCTATTTCACAGATTTAAGTTTTCACTTCTGTCGGCAGTCCTTAACACTGCCTTCTTTTTTTTTTTTTAAATAAAAACTGGTTGGTAGTGTAAATTACAATCTGTATCACAAAAACACATAAAAACCTTTTAAGAACAAAGTCCCACAATAACATGCTAGCCAACTGTGGGTATTCACGTAAGATCTAGAATCGAGTTATACAAGAAATCACACATGAAGACTACTTCTATCAATGTCATAACATTTTTCATGATATTTTTTTCTACAAGAATTGTAGAAAAAAATATCAGTATGATTTTATGATAATTCAAAAAAAAATGGCGATTTGATTTTGTTTATCTTCAAACATTTAAAATTCAAAGCATATTTTATATATTATTTATATTTAAAATTCGTAGAATCTTTTTGAATACATAGTTATAATAAAATTATGGAAGAAAACAAAAGAAAAGTTAAAGTTTTGCGATGTGTTATATCTGTCAAAATATATCAGTATGATATTTTGTAATACCAACAGCCATCTTTGATATTTCTGTTGCATTTTTATCAATATCATTAGCATGATATTTGTCACGTGTCTGTGAATGTGATTTTCGAAAAACTGTGTGAAATCAAAAATGCAGTTTGCTGAAGTTAAATGCACGTTATTATATACGAAGATTTCACCGCACTCCGAACCAAAACACAATTTTGAGTTAAATGTCATGACATTGATTAAAGCAGTCTTCACGTGTGATTTCTTATATAACTCAATTGTAGATGTTACGTGAAGGACCCACAGATAGTCTTCACGTGTGATTTCTGGTATAACTCGATTGTAGATGTCACGTAAAGACCCACAGTAACATGCGAACTGAGAAATTTTTTATTAACCAATCAGAGAAGAGAATTATATATTTACCACAAAATTCTTATTCTTAATTGGTTAATAAGGGTGCGTTTATGTTGGAGCTTCGATAATAGCGTCGACCATCGATGTGATTCAAGCGAAGGAAATGAACACATGCTTTCAAATAGGAGTGTTTATGTTGAATCATCGATAAAAGAGTCAAGCGTCTATAAACGATTTGTTCTTTTTCGACGCTACTATCGAAGCTCTGATCGATACTCATTTTATTTATTTTATAAAAAAATACATCAAAATAAAAATATTAGTTTTAATTAATTTAAATTTTTGAAGCTTATGAAAAATTGATTATTAAATTAATTAATTTTAAATTTATTGTATACATTTTTATACAATTTATTAAAATTCTCGAAGCTCCAACATAAACACTGTAAAAGAATAGCGCTATTCAACGCTTTTATCACTGCTTGACCCTAAGGACCCTAAGGCTGGGTTTTAACATGCAGCTTGTAGATGGTGTTATTAACCAATCAAAAATAAGAATGTTTTGGTGAATATAAATTCTCTCTTCTGATTGGTTAGTTACAGATCAATAAAAATTTACGTGTGCGTTGAATTTACTGTTCGGCGCAAATATTTACGGCGCAAATTTGAAACACACAGTCAATAAATAATTGTGTTGTGCGCGCTGTACTTCTTGTTCCGTCTGTGTGTGGTATTTTTGCGCGAAATCAGTATCACTACACAAATAACATGTATGTTTATAAAACTTACTTTGAATTCCTTTTATACGCAAATCTAGTTTAATCAATGTTTATTTACAAATTTCAGTTAAACGTATTTATTGATTTTGCATTCGATTTATTTAATAAACTTATAAATGACAAACGTCAATTGTTAATTTTTCAACACACAAAATTTTACGTCCACATACAAATTTTTTGTGGCGCAAATTCCTTTGATGTTTGCGAGAAAACCGACTTTGTATGGTTTGCGTTTTTTGTGTGTGGCGAAAATATTTGTGTGTGGTAGAACGTCTACACTGAACGCACGCACACAAAATACAACACGCACAGCCCACACAACGTAAATTTTTATTGATCTGTACCCAGCTTTACAGTTTGCGTGTTAAAACCCAGCTTGAAATCGTATGAACTTTGCGCTTTTGTGGTGAACACCGGAACAGAAAAATTGCCCTATAGACGTTGTATTATTTACCAACAAGTTATAACAGATATAACAAGGGAAAACCCCATACCATATAAATAAAGTAAAACACTTAATTTACGTTTTAAATATATTATAAAATATGTGTGAAGCAAAGGTTATTAAAACACTCATAAGTAAAACATCTAAAATAAGGTGGCTACCATATGAATATGAGCATCGATTCTTAACTGGGAGCCGAGGAATTGGCCAAACAGCATTACAATTATGGGATTTAAATATCTTCAATCCAAACTGGCTCCATATTTCTTGTTTGTCTCCTAATCGTATAGTAAACATGAAAGGAGATGTATCTGGGTTAGAAAAAATTAATGATTTAGATTTCGTAATGGTAACATCGACAGGTATTTTGTAATTTAAGAATTGGGCTCGCAAAATCAATTTATTAAACAAATTCAATTTGTTTAGGTGCTGCTGCAGTCGTTAGAACTATTGATGCTGATTACAATCTTATCGAAGTAGCTCAAGAATATGAAAAACTGCATAAATTTGATTCAAACGATGCTGCACCTTGTACGGCAGTTTCCACTTACGATGATCATTTCGCTACTGTCGGCGAAGATGGAAGGTATTTTTGCATCCTACAAAATCCTGAATTTAAAACCTTATATAGATTATGTAATTTCCAGATTAAATATTTTGTCATGGAATAATAAGACCATTGTACGGGAATTTAAAGACGATAATATTCCTTTAACATCAGTTTCGTTTATTAACTACAATGAGGTAAGCGTCGGCGACAGTTTAAATATCAAAATTTAAGTTCAAATGTTTTATAGATTTTAAACGGCAATCGAATGGGCATCGTTAAAATGTTTGATTCAAGATGTGATACTGATGACCCTCAAACTGTTTTTCAAAAATCATGCCAGGATGAAAATTCTAGTGTTAATGCGATTATCTATCATCCAACTCAAAAGCATATCGTAAGAAAATATTGTTTTGTTCAAAATTAAACTGAACTTCAACTCTCAAATTGAAATGATCTTATCTTTCAGATATTAAGTGGAAGTGAAAAAGGTACCATAACGGTTTGGGATTCACGAAAACCCAATTCGCTTGCATCATATTTTACGGCGCACAGCTCAGCGATAACAGAATTATCATTTCCTAAAGATCAACCGAATAAATTATTTTCAGCATCCAAAAATGGGGAGTTTTGGCAATGGTGTTACAATGCTGCCGAAGTGGAAGTCGATGAACTCAATCCATCGTTGAGTGGTGAAGGAACAAAGGAAAAATTTAATGTTACTTCTGTGATGAATTTTGGTAATAAATCGATTAATTCATTTGATAAATTTGATAATAGAGTTATTGTTGGATGTGACGATGCGATTTATTTAATTGAAAATATGAACTAATAAATTTTAAGTGTTTCGAAAGATATAGTTTTAATTTTTAGATCATAAATACAAAATTTTATATGTGGTCAAAGAACAAAATTAAAATTTTGTTAATATTTCAAACGGTAAATCAGCATACAAATAACTTCTCGAAGTCTGTAGATGATGCAATTCTCTATAGCAAAAAACTATAATTTTCCCCCGTGGTTTGTCAAACATGCGTGCCAAACTATAGATGGATTCTTTTTTTTAAATGTTTGACTTGAAGCTAACAATACTACTGATGTCGGCAATCCAATCCATCACAGCCTTGGATTCTCGCTGAAACAATGGCGGGCGTAAAAAAGAAATAGTATTGTATAGGCTGACGTATAGGCGTATAGGATGACGTGACGATGTGTGATGTTGATGGATTATAAAATGTGACGTCACAAAATTAAAACGGGTTTAAAGGCTAATAAGTATAGTAGAATTTTTTTGTCAGCGAACACGAGATTTGTTTGTTATGCGCATATTGTTTGCACATGCGCGCAATATCCAGTGTCTCGATTAAAATATTAAAAAAAAACTATTGCGGTCCTACTGAAATGGACAAAAAAAAAACGCATGAAATTTATAAATTACTATTGAAATTCAACCAATTATAATAGAAACCCAAAAACTAGTAGAAATTTTAATGATTTTGTAGGAAATATAACAAAATTTTGATAATTAAAAATAATTATAATAAAAATAACGACGCCTATGTAAACAAATATCACAACAAACAAATGGTACGAACTAGAAGTAGAAATTTAACTAATATAATTGTTTTGAAAACAAATTTATCCCAAAATAAATAATACATCTCTGTATTACTTATTTTTTCATCTTTTATCTCTTGCTGCGTCCTATCTGTCAAAAATTCGCTGACAAAAAAATTCTATAGTAGAATTTTTTTGCCAGCGAATTTTTGACAGATAGGACGCAGCAAGAGATAAAAGATGAGACAAAAAGTAAAACAGAGATGTATTATTTATTTTGGGATAAATTTGTTTTCAAAACAATTATATTAGTTAAATTTCTACTTCTAGTTCGTACCATTTGTTTGTTGTGATATTTGTTTCCATAGGCGTCGTTATTTTATTATAATTATTTTTAATTATCAAAATTTTATTACATTGCCTACAAAATCATTAATATTTTTACTAGTTTTTGGTTGTCTATTATAATTGGTTGAATTTCAAAAGTAATTTATTATATTATGCGTTTTTTTACAGTTTTGTAATTTATTATATTACGCGCCCTATACAGTTTTGTGACGAGTCGCGACAAAGGTGGAAGGGGCTAAAAATCATTCAAAAATAGCGTGACGTAGTTTATGGATGGCCCCTTTATTTTCATCATGTCTATGTCACGTTTTATTATGCAATAGAATTTAATACTTTAAAAAAGACAGAAAAAAACTGTAGGGATTGTAGTTTACAATGAATTTTGCTATCGATAGTGTGCAAGAGCTTGTTTTGTTTAAGTTGCCACCTGGTTTCTAGCATTTCAAGAATGATCAAATTCGTATTTTTATCGTATTTGTATTTTAGGAGAAGATCGATTTCGGTTATTTATTTTAGAACCCACATAATTTAACGATGGAATATTACATATGGTGGGTGCGTTCGATTTGATTGAAAAACTTTACTGAAAAAAAAAACAATTGCAAACGATTTTCAGATAATTCGGTCGAAACGAACGCGGTTACAGTTGAATGTTTGTTTCATATCAAATCGTTTTTTCTAAAACTCAAAATATCTTAAATAATTTGAAATTTATTAGCTCATATTTTCAATAAAATAAATGGCTTCATTGTCACATCCAACAATAACTCTATTATCAAATGTGTCATATGAATTGATCGATTTATTAACGCCATTCATTAGAGATGTGACATTAAATTTGTTTTTTGCTCTTTCACCATTCAACCATGGATCAATTTCTTCGATCTTTTTTTGTCCGTCTATGCCATAAGCTGGTATCTGTGCTGTATTGTAACACCATTGCCAGATCTCTCCATTTTCTGATGCTGAAAATACTTTATTTGGTTGAGTTTGATGAAATGATAACTCTGTTATCCCTGAGTTGTGCGCGGTAAAATATGATGCAAACAAATTCGGTTTTCGTAGATCCCAAACAGTAATGGATCCTTCTTCACTTCCACCTAATATCTGAAATAGGTAAATCATTTCGACTCCAGAATTCAGGCTGATTATTTTTGAATGAAAAAATTTTTACTTACGATATGCTTTTGAGTTGGATGGTAGGTAATGGCATTAACGGAATTAGAATTTTTATCCTGGCATGATATTAGAAAAACAGTTTGCGGGTGATCTGTATTACTTCTCGAATCAAACATTTTAATAGTTCCCATTCGATTCCCTGTTAAAATCTAAAAATTAAAACTTTTAGCCTTTATTCAGGTGTATAAGTACGCAAATTGTTACCTCATTGTAGTTGATAAACGAAACTGCTGTTAAAGAAATACTATCAGCATTGTTAAATGTCCGCAAAATTTTCATTTTATTACACGATAAAATATTAATTCTGAAATAATAAATGTAAGGTTATGACAATCTGATTTTCGGAGAATGCAAAAATACCTTCCATCTTCTCCTACAGTTGCGAAATGATTATCGTGTGTGGAGAGTGCCGTACAAGGAGCAGCATCATTTGAATCAAATTTGTGCAATTTTTCAAATTCCTGAGCTACTTTGATGTTATTGTTATCAGAATCTTTAGAAATTTTGATGACTGCAGCAGAACCTAAAATAAATATTTTTCTGATAAATCGATTTTAAAATACCGATTCTAAATCAGAATACCTTCAGATGTTATGAATACAAAATTTTCTGGACCAATTATTTCTAATCCAGCTACATCTCCTGATACGGATAGTTTTGCTTCACATTTAGGAGAAAACTCAATTTCACCGTTCGATTTTTTATAATCATCCAAATTCCATAACCTTATTGAATTTTGATCAAATCCCCAGCTTCCGGTTAGAAATAAATTCGGTGATGAATATAGTTCTGGTATCCATCGTATTTTAGATATTTTTTCTGATACGAATATTCCATTTACTATTGCTTCATACATATTTTAAAATGAAATTTGAAATGTGTGACAATTCAATCATGTTTTGCTTTCAACAAACCAAACTGTTTTTATTTATCTGACATTTGACAGTATTATCCCGCATAAAAACGGCTACCAATACCAAATCTGTTTTATCTACAAATAAGGCTCAAACTGCATTTTGATATATAAAAAAGAGCTTTTTGTTTAAACTTCAAATCGTTATATTACTGTATGTATGGATTTGACAAATTAATTACAAACAAATACAAGAGAATTAGCAATCAAAAATTATGTATTAAAATTTATTAGTCAATGACAACATAAAACAATCTTGATTTGCAAGAAATAACAATTATTTCTGAGTTTTCGAAATACAAATGTTTAAGAGATGTCAAGAAATTATTGGTAAAAAGGTCTATTCGTTTCGCTGTTAATTTCAAATTTGAAAGTTAAACGAAATGTACCGAACCGAGATTTCCCATTATAATATTCGTTAAACGAAATGATGAAAACAAATGTCTGTTTTGTTTGTGTTGAAACTTGAATGTTTTTTGTCTGAATTTGGTAGTGTACTTGTAGTTGATGTTGATCTCTCGAGTTATAAAGTTGAAGAGTAACTGTGATTTTGCGTCGTGCGAAAATTATGTTGTTATAAAAGAAAACAAAATAATTTATATTTTTAAGTGAAATAAATATAAAAGTTTGTACACAAGATAAAAGGATTTAAGAGTTGATTTAAAATAAAACAAGTTTAGTTAAAATAAAATAAAACAAAAATCTCTGCCATCAAAATAAAAGATAAAAAAAAAATAAGATGGGGCTTTCAGGATGTTGTGGAATCGTCAAATTTCTTGTTCTCTTACTCAATCTTATATTTTGGGTAAGTTAGTCATTAAAATAATTTGAATTAAAAAAAATAAATCATCATCTAAAAATTATTATTTAATGTTAAAAATATTATTATTTAAAAAGAAGAATCTATTTTCTTTTTATGCGGGGGTTACGAAAATGACATTGAGATGAAAATTTTTCTTTCTTTACATTAATCTGAAAGGAGAGACTTTGAATTCTCTGTAAATATAAAGATAATATAAAATAGGGTGATAATTTTTCATCCTAAATAATAGAGGATGTTGCCAAATCTACTGTTTTAGATTAAACAATCGATTGCATAATTACAGTATTGTAAACAAGTTATTATTTGATTATCATGTATATTGTTATTTCAGAGTTAATTTGAAATTTCAAAAATTTATTTAATGAGGGTAGTTAACGTAAATATTTGATAGATATAGTTTTATTTAATTAAATACATATCAATTTGTACTGTAAATAAACAAACAGAAATAACTCGAATTAACAGGTTGCCCTTCGTGAAAAAATTATGAACTATTATAAGATTAAGGAACCCCCATTTAGTGAAAAATTTCGATAAAATTATTTGTTTCTGTGTTGATATTTTAAATCCAGAAGAGAAATGTTCCTACAAGATCTTTTTAGAAAAGTGGCAAATATTACTTCGGTCTGAAAGACCTAAGTATTACATTCATGAGCTCAAAGTGAAATTCTTACCCCCAGTTTTTTTGGCATTTCTCGACGTTTTAGGACCTACTGATTCTAAAAAAGCAAAAAAAAAATGTATGTCTGTCTGTCTGTCATTACCTACGCTGCAGGAAAAACGGCTGGAGGGATTTCAAAAATTTTTTTTTCTAAAAATAGGTATTACAGGTCCGGGGACGCTAGGGACAGGTCCGAAATAGGGACAGGTCCGAAAGGACGCTGTGTTCAATAACTGTACCGGAAGTGTGTCAAAAAAATCATTATGTATGTCAAAAATAGCAAATTTTCATATTTTTGGATTAAAAACGTTCATTTTAAGTGATTACGAGTAGGAACATTAAATTTGGAGAAATCTTGATGGTTGGGATTGGTATGTGAGATCAAAAACTAGATTATTGCATTATAAGTTTGTCAAAAAAAGTTGTCAAGTGTGTCAAAAGAAAGATTTTTATTTATTTTTTTACCTGATTTTTTGGAAAAAAAAAATAAAATTAATTGTTTGTTTGAAATGAAGTTTTATTATTATTATTGAGAATTATGGCATTATAAGTTTGTCAAAAAAATGTTGTCAAGTGTGTCAAAAGAAAGATTTTTATTTATTTTTTTACCCAATTTTTGGAAAAAAATAAAATTGTTTGTTTGAAATTTTATTATTATTATTGAGAATTATGGCAATATAAGTTTGTTCAAAAAATGTTGTCAAGTGTATCAAAAGAAAGATTTTTATTTAGTTTTTTACCCAATTTTTTGGAAAAACGTAAAATTGTTTGTTTGAAATGAAATTTTATTATTATTATTGAGAATTATGGCATTATAAGTTTGTCAAAAAATGTTGTCAAGTGTGTCAAAAGAAAGATTTTTATGGGTGATCCCGCATGGAGGGATCAGTTTTTATTGTTTTGACATTTTTTTTTATTTTTGATCTACGGGTGTGACAGCCCCGCGTACTCCAGTCCCTGCTATTGACATACGAGTTGACGTGAGATATCACACACCACTGGCAATAGCAGTGAGATATCACTAGCCAAGGTGATATCTTACGGGTGGTGGCGGATGAACTGTATACAGTTAACGGTAGCACCCTCAATCTTAGCTGTTAAATATTACTTGATGATGAGACGCTATTGCTTCGTTGAAGAAATGAGCCTTCATATAATTATGTGTGGGCTTTAATTTTTAAGAAAGAGAGTGCGTCACAGGATCAAGGAATATGCAACCGGCTGGATTATTGGCAACTACATTTTTGTTTTGTTTCAGCAAATTTTTGTAACAATTTGCTATTTACTTTTATTTTCTCTATTCTATCATAAAATATTGGCCTATGTCATATTTTGTCAGTGATGGGATTTTTTGTTTAGTTATCCATTCTTTAACAAAAAATATAAAAATAGAAAAAAAGAAAGATTTACGTCCATCAACACCTTTGAACGTATGTTGTTGTGGGACCTTGGTCTTAAAAGGTTTTTATGTGTTATTGTGACACACATTGTAATTCCTACTACACAACACATTTTATTTTTAGAAAAAAATAAAATTAATAGTTTGTATGACATGATGTTTTATTATTATTATAGAGAATTATGGCATTATAAGTTTGTCAAAAAATAATGTCAAGTGTGTCAAAAAATGATTTCATTTATTTTTTTAGCCAATTTTTTGGAAAATGTAGCTGTTTTTAATTTTGGAAATTTTTGAATTTTTTATAGTTTTTGAAATGTTTTTGGAATTTTGAAAAAGTTTGTATTTTTGATTTTGTAATAATTTTTGCAATATTTTTAGAATTTCGGCAAAAGTTTTAATTTTTGATTTTGTAAGAATTTTTGGAATATTTTTAGAATTTTGAAAAATTTTTAATTTTTGATTTTATTATAATTTTTGGAATTTTGAAAAAATTTTCAATATTTGATTTTGTAATAATTTTTGCAATATTTTTAGAATTTTGGAAGAATTTTGGAAAAAGTTTGAATTTTTAAGAATTTTTGAAATATTATTGGAATTTAGAAAAAATTTAAATATTTGATTTTATTCTAATTTTTGGAATATTTTTGGAATGTTAAAAAAGTTGAATTTTATTTAATTTAACAATATTTTTGGAATTTTGATTATAACTTTCCGGCAACGTATTGATGTTTCGTGTTCGTTTTGTAATAAATTTTACACAGAGATAAAAAATACTTGTACTTTAATAAAGAGTTATGTTTGATATACATCGCTGCCCAAAACTAAAAACCATGTCCTCATAAAAGTTTTTTGCCGAAAACTATCAAAATCCTTAACCCAGACCGAAGTCTTGACATCTCAGAGCTGTGAGATTTCAGTCCCTCCATATTTTCTTATTTGATTTGCGAATTTAGGTCAGGGCAGGGTTAAGGGCATTGTTAATACTAATTTGAGGTCAAAAATTCAATTTGATTTTATGTTTTTAGAGTTCCGTTTTTATACGGAACACTACTGGTGAGACTACGATGTGTTTTTGTATTAAAATCTTTATCTTATAAACTATAAATCCTATATGGATCTGAAATTTAAAATGCCTATAAATCTAACCTATCCCCTGATGGGAACCAAAAAAACACCATTTAAAACCCAGCCATGTGAGATATCATATGAAAGAGCACTTAATTCAAGAAACAATGTAATTTTTTTAGAATTTGGCAGATCACAGACTTTGAATTATTGTCAAAAATGTGCAACAAAAAGTTGGTCCCACCCCTTGGGTTTCGAGCTTAATTGACAGAAAAATTTGAAAAAATTCACAGAGAGAGGAAGTTTGACAGTGCACGGTGCACAGTTTTTGAATTATTGTCAAAAAACTGCAAGTTGATCAGTTTACATATATTGATTTGTTAATTTTTTTTTATTTTTGATCCACGGGTGTGAGTTAACGTGAGATTACATACCACTGGCAATAGTAGGGAGATATCACTAGCCAAGGAGGTATCATAGGGGTGCTGCCGGATGAACTGTATTCAGTCATCGGTGGCACCCTCAATCTTAGCTATGGAATAATCCTTGATGATGGCATACTGTGATGCAACACTGCAAGACGAGACTTCATATAACTTTATATCTGGGCTTTAATCATTGAGGAAGACAGTGCGTCACATAATCAAGGATTAGGCCACTAGCTGGATTATTGGCAATCCCATTTTAGTTTGTTCCTGCAAATTTTTCAAACAAACTTTTTTTTTATCTCTTATTTTATTTTTATTTTCTGGTCGAACCCCCAGAATCCCCCCCCCCCCCCCCTGCATACACCACTGGGTGGGTGGTTGACATTCCTGCATAGCATCTTGCTGAAACTTTGGCAAATGATGCCCCGCTTGCGATCTTATTGAGATTTGGTATATAAGGTTTTAGTGCTGTTTCTAATATTTATGAACACCAACTTCCGGTTGGTCATTTCCGGTTAAACAGTTTTATTTTCAGATGTTTATCCCCACTGTAGCCTAAAATTACTAATCGATTTTAATGAAACGTTGGTTTCACACAATATGAGAACGATCTCGTTAGCTTTTGGGGTACGATGGACAAAGGGTTGGGTTGGGGGTCCACTATAGAACTGCTGACGTTTCACTATTTGTTTTTAAAGTTTGTTGGGAGCATACAGAATTCGTTCATTAATCAAGTTTAATGATACTATCATAAAAGATGGAGATTTGAATGACAAAGAACTTATTAGTTTTTGGACGATATTGTGGTAAGTGGAGGGCCTCGCTAGCCTAGCACCTCTTTATTTGAAACTTCAATAACATCAGTTCCTGATAATTGATTTTGATTAAACTTGGTATATATGCAAGAGTATGATTTGTAACAGTTCTGCATTCCAACTTCCGGTTTGTCACTTCCGGTAACCATTCATTTTACTTTTTCTCGTACAGCAGAATTTATATTTTTTGGGATATTACAGCTTTCTTTAATGTTTTTATAATTAGAACTACGCGAAATCTATAACATTGGCTAGCCATTAATTAAAGTATTTGATGGATTTTTGCTCACTATATATCCAGAATATTTTGTTTCCAGAGCTGTGGTGAAGCTAGTCTATGAACCAGCGTCGCAATATTTTTCAAAGTTTATTGTTGTAGAATAAAAATTCGGGTTTTGTTCATTTCTGATTTTAAATTTTTTATGTAATGCATATTTCGATAGTATTTCAGTTGTTTTACTAACTGAACGATTGGTCAATTATCATCGGTCGTTCACGACCAATACATCATTAAAACAAACTTTTTATAGCATGAATACACTAGAAACCACAATAAATAGTCTGGAACAATTTTTTTCAAGTTTCTTCTCTCAAGTTTCAAGTTTTTTTTATGTGTGCCGTATATGTTCCATATAGGAACGGAGGCTGTCAAACAAGTGTCCTTCACCTGTATTAATTTCACTAATTCACTTCGTTTTATGGCAGAGTTTCACTTGAATACGTAATTAAATCGATTAGTTTTATATGGGTTTCACTTGAAGACGTAATTAAATCGATTAGTTTTGTATGGGTTGATCAGCCCATAGTTTTTCCAATTTATCAACTATATTAGTTGACTATCTTTTAATTGGAAAGCCGGTGTGTTCATGGTTGTAACTGCTTTGTTTAAAAACACTTTGACCTAGATAGGAGTCGAACCCGCGGCCTCCGAGCTGGAAGTCTAGCGCGCTACCACTAGGTCACTCAACACACGTTTTTTATAACTTACACTATAAGGCTGTGTGCGAGTTTCTGAGATAGGAGGCGAACCATTGAAGTTCAGTACCACTAATATCATAACATTTAAGTTTTTCTAACAAGATATCAACTGTCTCAAATACTCTTCTTAGGTCCCAAAAAACTGCCACTACTACTTTATTATCATAAACGGCAAGTTTCCAATTAGTGACAACTAGATTAAGAAATGATTCACAATTATGCTGCTTTCTAAAACCAGATTAATAACAAATAATGAGTTTCGAGATATCTTTCTAATTGAATATGTACGAATTTCTCCAATATCTTTGCTTCAATAGAAATGGTATTAATTGGTCTGAACTCACTGCATTTTATGGTATTTTTCAGCTTCTCAATAGGTAATACTATTCTTTCCAACATTCGGGACATTCACCATTATCCAATGATCTATTTACATTTCGAGAAGTTTCTCATCCAAAACATACTTGACGTCCTCACGATTAACAGCTAATTATTGACTGATGTTGATACTGATTTCTTTTTTGGTATCAGCCTTATTATTGTTAACTCTGTTGATTGATGTTGAAACTTAATTGATCAAATTTTTGGTTCAATTAATTCACTTAGAAACAAACGTAGATCATTTAATATATGGATTCATAACAAAACTTCCGCTAATCGATCCCAATATCTAAAGGCCAACAAAATATCTAACCAGATTATCTCAAACGAAAAGTCTGAAATTGAAAAAGCGAAAGCTTCAAAACTTACGTCTATGTCTATTTCTGACAAGAGTTTCTACACTGCCATTAATTCTTTAAATTCTGGTACAAAATATTTTATTCCCCCTAATATTGATGGTGGTTCAATCGTCAATGATCCCGCAAGAAAACCTAACTTGTTCGCTGAACGCTTTGCTCTGAACTACACTGTTTTGGAAACTCCTAAAGAAATACCCCAAATTCAGTCTTCAGGAGTTAATATGAGTGAACTCCCAAACCCAAAATAGTTGCTAAACTTTTAAAGGGGCTAAACATCAACAAAGCCTCAGGAATGGACTTCATTCCACCCATTATTTTAAAAACCTTTTCTAAAGAACTTGCACCAACTTTGACTAAGATGTTCTACCAATCCTACAAATCTGGTATATTTCCCTCGTGCTGGAAGTTGGCAAATGTTCAGCACGTCCCCAAAAAGGGACCAAAATACGATATCTCAAATTATAGGCCGATAGCTTTACTATCGGTCCTATCCAAAGTCTACGAGCATTATATTAATACACACATTTCGAAATTTCTGGAAGTAAATCATTTAATAGCCGACAGCCAATACAGTTTTCGAAACAAAAGATCAACTACCGATCTATTAAACTATGTAGCGCATTGTTGGAACAGCATACTTAATAAAAGTAGTGAAACATACGTTATCGCTTTAGACATCTCCAAGGCATTCGATCGAGTCTGGCATGCCAACTTAATCAACAAGCTCGTTGCTTATGGTGTTCATCCCAATGTTGTGAAGCTGATTCAAAATTTTCTATCCAACCGATACATTGCGGTCTCCTTAGACGGATTTTCGTCTGAGTCTAAACTAATTAACGCTGGTGTACCTCAACGCTCAGTATTGTCCCCAACCCTATTTTTGATTTATATCAACGAAAATCACCAGCCAATAAATAGTTTTGCAGACGATAGTGCTCTGCACAAGTCGTTCGAGCCCCCTCCTTCAAAAGATAAAATGCACGAACGAATTAACCCCGCCCGGAGAGACGCTGCCATAAACGTGAATAAAGACTTAGAAAAAGTCGCCGATTGGGGTGACCAAAACCTGGTCAATTTCAACTCTACCAAAACACAGCTGCTGATTGTTTCCAGATCAAAGACCGAGTTCCCCAAAGATATTTTATTCAGTATGTGTGATGAACCAATAGGTGAATGTAAAAACATTCGTTTATTGGGTGTCACAGTTTTAAATGACCTACTCTGGAACGATCATGTAATGGCGATGGCAAAAAGCGTGTCTAGAAAACTCGGTCTCCGAAATAGATGTAAAAGAATTTTCACTCCTTACCAATTGTTCCATGTTTATAAGTCCTATATTCGTTCCTGTATGGAGTACTGTTGTCAAGTTTGGGTTGCTGCATCTGTTTCCATCTTGGCCCTCTTGGACTCTTCAAAGGCGGGCTAGACGAATTGTGGGTGATCGAGATTTGACATCAAACTTGATTCCCTACAACATCGTCTCACTGTTGCTGACCCCGTTGTTTTTTACAAATATCGTCATTAACAGTGCTCAGATGAAATCAGCAGTATCATGCCTCAAACTTATTCTTACCCACGTTTCACTCGGTAATCTGCTAGCGCAACCAGTCGAGATCCCGCGCTGTCATACTGAAAGATCCCAGAAAGACTTCTTTGTCCGAACTGCATACAAATGGAATAGTTTGCCGGAATCCATAGTCTCAGGTGGTTTCAATCCGCAAAGGTTTATTCACAAAGTGTTCATCAACAACTTAGAGCGCAAGTTGTTGTAGGACCTACGTACCCTACCTACCCTTCTTTAGCTCAGGAACCTTCAATTCACTTAAAAAACCCATTATTAACAGATTACTCCGCCGATGTCACAAATGTCACGTTTTTTCTACCTTACTTCGAATTGGCCTTACTCTCAATTTGATAAACGCAATTCCCAAATCCTACAGGGAAACAATACAGCAAACAATATTCCTATCTAGAATATTCAATAGCTTTGATAACTCCAACGGTTGGTTGCAGAAATTTCCAGTATAAATACAGCGTTCAAAATAATACAGAAAATTTCTCTTAAATAACACTTAATACTTTATTCACAATTAAATTTCATTTAACATAATTACTAAAACTATCGCAATCTAATTTAATTTAACTTTACATCGTCGCAGTCTAATATAAACTAACATAATTTTGCAAGATGAATTCCTTATATACAATTCTGCATAATTTCTCGTATGTTCTAGGAAAATTTATTCTTTACAAAGAAAGCTCCAGAAATCTACGTAATTATTTTCGATATATTTTATTTCATGTTATGACCCTCTTTCTTAGAAAACAATGTGACGTTGAAACGTTTGAACGTTTGAAATATTGGACATATATCGGAAATTGAGGTTGAACACATTTTTGTTTTGCATTTGATTGCGTTTATGTAGAATCGTAACAATATAAAGTAAGGTTAGATCAAATTACTAAATTTTCTTCTTTTCTTTGTCATGATTAATTTTCTTTTGTTAGAACTCAGAATTTGATGATACTGTGTGTGCGAATCGACAAATATTTGACAGAACAAAATTTTTGTTGAATTTGAAATTTGTAAAAAAAAACATGATTTTGATAAAGAAGAAAGACGTGTTCTAGACCGAGTTGTGAAAACCACTGACCATTTTTGATTTTTCTAAAACTTGGCATATAAGTTGAATTGACAAAATAAAAAATACGACTTATTTTATAATTTTTTTAAAGTGCATAGTTTGAGCATAGGGCACATATCGTAACTATATAAAGTGAGGTTAGATCAAATTACTGAATTTTCTTCTTTTCTTTGTCATGATTGATTTTCTTCTGTCAGAACTCAGAATTTGATGATACTGTGTGTGCGAATCGACAAATATTTGACAGAACAAAATTTTTATTGAATTTGAAATTTGTAAAAACACGATTTTGATAAAGAAGAAAGACGTGTTCTAGACCGAGTTGTGAAAACCACTGACCATTTTTGATTTTTCTGAAACTTGGCATATAAGTTGTATTGACAAAATAAAAAATACGACTTATTTTATATTTTTTTAAAGTGCATAGTTTGAGCATAGAGGCACCCCAACCTGCATGGAAAATGAAAATTTCGCCAATCCGATGTAACTTTGAAACTAAATTGCTTAAGAACGGCTATGCCGAGTTCATCAAACTTTTTTTTTTGTTTAATTTTCAGCCTTCTAACCCAAGAAGTTCCAACGCAATCAGCATTATACTAACATAATGCACGCCATGCAATAACAACAAAGCTCATAAAAATATAACAATATCCCATAGAAATATTAAATAAATTTTCTTTTGTTTCTTTTTTTTTGAATTTTTAATTTTTTAGTAAAAATTTAAAAACATTAAAACAAAGCGAGTCATCATTATTGTTTTGAATTAAGGAATATTTTTTTGGAAAATTTAGAATATTTGGAAGTGGTTTCGTTGAAATAAATATATGTATATTGATTAAACATTTTCAAAAGTTTTCCTAAATTGATAGATATTTGTATTATTTGAGGTGTAAAAGTGGTTTGATCATTTTTGATTTTAAATTATGTGTGGTAGAATTGTAGTGGTGACGTAGTTAGAACGTTAATCCAACAAAGGATTTAATATGTTATTAAGTAGTTTTAACCAAATTAAACAAAACTGTTCCGAAATTGCATTGATAAAGTAGTTTATGTTTATGTATTTAGTTTGATTGGTTTGATAATTTTTTTGGATTGTTCTGTTTCTACTTAAATTTTTTATTTAAACTAATCTGACACATCCAATTCTATTTGTACACAAAGCTGTCTGGTTCCAAAATCTACCTGTTTCTAGCGGATATACCTGCCGCTTGGACTTTTTAAAATATAGCGGTTCTAAATTTCGAGAATTTTGTGATTTTTGGCTTCACGAGTTATTTTCAAATATTCATAACTTCGGTTCTGGTAGAGATAGACACTTTTTGTCTGTTTTATTTTAAAGTATATAGATGCAATTTAAAAAAAATGTTACTTATAAAAATTATTAACAAATTTCTATTGTTATAAAGAAATAAAATGTTAAAATCAATTTTTAGTCATTATATAACAAAAATAAAAAGTGTTTAGTATGACCATCGTATTCTACGTTCAATTTCGAGAATTTCGTGGTTTTTGGCTTGACGAGTTATTTTCAAATATTCATAAATTCGGTTCTATTAAAGACAAAAACTTAGTTTGTTTTATTTTAAAGTTAAAAGATGCTAGTTTACAAAAAAATTAAAATTAATAAAAGTTATTAACAAATTCCTATTGTTATAAACAAATAAAATGTTCAAATCGATCTTTAGTCATTGCCCCACCCACGAAATGAGTTTTTAGTATGACCATCGTATTCTACGTTTCATTTCCAATAAAAAACGTATTTTGAATTAATGGAGAAATGATTTTTACTGTTAGAAATAAATTAATTTATCGAGCGCGGGACGACAAAAAATTCCATATATGGATCATTCTTTTACATACCGGACAGAATAGGACAAAATGTGAATAAGAAATTTTTGATTCAGCTGAAAATTTTTTTACGGGTTCTATATAACAAAAAGAGATACTTGTTCGAGGATTTTTTCTTTTTTTAGGGGAAATAGAGCTAATCTAAATTTCGAGAATTTTGTGATTTTTGGCTTGGAGACTATTTTCAAAGATTCATAACTTCGGTTCTGGTAGAGATAGACACTTTTTGTCTGTTTTATTTTAAAGTATAAAGATGGAATTAAAAAAAAATGTTATTTATAAAAATTATTAAGAAATTCCTATTGTTATAAACAAATAAACTGTTAAAATCAATTTTTAGTCATTATATAACAAAAATAAAGAGTGTTTAGTATGACCATCGTATTCTACGTTCAATTTTCAATAAAAAACTTATATTTAGTTAATGCAGAAATGAGTTTTACTGCTACAAATAAGTTAATTTTTCCAGCGCCGGACGACAAAAATTTATAAAGTTTTTTGTCGTCCCGCTTGATAAATTAGTTTATTTCTAACAGTAGGCATTATTTAAATATACGTTTTTTATTGAAAATTGAACGTAGAATACGATGGTCATACTAAACACTCTTTTATTTTTGTTATATAATGACTAAAAATTGATTTTCACATTTTATTTGTTTATAACAATAGGAATTTGTTAATAATTTTTATAAATAACAGTTTTACTTAAAATTCCATCTTTTAGCTTTAAAATAAAATAGAAAAAAAGTGTCATCTTTACCAGCTCCGAAGTTATGAATCTTTGAAAATAAATCTTCAAGCCAAAAATCACGATATTCTCGAAAATTAGATCTGCTCTATTTCCCACCTAAAAAAAAACAAATTTTTTTTAGGGTGCCGTACTTTGAAAAGGTAAAAACGGTACCCTATTGGTGTGACTTTGATCGTCCGAAGTTCTACATAATAGATTTTCCCACAAACTATAAGTGCTATCAACTTAAAATTTTCTGCAGTTATAAAAATATTTGTCCACGTCTACTGAAAACAAAATCATGCAAATATTTGTTTTTATCTGTATAAAGATGGCGATTTTTATATCCCAAAATTTAATTTTTTTAATTTTATAATTTTTTCTATAAAATATAAGCCGATCCTAGAATTTTCACTGTTCTAAAATTAAATTTCATTTGTTCCATTAAGAGATATCGAAATATAACTTATGAATAAATTTTCTTTTGGTCATTTAAAATTTGGTATTGACTTTAGATGTGTTAGATTAACCGACCTACCAATTTTCGCTAAACAATTCGTAGTTCATGTTTTTCCGATCCACTTGAGAAATTTTAACTCAATTCTAACAATTTGAAAAAATCACAGATAAGGAAGTTTGATAAATTTTGGAACGAAGTTCCTTATCGCGCGTTGCAAAAGGGGTCTAGACGGAAAAAATTAAGACCAAAAGTAGTAACGACACAGTTGTGATGAAATGAGAAAATGATGATGAAATGATGATCAACAAGCTACAATTTCAAATATTATCTGGTTTATTATAATATTTTTAAACCAGATAATATTTCTATATTTCTTTATCTTGATATATTGATTTTTTTAATTTCATCATATTTTCATCATCAATTGTCATCATTTTGAGTGATTCATGATTTTTAAGTTTATTACAATTCCTTCACTAATTAATTGAAAGGAACTTCGTTCCATCCGGGTGTCCCTTGACACCTCTCTTTTTTAACTTAAAATATAGCGAAGTGTCAAATTATTCTATGTCAATGTTTTTAAGGGATTGGGAGTTAGAAAGGGAACAAAATTATCTATTATTTGACTTTATAATGTATTTTCCAATTTACCAATTAGTAGCTTGTCAAGCTGGTATAATTAAATCTTTCTTTAGTTATCATAAACAGGTATGGGTAACCCGACTAGCAATTTGTTTTGCAATGTCCTATTATGATCCGGGCCGGATCAGGGTGTAATAAGGTAAGTATCTTTATAGGGTATTCGCATCCGGCCCCTATCAGAAATCGTACCTGATTTCACTACTAGGACATATCCTATTTGTTCTAATCCGGCCCGGACTGAAAAGCCTATATATCATCCCTAGTAGGTATGCCCAATTTGTCCTGATCTGAGCCCTATTTAATTTGAATAAATTTCATTTAGCTAAAATTTACTACGTAATACATGCTTCTCAAGATGGACGCCGGACGTCTACGCCCCAGAAGTACTCGGAACCCAGTTCCGACCAAGGACCATCACAAAAATTTCGACGAAAGGTGCTACTCCGACGCTCCATTTTTGGATAAAGAAGCAGTTGTCACTGGCCTCACTGCTTCAGATCCTCCTTGTTATGGCTGGTATTGAAAGAAATCCTGGACCAACTAAAATATGGCATTGTGCAATATGCAAAAACATTTTAAGGGCAAACACTACATCCGTCCAGTTCTAATAGCTGTAAAGAATGGTGTCATCTCAAGAACTGCTCAGGCCTCGCAACACATAAGCAATGGACCAAAAACTACATAGCGCCATGTTGCTATGCATCAAGTCAACATACAAATACGAGCTCGCAACAGACCACAATGCGAATGACAACATCCGGATACCCCAAGTGATGTGAAAATAATGCAGCTAAATTGTAACGGTCTCTTAAACAAAATCGATGATATCATCAACTTTATGTATAAAAACAATATTCTAGTCGCGGTTTTACAAGAAACCAAATTAAATGTTAGATCAGATTAGTGATAGTATCTGTGATTATGGAATTATAAGACTGGATAGAGGGAAGGACAAAGGTGGTGGCCTTGCCTTTATCATACACAAAACCATTATCTACCGTACAACCACATTACCAGCAGTACCGGGAACTGATAAACACCTAGAACAACTAGGTATTACAATAAAATCCGGAAACACGGAGATAAATCTAGTCAATATTTATATTCCACCAGCCAGCAGCCTGATATAGGCTATGAACCGTCCATAGGACATTTATTTTATACCAAAGACTGTTCTCCGAATTCTCGGCGATATGAATGCTCACCACGATCTATGGCACTCACACTTGAACACTGACTCAAGAGGTAAAAATATTGCTGATCAAATTGACGGCTCCAACTTTGGAGTCCTCAATGAACCACAACCAACAAGAGTAACAAATAACTCATACTCGTCTCCAGATGTTTCACTTGCCAGCATGTCACTAATGCCAATCGCTGAATGGAGAACTGAAATTGCATTGGGATCAGACCATGTGCCGATCATAATCACCTTAAGCCGTTCCTTAAACGAAATGAAATCCGAGAAGAAGACATACATCAATTTTAACAAAGCTGACTGGGATGATTTTACCAATTTTACTGAATTGGAATTCAGTAAGCAAATTTTACCAATTGACGCCCTCTGTGGGGAAAGAAAATTCAGAGAAATTTTTAACAAAGCTAGATCTCGCTTCATTCCAGCTGGCAGAATACAAAATATTATACCAAACTTCCCAAAAGAAGTTTGCGTACTTTCCTCCCAAAGAGATGACATCCGTAAGGCAGATCCAACTGAATCTAGAATTCCGGGCCTGAACAAGCAGCTAACTAAACTAGTAATGGAACACAAACGTAACAAATGGAAAGATTTAGTGAGTAAGTCAAACTTTGGCACAAATAAAAGTCTGTGGAAGGTGATTAAGGGTTTAACACATCCGCGTCAAACGCATAACAACTGCATGATCTCCTTCGATGATAACACACAGTTTACAGAAAAGCAAAGTAAACATGAAAAAGAAACTAGGTCAGTATTAAGACGTATGCGCAAACTTAACACTGAAAATTTCGAGGATATCATATTTTCTGAAGAAGATGTTGGAAACGCAATTAAGAAATCCAAACCATCTAAAGCTATTGGACCAGACGGCATCTCAGCCATCATGCTAAAACACATTGGACCCAAAGGATTGAACTTTCTCACTACCATACTCAACACATCTCTAAATACGCACCAGATACCAAATATCTGGAAAACGGCTAGAATAAGTCCCATTCTGAAACCTGGCAAGCCTGAAGAAAAGGGAGAATCCTATCGACCGATCTCTATCCTTTCATCGGTTGCAAAATTGATAGAAGCACTGCTACTAACTACCTCGGTTAACAGAATCTTGCAAATTGGCGTCCCATCAGCATGGCTTTAGGAAAGCACACAGTACAACCACCACGCTACATAGAATCCAAAACCAAATCAGCGATAGTCTAAATCAAAAACAACCCTGTGCTAGAACAATTTTAGTTGCACTTGACCTGTCAAAAGCTTTCGACACAGTGTCACATGCTGCACTACTGAACGACATATCCAACACCAATCTGTCAGGTCTAATAAAGCGCTGGTTGTGCAACTATCTAAGAGGCCGCCAAACATACGTTGAGTTCCGTAACTCTAGATCTAAGATGAGAGTGCTCAGACAAGGAGTTCCACAAGGTGAAGTTCTCTCGCCTTCATTATTCAACCTCTACTTAAGTAGTTTACCGGCACCACCGGAAGGAATAACTATCCCGTCATATGCAGACGACTGCACGGTGCTTGCAACAGGAAACAACCTGGAACAACTCACCAATGTCCTAAACACCTACCTCAACACCTTGAATGAATGGTTTAAAACCAAAAAATTGAAACTGTCCACTGAAAAGTCAACTTCCACACTTTTCACCACATGGACGAAGGAGGTAAACACAACACTCAATATCTGCATTGACAACATAATAATTCCTACTGTCAAAAATCCAAAACTGCTGGGGGTAACATTCGATCCACTACTTAAATTCAACGCTCATGTTCAACAAGTAAATACAAAACTTAAAAACAGGAATAACGCACTGTAAGCTCTAGCGGGCATATAAAGCTTTATATGCCGTTATTAATAATAACGGCATATAAAGCTATAGGAAGGCCTTTCATAAATTACGCTGCTCCCATATGGACACCCCAAGTCGCTGACACCCACTGGAATAAGTTACAGATAACACAGAACGCAGCCTTGCGTACAGCAACCGGATGTCACCTGATGGCCCACCGAGATCACCTGCACGAGGAATGTAACATATTTCCGGTCCGTGAACACAACGAAATGCTTACCAAACAATATCTTTGGTCCTGTCATAGAGAGCAGCATCCCTGCAATGACACCTTATCCATGACAACACCACCTAGAGACATAAGAAGGACTGCGAAATGCTTCCTACAAGATGTTAAAAACAATCAAGATATAAATAACATCGACGAGCCTGCGTATAAGAGGGGGTTGAAAAATCTACATACCAAAACCGTTGAAGACACAATACAGAATTACGCCCCGAATCGAGTTCTTAAAAGCAAACCATCCACAAGTCGCTGCCGAAGAGGTAAAACTGCCACCCAGCACCAGAACCATCCTAGCGCAGTTAAGATCCGGTTGGTCACGCATCTTAAATAACTACACGAGTAGAATTAACCAGGAAATTGTTGACAAGTGTCCCATATGTGAGGGCACGCCACATGATGCTAACCACCTTTTCAATTGTCCAGAGAAACCAACCGACCTGACGAAGGAAGATCTGTGGTACCGCCCGAGGGCAATAGCAGAGTTCCTGAATCTGGACTTGGAGACGGAAGAATAGCAACACAACTCGTCGCTACAACAACAACGTACGTAATACATATCCATTTTATATATACATATTTTACCTTAGTAATCGCTTCTCTGCGTTATGACTACATATAGGTAAGTATAAAGCTAGAATATTTTTATAAAAAATTTACAAAATTTGGACATTTTGTAATGTACGTAGTATTTCCTGTTTTAAATGCTGCGGTCCTAGTAGGTTTGCCTGATTCGGTTGGATAGTTTGAGGCGCTACATTACTGTCTGTTCAGAGTGTCTGATCCGGCCCCTATCAGTGATTGGGTAATCCGCATCCGGTTCAGATCTGAGCACTTACATAATGCTAGTCGGGTCGATTTAACTCGATGTAACATTTCTTGTATCAGTTCGATTAATTTTTATTTGACTATGATTTTGTCATTTACGAAGAAAAATTCAATTTTATATGCATGGGCTCTGGTAATATAAAGACTTTACAACACAACTTAATTATTTACTCAATTATTTATATAATATTTTGTTCTTGTGTACAGAATCGTCAGCGAGCGAATTTTATTCGCACTTGACCGATGTTTTTCGACATTCGCTCATAATTTAATTTCAAATTTATTAGGAGTTGGTTGTTGACTTATTAAGCGTATTTTATACGTATTTTTGACTTAAATATTTACGATTTTGACCAACGATTTTAAATAGGTCAGTGCAAATGAACCGTTCAGAACGGATCATTGATTTGGCTGATGAACAATCTAAGTTTATTCTATTTTGTGAAAATGTCAAAATAAATGTATGCCAGTTTATCATTCGTAATCGTAATCTGAGTTTTTAATTGCTATACACATTACCTTATTTTATAATTTTTATTTCTTATCTTCTTCTTCTTTTACTTCCTTTTGTCTTAATTTTGATTTAATTCAATTTAAATTTTGTTTTGGTTAAAAGTTTATTAATTATTCTTCGTCGAAAAATTAACTTCGGTTATATAATCACCAGATTTAATTATGTTTGTTGACATGATAAAAATTAAAATACCGTTTTGTTTTGTAAAATTTACTCTCATTTAATAAAGTATTAATAAATAAAAAAAATGGTTTGGTTCATTGGGTATTCGAATCAATACGTGTTATTATCGTTACTAATAGGGTAGTCAGACATCAATGGTGCAGTTAACAATCTGCTGTTGATATCAGGATTTCTATGTCCGGATAGATTGTATGGTCTATTTAGTCAGTTTCTGATGTGTCTCGGTACTAACGATGTTTGAACCAGTTCTTTGCTTGGGTATTCAATTTTTTCACAGCTCAGTTTTGTGATGTCTTGGTTTTTCTGCAAATTCGTGAAGTTGAAGTTGACTGCAACATATTGTGTTGTGTTGTCTGTGGTTCTCCTTGTTTCACCTGGGTTTCACATGTGTTGATTAGTTGAGTAGCAGCAGTTTATTGTGACCGACTGAGCCGTTGAGATCTTTAACGTTAAGGAACTTTAACGTTAACTCATATGTCAGTTGCAGGGACTGTAGTACGCGAGGTTGTCACTCCCGTAGATTAAATATTAAAAAAAGTTTACAAATCAATATAAACTGATTCTAAAATAAATTGTTGTTGCCGTGGCTTATCACATGTTAAGTATGATTTACTAACATGCACATGTTTTTTAAGCAAAATTAATGGCTAACTCTCTGCTCCAAGGACTTGGGAGCATTTCGTGGACTTGACTGCTCTATTCACATCATCTTATATAAAGTGCGTGGAATCGTCTAGTATTAATTATTGGATACTGATGGTCCCCTACTGATGGATACTGATGATCCCCAATCCCGGGATCCCGACACATTTTCACGATCCCGAAATACCGGGATTAACAGAAGAAAATCTTTGTTTTACATTTTCTATTTATTATTTTACCTAACAAAAAATCTGTGCAAGTATATACAATCGCTGCATAATATTTATATGAATGAGTGCGGTTTGAAGCTGGAGGTTGCTTGGTATCCAGATTCCCGTTTACAACATCTAAGTCAAAAACTCGGGTATCCAGTCGTAACTAGAAGGGTTTGAGTGGTCCTTATTAATTATTTGAAAATACTTCAATTGTTCTACTTTTATACGATTTAATATGATTGTTCTATAGCTACTGCGATTTTAGTTTTGTATTATTCAAACAACCTAATGTCATAATTCTTTAACAAAGCTAAAAACATATTTTATTCTCTTCCATTTAATAAATAAATATCAGCTTTATTTGTATGTTTTTTCGATAATAATAGTATGTATTATTGTATTGTTTTCTAACCTATAGCCTAATGAACTTAACCTATTGTCTAATGAAAATTTTTCTATAAAAAAATTATTATTATTCAATTGGTATGATTCCAATTGGTCAAATTGTTTTGATTTCATTAAAATAATTTTCAAATTATAATCACAATTGCTTTGATAAGTTTTGTTCAAAAATCAAATTTTGAGTAAAATTCTATTATTTCGTTTAGTTGAACTTGGTTGATTGTATGAGATGGGCGTTTTTTATCATCAGGGTTTTTTTAATAAGAAATTTGATTTATCAATTACAACAATAAAGATTTATTGTTTTAATTGAAGAAAATGTTTTTATTTTTTATAATACACAATTCTTTGTCAGAGAATAAAGTATTGTAATCGATTCGTGTTTAATGAATTTTATTCTCTCGCAAATTAAAATTCTCGCTCGTACCTCGCTCAAATTTTAAACCTTTGCTTAAGAATAAACTATTTCATTATGCACTCATTGATTAAACTACTATTATGATCATTGTTAAGTCACACCGAGAGGTCGTCTACAAGTCTGAAACAACGACTACATACTATAAATATTGCAATTGATTATTATTATCTAGAAACCTGCAAAATACAAAAAAAAAAACAAACATATACATACTTGTAACCTTATTAAAAAACGGGTTAATATTTATGATTGGGCGTGAATAATTAATTTTTTTAAGTCAAATAAGTTTTTAATCAACAAGTGTTATGAATATGATGAAGTAAAACAGAAAATATTCTATTAAATTATTCTTTTTGACATATAACCTTAAGAATTGTATTTAGATTGTACTATATCTGTATTAATATTAATACCTACATCTTCATAATCCATTAGTTGCTATTTGTATTGTGTAGTCTAATTCAATGCTCAATTATGAAATTATAAACATTTTTTTAGAGAATATTAAAATCAATTTTAAGAAATAATAAAAAAAAGTTATAAAAATATGTCAGTATGTACTTTGCTTGGTATTTATTTTTGGCAATGGAAAAAAGATAGGATGAGAAAACGAAAACACAATTATGGTGAGTTTTTGTGAGTAATTAGACTTAAGCAACTATGCGAATCATGTGAATTTATTTTAATTTAAGTCTTAAAAAGAAATGCTTATTTGAAACTTTGAATAACTTCTAGTCCTGACATTCAATTTAGCTCAAGCCTGGTATATAAGGTTTTTATAATGTTTTCAATAATTCGGCATATCAACTTTCGGTTTATCACTTTCAGCACTAAAGCAACAACCTCGTTCTGTAACTGAACATCTACAAAATTTCAAATTTCAATTTCGGCGTGCGATTTGGCGTATCTGCCTCCGCGGTTAGGTTGAGATAACTGCATTTCGATTGGAAATAGAACAAGATTTTTTCAGTGTAAAACTTATTAAATTAGTTATTTGCGTAAAGTTGACATTATGAAAGGATTTGGATGAAAGTTTGGTAAAAATATTTAGCAAACATTATGTAAGATTTTGGTGTACATACAATAAACAAAGTCGCAGGAGTCCCCATGATATAACTGCCGATGTTTTCAGTTTGTTTCTTGGTACACTACGATTTTTGTTTGTCCATCAATTTTGATGAAACTGTGAACCCATGACCGGTTTATTTGACTTTTTAATAACTAAACTCCGATAAGCGATTTTGTTAAAATTTGGTGTGGTATATATAACTTCTTCAAGAATCAAACTAGTTCTATCAATATCTTTCTGGTGTGATACAATATTTTCACTATTTTATTCAACAACAAAAATTTTATCGGTTTGCTTTCTACAACCTGATTCAATCTCTGACGTTATTGAACAAAGTAGTGGTGGTGCAGTTGATGCATCGCCCAAAATGTTTTTGATAATAATTGAATTCCTTTAATTCGATTTAGTTAATCTAATTCTATCACAAGTTAACTTGGGTCTCATATTAAATTCTGAAAGGATTTTGTCAACAATCTTTATGTTCAATCGAAGTCTAACAACAAGTACCTTTGGTGCGCAAGGTCACTTGTTTTTTTTAATAAAAATTGTTGTGTAGTAGGAATTACAAAATGTGTCACAACAACACAAAGATACCTTTTAAGACCTAGGTCCCACAACAACATGCGGTGTGAGGTGATGGTGGACGCCTTTTTTAAATGTTTGTGTGGATTGAAGGCACTCGAGTCTATTGATTCAGGCAAAGAATTCCAATTGCACGATGTACGCAAAAAGAAGTCCCTTTGCATTTTGTTACTATGACAGTGAGTAATCTCGACAGTTTGACTATTTGCACAAACCGATTGACGAGTAAAACGGGGAGAAGAATATGTTTGAGGCATGATGAATCTGATTTCCTCCGAGCACTGCTGGTGACGATATTTATAAAAAACAAGGCGATCAGCAACAGTGCGACGATGTTGTAGGGAATCAAGATTTAATGTTAAATTTCGATCACCAACAATTAGAATAGCACGCTTTTGAACAGAGTCTAAAAGAGCCAGGATGATAACAGATGCAGCGCCCCAAACTTGACAACAATACTCCATGCAGGGACAAATATAGGACTTGTAAATGTGGAGTAATTGATGCGGAGTAAAATATTATTTACATCTATTGAGGAGGCCGAGTTTTCTTGATGCGCTCTTTTCCATGGTCATTATATGATCGTTCCAGAGTAATTCATTGGAAATTGTGACTCCCAATAAGCGAATGCTTTCACATTTGTCTATTTGGTTGTCACACATATTAATTGAAGTATCGTTGGGAAACTCGACCTTTGATCGGGAAGCAATCAACAGCTGTGTTTTGGTGGAATTAAAATTGACCAAATTTTTGTCACCCCAATCGGCGACTTTTTCTAGGTCCTCGTTTACATTTATGGCAGCGTCTCTCCTTGCGGGATTTATACGTGCATGCATTTTACCTTTTGAAGATAGGAGGACGAATGACTTGTACAGTGTACTATCATCTGCAAAAATATTTATTGGGTTACTGGTGATTTGCAACAGTTCGTTGATATACATCAAAAATAAAGTGGGAGATAAAACTGAGCCTTGGGGTACACCAGCGTTAATTAATTTAGACTCATAAGAAAAGCAATCTATACATACTTAGATGTATCGGTTAGACAGAAAATTTTGTTTCAAATTCACGACTGCGGGATGAAAACCGTACGCAACGAGCTTGTTGATTAAATTGGCATGCCAGATTCGATCAAATGCTTTTGAGATGTCTAATGCGATAACGTACGTTTCACCACCTTTATCAAGTATGCTATTCGAGAGATGTGCTACATAGTTCAATAGATCGGTTGTTGATCTTTTGTTTCTAAAACCGTATTGGCTGTCAGATATCAAATGGTTGTCTTTCAAAAATTTGGATATATGAGCATTAATATAGTGCTCGTATATTTTAGACAGGACTGTCTAAATTTAATTTAATAATTTGAAATATCACATTTCGTTCCTTTTTTTGGGACATCCTGGACATTGGCCAACTTCCAGCAGGATGGAAAAGTACCAGATTTATAGGGTGCTTTCCCGACTAGAAATTAGATCAGTATAGGGTCCGATCCGGATCAGGATTGCCTGAAGACTGATCAGGGATGAATCAGGCCTCCTGATCCGGACATGATGAAAAATCGTCACGCCGTACAGGATCCGTACAGGATCCGTTTAAATGATCCATGCCGGATACATTTCAAAGATCCATTCCGGATCCATTTCAAAGATCCATTCCGGATCCATTTCAAAGATCTATTCCGGATCTATCTTAAAGATCCATGCCGGATCCATTCAACAGTTTCATGTCCGGTCTGCTCAAGAGATCCATACCAGATCCGTTCAAAGGTTTAGAATTAATTTTGTTCTTAAATAGTAATTTGACATTAAATAAATGAAAAAAATATTACCATTTTTCCTTAATTTTGTTCATAATTTCAAGTACACTTCAAATGCTTATAAATTTAAACACTCAGAAAAAAAAGATAGCTTATTTAACGTAAAGTATATGTAAATTTAACTGAAAATGGCGTACGAATTGAGCCAGCGGAGGCATAAGTAAACTAAACAAAATTGACTAAGTAAAATCTACTTAAAAGCATGTAAAACATTTTGCGCTGTTATGCTACTATTATGCTACCATCTTGTCTCACCAAAAAAATGAAAAAAATTTAGTTTTTTTGCAATTATTAATCGTTTTTTTATCAATTCAGGTTGAGAGAATTTTATACACGGCAATGGATTAACAGCGGTTAAGAAGGGCCCTGTAAAGATAAAATGATATTTATTATTAATATTTATTTTGGACTTAACCCGCATTCGATCCCCAGACATCTGTGTACAAGGCAGCAGCATTAACCATTCGTCTATCTAAATAATTATTTACATCAATTTATTTATGAATATTATGTTGATGCTTAAGTTTAGGACGTTCGAGGGTTCGATTCACAGACTGACCACTCTTTATTTTTATTACATTTTTATTATTTTTTTAAAATAACATAAAAATGATTCCTTTTTATTCATAAAAATTCAATTTCACAGCATTTCAATTTAACGATACTGTAGTTATTTTAAAATTATATAGACCTAAACATTTCAAATTTATTCCGACAATAATAATAATGTAACTAAGGTAAAACAGAAATAACAATTATATATATGTCAAATTCTTTTTGCCAAAACATTGTTCTGACATTTTTTGCTCTCAGATCAATTTATTATTTGACATTACGTGTTTTATTTGGTCAAAAAATGTGAGTTTTCACCCTAAAAAGATTTTTTTGAATCTAGATTTTTAGCTATAGAGCAGAGCATAAAATACAATAAAAAAAAGAAATACATATATCTCTCAAAATTAGTAAACAAACAAAACGCCACGCCAAAACGTAAGAACATGTGCTGCATAAATTGACAGCTATACATATGTAAATTTTACTATTAATTTAAGTAAAATTTACGTTTTAGATGACTTTAATACTCGAAGTCAAACGTAATTTTCAAACTATGAAAACGTAAATTTAAAGATGCCTTAGTAAAAAGTACGTATCATATAAGCAATTTCCAGCATACTTAAGTTAATCTCTTCGGGTAAATAGTGGATTATATATACGCGTGTGTATAAGTATGTTTAACACTATTTGCCATGTAAATTTAGCATTTTTCGACGGTTATGTTTTACAAAATTGTTAAGTAAATGTAACGACGATTAGGTAGCTTTGTTTTCATATTTCAAAACTAACTTTCGTATAAGCTAAAATTACAGCAATCATATGTTGATTTTACTGTTTCAGTAGTAAATTTATTTTCAAAAATTTTACAATTCCAATTTTGCTTTATAACGTGGCACAGGATAATATTACTTAAATTATCAATACTTTGCACTAGTAAATTTTAGAAAAACGTACGTTATGTTTACAATTTTGGAGTTAATAAGTAACAAGTTAAGCGCATAAGTAACAAACGCATCGTTTTTTTTTCTGAGTGCAGTAAGTTTGTTAATTATTTCTTATTTTTATTTTATTTAGTCCAAGTTTTGGCATTATTGATGATTTTTCCAATGGTATCATAAAACTCTTTGTCACATAGGCTCTTATGAAGGTATGGATCCAAGTTTGGATTCGAAAACTAACTTCACCCATACCTGCTTTAGATCACTTGTCATATTTCAAATAGAATAATTTTTGATCAACATAATAAGTATTTCACCAATTACTGCTAACAAAAAACATTTGGAAATTCTTGAGTAAAGAGGAGATGCAAGATAAAAATTTAAAATATATTTAAGGTTAATAAGCAAGATCCCTCACAACTGTAAGTTTGACAATGCTGTTTTCGATTCTACAATAAATTTGTACTTATAAGTACAAAATATTAAACAATTAAATAGATTCAGTCTACAGTTAATTATTACAGTTAAGCATATTATAATTAACTTTTTAAAAAGTTATTAAAAATTCGTGAAGAATGAGAAAATTTTTTGCACAAAAAAATTTTAAGTCAAGTAAATGTACTGTTATGACGTCGATAATATAATCAAAATAATAATTCAGTTATACCAAATAACGAATTTATTGTTTAATGAGCAATATTATATACATAATGGATCAGGTAAAAAACTAAATTTGTATTATTATCCAACTTAGGACATCGGATAAGATGAGTTTTTTCGATCAGAAACTGATCGTATGACTGGATCACCGGATAAAGTACTGCACGCTGATCAGTAACTGATCAGATAGCCGGATCAAGGGAAACGGTACTGTACGCTGATCCGGAACTGATCAGATAGCCGGATCAAGGGAAACGGTACTGTACGCTGATCCGGAACTGATCAGATGGCCGGATCAAGGGAAACGGTACTGCAAGCTGATCAGTAACTGATCAGATAGCCGGATCAAGGGAAACGGTACTGTATGCTGATCCGGAACTGATCAGATAGCCGGATCAAGGGAAACGGTACTGTACGCTGATCCAAAACTGATCAGATGGCCGGATCAAGGGAAACGGTACTGTACGCTGATCAAGAACTGATCAGATGGCCGGATCAAGGGAAACAGTACTGTACGCTGATCAGGAACTGATCAGATAGCCGTATTACGGAAAATCTGATCCGGATCTGATCATAATCCGGGTTCCCTGAACTAATTTCCAGTCGGGTTGTTGTTGTGTAACCTTAAAAGTTTTTCGACAATTTTGGATTTGAAATGTAATGGTTTCATATTAACTCCAGAAGACTGGATTTGGGGGTATTTCTTTAGGAGTTTCTAAAACTGTCGAATTTGAAGCAAAGCGTTCCGAGGACAATGTAGCTTTCCTTGCGTGGTCAGTAATAATTGAGTCACCATCAATGATAGGGGAATAGAAGATTTAAAACCAGAATTTAAAGAATTTACGGCACTGTAAGAACTTTTGTCAGAGATTGAAATATCCGAAAGTTTTGCCGCTTTCGCTCTGTCAATCTCTGCTTTTTCATTTTCAATTATCTGGTTTGATATTTTGTTGGCCTTTAAATATTGGGATCGATTAACAGAATTCTTTTTGTGAATCTAAATATTAAATAATCTAGGTTTGTTTCTAAGAGCCAATTTGGCTGCCTTCGAAAACAAATATTTTTGTTTGGGGTTTCATTATTGAAAAGGTTAATACGGAATTGAATTGTTTCAGTAAAGTTTTGAACAGAAACATTTACAGTATAAAAACAATGACGATCAAAAAAGAAACCTTGAAAAAAACTTCGGAGACCATTGGTGTCCAGTTTTGAAAAGTGAAATATTTAACGGGGTTTGGGAACTCTAGTTTTCGGTAAATCAGTTTTGATAACCGATGTGATTAGATAATGGTCAGTGGTCATTTCCAATACTACCCTTATATCGACATCGACACTCGTCTTATCTGGCATAGATGTGAGATAGAGGACAGAGGTCTAGGAGAAAACGTTTATCACCGCCATTACGAGGAGTGAAAGTTGGCCTTTTTTACAATCTGCGTCATGTCGTGCGATGCGGCAAATATTTCGGCCTGCCTTCCATTGTTGTCGTCGTCGGTCGTTTTGGAAAATTCTATCCACGATGTGTGTGAACGTTGAAGTCACCGGTAACGATAACCTCACAATTTTGAAATTGTGCTCTAATTTCGTCCACAACTAGAGAGAGATTAAAAAAAGAGATTAAATTTTTAAGAGATTAAAAAAATCGGGATTATGTTTGTTTGGGGGCCGGTTTTAAGCTATTGTGAAAAAAGAAATTTCAGGTAGACAAACCTTTAATACTACTATGTTGTAGCCATCACAATGTAGTTTAAAATGTTTAAAGCCTTTATATGCAACACTCTCATGAATGTATACACATAGACCTTGATGAAGTTTGAAAGCTGATTCAAGCCTATATTTGGGATTTAGTGTAACATCAAAGGGATAGAGTTCAGAAACCGTTGTTTCTGTAAGAAAAAGTATATGCGCTTTGTCATGCTCGAGATGATTTTGCATGGTGTCACCGTCACGGTTGGCATTCAATCGACAAATATTTTGAATGTGTATTTTAAATTTTTTATCAGATGTAATAGTCATTTGATATAAAAATATAATTTTTTTTAAAAATGGGCAACTAAACAATAAATCCTACCATATAACAATATAACAATATGACATATGCCAATATTTCATTATATGATGTAAGAAAGAATAAAACAGGTGAAAACAAAATTTTTAAAAAATTTAAAAGGTTACTTAAATATTTTTCCATGTTGTTCCCACGAGTTAAGACGCAATAAAGATCACCAACAGGCCTTCGTTTATACCTGTTAGAAGTCTATGTACAACTATGGGCGACAGGTGCCCAGATGTTTGGTACTTTTCATGGTTTGACCCTACCGGACCCTCTCTAGTGTGTACCCACCAGGGGGTGCTAATAAGGAAGCACCTTCGCAACCTGGGCGGCTAAGCCAAGATCCACGTTCCCGCTAGATATGACAACAGGTTTACGGTTTGTAATAGCAGGCTGGAGCCCGCCATAGCTCAGGTACCTCGGGTTCCCCAAGTCCCGTATCATGGTCTAATCAGACCAGTGATCCCTGAGGTTTGACGAGTTACTGCTGACCACCTCTGTTAACGATGTTCTAAAATATGTTATGATATCTCAAGTAACTCAGACGATTCGCTTGAAATTTTGTGGAAATCTTCTTTGTATATCCCTCTATAGTTTGGCCCGTCGATTTTGAAAACATTGTTTTTTTATGTTTTTTAAAGAAATGGATAACTAAACAACAAATCCTATCATATTTTAAAATTTGACATAGGCCAATATTTCATGATAGGATAGGATTCCGTGATCATGTGATGCATTGCTTTCCTTGTTGAGTAAAGCCCAGATAAAGGGTTATATGAAGGATCTTTTTTAGTAAGCAATAGCGTCCCATAATCATTTAATTATCCATAGACTTCATCCACTAGCACTCCTACAATATCACCTTGCCTAGTGATATCTAAGTTATATTGCCAGTATGTGATATCGCACGTTAAATTATTTTTAATAGCAAAGACTGTTGTACTACGCGGGGTTGTAAAATATAAAAAAAAATACCAATATAAAAAATTACAAATCAACAAAAAATTTTCCTTCCATGGGTTAGATTGTCCTTTTCTGCTCAGCAAACAAAATTTGTTCAAACATTCTTTCAATTATTACTAGTCAAAATCATTCATTCTTTTAATCAAAATCAATGCTTCAACATGTTTGGGTTACTTACTATTATACTAACCATGCATTTTTACGAAAAGAATATTTTGCATAAATGCTAAGAGTTAGAATCACTCGTTAGCTAGGATTGCGGTTAAAAAAATAGATTTCATTGTCCCCGTAAAATTACGAGAAGTCAAATCACCTTCACCGACTGTCTAATTGTTTGATTTTACCAAATGCTTCCATGTCTCTTGCCGTTTTATCAGCTTTTGTTTTAGTCAATGGTCATCTTGTTGCTTGGTATCGGTTTCTCTGTTCCTTTAGCAATAGTATGTTGATTTTTCCGTTTTCTTCAGTTGTATTGCATAATACATACTTGATAAGATGGAAGAAAATAAAATAATAAAGAGATAAAAAGTATTTTTTTTAAAATAATCCAGCTATGTAGTGGTTGATCATATGACTCAGTGCTTTAATTAACGAGTGAAGTCCGCATATAGAATTGTATGGAGACTCATTTCTTCAAGCAAGCATTGGTTGGTGGTATCTCACTGTTTTTTTTCTAAATAAAAAAATTGCATCTCTAGTCATATAACTTTCCGAAGTCATTTAAAATGTCATAAAAGTTATTGACAAAAACTGTGACGTTTTTTTTTGTGCCGTTGCACAAAACAGTAACGTGTGATCAGGGCCAGGAAGGGCAAACCCTTTTAGGGAAATCTGACGTGGGTCTTTTCCGGGCCTGAATTAGAATACCCTTTGAGGGCTAACCTTATTTGAATATTTTCGGCCCTGATTTGGTTTGGTTTTTATAAAAAATGTAGAAAGTATTTGTGTCCGCAATAACATTAAGATTCAAAGATTGAAGAATCAAATATTTTTTCCGATCCATAACAAAGAATTCAACTACATATACGTACAACATGGTTGAAATTCTCCATTTTACAACATGCGCTCAATTCTTTTTTCAAACGAATTTTAATGTTTTTTCATAAATAATTGAGATACATCAAAAGTAAGAAATAAAAAAGAAAAGTTCAGAAACAACAAAAACCATTGTTTTTGTTAAAAACAAATTCAAGATCGTGTTTCGAGTGTCTCGGCACTTTTCAGATAAAGACAATCATTTATACAGTGAAATTAAGTTTCAATAATTTGTTTAATACTATAGTGATAAGAGTTGGTTTGTTTTAAACACTTGTTTTAACACTGTTTTTTAAAAAACAAAAAAAAACAATGTTTTAAACAAAAATTGTTTTTTTTTAAATATTACAATGTTGCTTATTTGCTATCCAATAGAACTGTTGTAGACTGTCGTGTTTTACCGTTTTTAATACATTTGACCACCTTAAAGCACCTCAAACGTCATTAAAATTTTAAAAAAATTTTAAAGCTTTCATATGTTCTTTTGTTAATAAAATGCGTTCTAAGGTGTTAAGCGTTCTAAGGTTCTTTGTTTTTTTGTTTTTTATATATTTTTAAAAGATGGAATAACTAAACAATGAATTCTCTAACATATAAAAAATGACATAGGCCAATATTGCATGATAGGATACAGAAAATAAAACTAAAATAAAAGATAAAAAGAAAATGTCTTTTAAAAATTGGTAGTAACAAAATTAAAAGGGGGTTGCCAACAATCCATATTCCTTGATCATGTGACGCACTGTCTTCCTCAATTATTAAAGCCCACCCATAGAGTTATATGAACGCTCGATTCCTTGAGTAAGCAATAACGTGTCATCATCAAGGAATACTTTATAGATAAAATTTAGGGTTGACTAGGTAGTGATATCTAACTACTATTGCCAGTCACTACAGTTTGAGTAGCTACTGAGAATATTCAAGAAATCTTGAGAATCTTGAACGTGATCCTTAAGAATCGCCACAAAATCTAGAATCTTTCCGAATACATTGAGAATTTTCAAAGAATTTTGAGAATATTTGGACGTACAGACTATCAGACTTCAGATAATCAAGAGAATCATGGGAATCTTGAAAATCTTTAGAGAACCTTTATTAATCTGAGAATATTTAGGACATTAAAGTTTTATTATTTTATTATCATTTCATTATTATTTTATTATCGTTTCATTATTTTCATTGGAGTTTTTTCACTCCAATTACATATTTTCATTTAAAACCAAAAAAACGAATATTCGTAGTATAAGACATATTTAAGACAAAAAAAACACAAAAAACAAAAAAAAAAAACACACAAAAAAACAGTGTTTTTAACCAACGCTGATAGTGATCTATTATGCAACAACTAACTGATCATTAATACAATATAAAATCTATAAATCTAAAATAGAGATTTTGCGTTAAAAAGTTTATTGAACTGCAAATTAAAAAGACTATTTTATAAATATCTATTCGTTTATTACATATGTTTTTTTTATAAAAAAAAATAAGCAAAGTTCATCTTACATTTTTTACGCATACGACCAAATATTTCATTTTCTCTTCCATAATTCGTTAACCTAATTCAATTTTTGACATACATAAAAAAATATTGATAGTTTACTTTTTCTTTATTCAAGTAAAATTAAAATGTGGACGTCGTTAAATGAGAATAGGTCGAAAAGTTCTTAGTAGTTTATAATACATACTTTTATTGCGATAGCTTTATTTCTTCTAAAATAGCGAACTGATTTGAGTCTTTAAATGTTGATGTTATAACATCCAATATGATCTACCAAGGATAGGTATTTCTTACCCAGGAAGCAAATTATGTATCCCAACATCAAATAGTCGTAATGTTTAACACAAATCGGAATAAATAATTTATATTATGATTAGAAAAATTTAGAGATAAGATTGAGAAGATAAATCATAACACCAAACACAATTTCTCTGCTGCCCCTTACTTGTGTAGTTGCAACAACAAATTGTTATACACAAAATGTAATTGCATGCAAACAAAATTTTATGCATACAAAAGTACAAATTTTAATTTTAATGTTAATCAAATATGGCTTGAATAATAATATTAATAAATAATTATAATTTTCAGTTTACGCTATTCATATGCATGACCGATTTTTATAAATACATATAAACAAATGTATATTGAAATTGTAATTTACAAAAAAAAAGTATGACGTAAGATTTTTAAAATTAGAATTGATTATTAATCTAAAAATATATTTTCTTTATTACTTAATTTTAAAATACACAAAAACTAAGGAAAATTGTTCAAGAAACATAAAAACATTTTAAACTAGGGAATACGATGAATATGAGTTTGTTAAAAAAAGAAATCCAGTAAAAAATATTCTGTGTTAAATAAAGGCATATATACAAACGGCGAAACCAATTTACCGCCTTAGGCAGCATGAGTTGTTCAAATTTGTATCGAGCTTACAATACTAGAGCTTACATATTATATTGTTACGTTTTTCACACCTTACTTCGAATTGGCCTAACTCACAATTCGATAAACGTAATTCCCAATCTATTTCTGAGTTCGATCACTGATTAGTAAGCAAACACACCAGGTTTTATTAAGTATTCAACACCTTAATTGTTTCACAACAACAGGAAAACAATGCTGCAAACAATATTCCTAACTAGAATATTCTTTTAACAGCTTCAGAAACTCCAACGGTTTATTGTAGAAATTTCCAGTAACTCAACGTTCAAAATAATACACAAATTATTTCTACTCAATAACACTTATAACTTTATTCACTAATTTAAAGATCACTTTTATAATTTTAACTTCACAATCGCAGGTTTAAAATAACACTAATTAAAAACTACAAAAGGTATTTTTCTTATATACCTTCTGCAATACTTCTAGATAATTCGACATCACTTTCCAGAAACCTTGAGAAAACATTAGAATACTCGATTATTTTACGTTATGTTGATTTGATTCATAAAATCGTTTACGTTGACCCTATTTCTAAGAAGAGACAACAACAACAATATTCATTTCATTGATTTGTTTGTTGTGTTTTGTTGATTTTATTTTCCTGGAAACGGTCACTTCCAGGAAAGATTCCAATCGTCTAGATTTTTCTAAATCGTAACAATATATAAAATACAATGTTCAATCTAATTCTAAAAGAAATATTGTTGATTCGTGTCGAAGTTTTAATGTCATGCATTCAATGTCTTTGATTAAACATTTTTTACTCATGCACAGTCGTTTTCATGTAGTCAACTATCTTCTTTTAAAAAATTTATACGGGATCGAAGAGTAAAAGTAATAGAGCTTATATGCATAGCCACACTAATATGTATAATGCTTCTCAGATTGTCTCAAATTAAAACTATCAGTATTATATAATTAGTACTTTAAGAGATAGTTATAATCGAACACTTGATTCGTGTACGTACACTTTTAGAGATCAACATTTATACCTCAAAAGACTATTATGCGACTAGCGAGAGGGATTTTGGTTATGTATGCTAGAATATAAAAGAACTTTTTGTTGCTTATATATTAAATTCTAAAAGTTTCTACCCGTTGCAACAAAACTCGGACGTTGTATATTCAATTACTAATTTTAAAAGTTTTATGTTTTTAGCTTTAACGGTAACAAATAATCTTGCAGCATAACAAATCTTCTGCCGCTGAATTATGTCAAGCAATTGATATGCAGCATACAAATATAGTTCTGATCAGGAACCATGAATAAATAAAAATCATATACTTGACCTGAATTGTAAACAGGCCAGGGTGTTTGTCGGTGCAATTACGGAGAACTGTCATTCGTGCGTTTACTTGTCGAACGACATTTTCGGTATCCTTATACCCCAATGTAGTTGCAAAGATGCCGTTACTGTTAAAGTTACGCTAAATATCGAGGGTGTTGATACTGACGTATTCGTCGCTTCATTGTATCTACCGTACGATAGTACGATTCCAATCCAAGATCTCGTTAAAGTGGTGGCATTCTCCAGCAACAAGAATCTGCCCCTGATTCTGGAATGCGATGAAAATGCGCATCATGGAATTTGGAGCAGTTCAGATAACAACAGACTAGGAACAGACCTCGTTGAGTTTCTTTATGGCACAGAAATTCTAAATAAGTTGAATACTCTCAGTTTTTCAAATGCAATTAGGAAAGAAGTAATTGACATCACCCTCACTAGCTTAGTTTTGGCGAGAAAGGTCCGAAATTGGAGAGTATCGCAGAATATTCTCCGTCAGACCACAATTGCATAAATTTTGAACTTATGGTCGACACGTTGATAAAAGAAAGTTCTAGAAATCCCAAATCAAATGATTGGGATATGTACAGATTACTTCTTAGCCAAATGCTTCTGGACGTTGATCCATCGATCAACTGTATACAAGACATTCATAATGTTGCGTATCGGATTTAAGAGTGTATGGTCAAGACTTTTGAAGAATCTTGTCCACTCCGAGCGTTCTATTATGAAGGAATCTCACCCTGGTGGAACAGAAAACTTAAACTGAATCTACAGTCCGGCAACTTTAAAAGAAAGCCAAGGGAACAAATAATACCGATGACTGGATCGCTTATCGTATTGGTCGGAGGGAATATAAAACCGGGGTGCTAGAAAGAGTGCTTCGAAGAAGTTTTGTGAGTCAATTGATAGCTATCCCGTGGCTACAAGGCTTAGCACTCTCAAAGGAACTAGGTGCCACGTTTTTAAATATTGACAAACAAAATTTGGTTCCATAGGCTCATGTTTTAAGCATTGACCTACAAAAAATTCATCCAAAATTTTAGCTGCCTAGATCAAACCTATGAACAGCGCAAACCGAGTTTATCTCCCATTTAATTAACATAGAAAAAATTATATTTTTGCGCAAAAAAGAATAACTGTTATAAGATTTTTTTTCCAATTTCTGATTTGCAGCAATTTGTAGAGAATTATTTCCCTACAAAAAGTTTTTCTATTCCCTTTTTTATAACAGCTATTTATTTTTTGCGCAAAAATTTCGTTTTTCCTATGTTAATTAAATGGGAGACAAACTCGTATTGCACCGGTCACAGGTTTGATCTAGGAAGCTGAGATTTTGGGTGAATTTTTGTAGGTCAAATGCTTAAAACAAGAGCATTTTAGAACGATAAAAAATAAGCTAATATGTTACAAAGAAACGCATGGAATACCAAATATAAAACTAAAAAAGTTATTAAGAAAAACTCATGCTTACGATGACTTGATAACTCAATCAAAATTAATTCAAAATTATATTACAAATCATTCTAGTAAATTATAATTCAAAGAAGTTTTATCTTTTTGCAAAATAATGGTGAAAAACACGTATTTTTATGTTCATTAAATGCCTTAGAAAAAATATAATTGCATTACTCACCAAAATTATAATTTTCAACTGGTATTATTACAGCACTCTTGCCGTAAATTTCATACTCGAGTGAAATGAGTGTCATTTTGGCATCGTTTGCAATATACTAATTTCAATCATAAATTTTTCATTTTATTCCAGTATCAATTTCATTTCAGGTACTTTATTTGCACTTGTGGCGATAACTTCCAGTTCCACCATAATAAATAGCTCCAAAATAATTAATAGTTCCATTAATTCCATATTAATAATTCCAACAAATAAAAATAACACAAATTTCCTTACGCACTGCGACACAGTGCATATACATAATAACAACAGTGCATATACGTAATACATATTCTATATATTCCATTGGTGTGTGACCATCGTAGATTAACTCGTGGTGGAAAAAGAGAAAAGTTTCCTAAAAACATAGATTTAAAAAATGTATCTTCATGTTAGTTGTTAGCTTCATGTTACTTCATGTAATTTTGACAGTCACTGAACCACACCTTTTTTTAAGTACACTTTAAAAAAAAGAAAATGTTTCCCAAAAATAAGAAATGTTATGTACAAAAATGGTCTTTGCACCTCTAATTGGTTAAAGATTAAATTAAATTAGATTAAAAAGGTTATGTTAGAGCTAATAAACAAAAGGTTAACATACATATAAGTAACTATATATTCATGGTGTGAACTGAAAAACTCAAGCAAAAGTATTTTTTTTACTCATGTAAATTTATTTCAAATGCCTTAAATTTAAGATTCACCAAAGAATCATAAACAAAAATCTAGAACTTAATTATAACATAAAAACTTAAAATTATAACTAATTATCACTAAAAGAGAAAGGTTAAGATGTTTTTTTGACTGTTTATTATTGACTGTTTCCAATCAATTTGAAATCAATTTTACGACATCAGTCAAAGTTTATTAGTGAATCATATGAATTTTTCAATTCGAAATCAGTTTTTGGGTTTTTATATGAATAAACCTTACAGTTATTTTTTAGTAAAAACAACTTTTATCTCTAAACGTGTTTCGGTTGGGATTCGAACTCAGATGGCCCCATTCTACACATATCCATGCATGCTGCAGAATAATGTGGATGGCTACAGTACATTGAATCATTGCATAATATTTTTAAGACATGTCTGGCATAAAGCTATGTCATAGCGTGGCGAAAAGTTGTTTTCATACCTGAACCAGGTAAAACCAACTCCAGTGAAGCCAAGTCATTTCGGCCAATAAGTCTCAACTCATTTATCCTCTGGTATGACTGGTAGACCGTTATATAAGGGACACTGCCTTACTACAATTTCCACTACAGTACCGATCGGAATGCATACCAGCACTTGATGCCAAAGAAGTCAAGGATTATCGGCCCATCTATCCAAATCACAGGTGGTCTTATTTACTAATAAGAAAAAATGCCTGCAACACCAAGTCTGCCTCTTTTCAGTATACAATTAAGCTACTCAGATGAGGTTAAGTTTTAAGGCATTATTCTCACCAAAAGGTTAAATTGGAATACTCATTTAACAAAAAAAAAAAATTGATAAGGCTGTCACTACTCACTTCTTTTTGGCAATGCCGTCGATCCTTTGGACGGCATTGGGGTCTTAGTCCCAAAATGATCCTATGGATCTACACATGCAGCAATAATCAGACCAACACTTGCTTTTGGATGTGTGTTGTCTGGTGGCCAAAGACGGAGAAACAATACAGCCGTGCTAAGTTAATTAAAATTCAGAGAATGGCATGTGTAGTTACCAGTAGTTCAATGCGCACCACACCAACATTGTCGTTGGGTGCCATGGTGGGTCTGGGTCCTTTACATTTAAATGTGAAGTACATGGCTAGTACTGGTATACCTAGAGGCTACTTCTAAACTCTTCAATAAATGCACGAAAAATCTCTGTAGGATAGTGCAACTCAACAACATCACACTGCGGTGCGTTCCAGGTTATAGTGGCATTTTGGGCAACGTAAAAGTGGATTATTAAAAGAAGATGCGGGTCTTAAGATGAATGCCACTGTGCCTAGCGCAACCTGTCCATTCTTTTCTGATCTAATCTAATCTTTATGTCTTTACGATAACTGCAAAATAAATTTAATGACCTATTACAAATATTTAAATTAGGAAGACAACTTGTTAAAAACGTTGAATATATTTGATAAAAATAACATTTTTGATTGCTTGTTTTTGGAATAAGCGTCGATTTAAAATATCAAAAAGAATTATCGAGTTTCAAAATAAACTACAAACGGTTGGTTACCTATTTAAATTTCAAATTTCAATAGTCTCACATTTAAATGCGCAACGAACTGGAAAAGTAAACAAGTTGTAATGCTTTATGATATACAATTTAATCAACTAATTTGCGCAAAATAAAATTGTAGAAAGTTTACTAAATGCATTACTTTCATTTTCCATGTGAGATTTAGTGATAGTGTAGGAATTTTGGATAGAATGTAAATTGCATAAGAATATCTTTGAATTTTCGTATTGCTATTGTTCTGATTAAAATAATTTACAGTTCTCTGGCAGTTTTATTTAACATTAACGTAATTATTCAATTTTATTTTTGCAGTATGAATAATCACAAATGATAATATTATTCATTTCAAGCGTAAATGTTTAAGTTCATGTTAAAAAGTTTAGTTGAAGTTAATGAAAACTGTAGGTATGATACTAGTCTTATCTACTTTAAGTAATACAGAAGATAAACAAAATTAAAAGGGCATCCAATTAATGATTGTTGTTGATTCGAAATGTCCATTATACGAACTTATTTTTCTTAAAATTGTAGATAATATCAGTGAAAATGAGAAAGTCATAATTCACGTGAATCATTAAATATCAGTATCAAATTAAATTATTTGAACACAGATATGGATTTAAATTAAATTAATGATAGTTTTTTTGACATTTTGTTTGCTAGAAAATAATGCCCAAATAAAATTCTTAAATTGCTTAAATTATTTCAATTTGTTATTTTTTTTACTTCATCATCCAAAAGAAAAATCTTAGTGATTTTAAAAACAGTGAAACAAATTAAATTAGAAATAATATATAAAATAAATTATAAATTGTTAACAAACACATACAAAACTATCTCCACTTGTCTGGAAACATATATACACAAATCGAAAAAATATAGAGTTTATCAAAATCCTGATATAGTTCCATAAGAATCTGAAAAATCTAATTGATTCTCTAATTGATCGGGATAAACTTTATCAATGCTTTTACCACTACCAATTTCACTTCGACTTATAGAACCAAAAATAACTGACGAAGGATTGTTTTTAATTTCCAAGCTTATCCAAGCCATCTTATACCCTTCGCCTCTGTTGGTATAATATGGTCCACGAAAAGGTTCAGAGTGGGCCAGTTCCTTTTGAATTAATTTCCTTATCACAATCAATACTTAGTCGGAGGTATGAGGTAGAGCAAACACTTAGTGGTAGGTAACAATTGCGGCACTGAAAGCATAAACGCTGAAAGCTTTTTTTGTCACCTACACACCTTATTTTGATATACCTTCTTCTCCGTATTTTAAGTAAGGTATTTCATCTTGAATGCTAAGCAATAAGTTAATAGGTTTGCCTTGAAAATCTGAACCAATATAACTAATAGAATTCAATTAATATTGGAGCAAAATTTGCAAAAAAATCGAAGGAAGTTTTCTTGTTTCTTTTCTTTCTGCTTTTACTTTTAAGAACTACATTTTTAATTAAGAATATAGCAATAAAATTAAACGAACTTATAGTGAAAGAATTGACAAGTAAAAGTTTATTTAATTACTAAATAATCGATTTTTTCTTTTTCCTATTTTAACATTTTACAATAAATCTATTATACATAAAGAATCAGTTACAATAATAGCAATCAGGTATCAAATTTCATTAACTGTGAAATCAAAATATTATATATTTTATTTAAAACGCCATGTAAGCAAATACAAGGTACTCGGCCTATTTTTATGTTGTTATTGAATTTTCAATTTTGAAAGCTGCGATTTATATCAAGTAGTGTGCGTGACAATTTTCATCCGCGGACGCAAACATTTGAGATAATCCTGTCACTGGTATTTTCGTCTTTTACAGGGTATATTACTCATGTTAAAATCTAGCTTGAAGCTATAAACAACATAGGCACACCATTCCAAAACAGAAGCGTTATCGCAGCAAAAATAACAACAGAAATAAGATAAGTTTTAATTCCATTAACTTCGTCACAAACGTTTTGTATCTGGCATAGGTCTTTCTCTTAAGATATTCCCATAAAAAGAAACTCGAGGTGTTAAATTCAGTGACCATGGCCGCCAATTAACATCCTCATTTCTTTAGATAATTTTTCATGAAAACATCTCTCATTAGTTCTTTTGTTACATTGGAGGTATGTGAAGTAGCAGTCTCGTTGAAATCACATATTGAAGCATGCTACAAACATTCAATTCTGGACTTTGATATCATGTTCATGTAACGATAAGGCAAACATTCAATTCTGGACTCATGCATTGTTCATGTTACGACAAGGCTCCATTAAAAGTTACCGTAATGCCACACTAATTTTAAAAAGAGTAAAGGCAATGATTCTTCTAGATCAGTGGTATCAAGTGAGTGTGGTGTGCCCAAATTCTTTTTGTGATTACCGTTCTTGTCGTGTGCCAAACAAATTTCATAAATAGTACTGTCAAATCCGTACCGCTTCGTATTTGCAAATATTTAAATTTGAGATACGCATTTCTTTTCTTCTATACGATTGAAGCAATAGATTGCAGGTGAAGGATCTATGACAGATCAATTTCAAACGGTGCCAGTCCATCCATTAAACATTGTTAAGTAGTTTAGTTTTTTATATATAAAATAGTCAAATCAAAACATAAAACATTGTGAAGTTTAATAATTTTGTTCTATCGTTGTCGCATTCATACGATTCATTCATACGACATATCGTCAAACGACTAGACAAGTGTCATATTTTTGAGTTATCTCATACCTCAAAATAGAGTGAACCATTAATATTGACATAAGTTTCTTTAATGAATATCTGATGACATTGTTAATTCTTAAAAACACTTCCGTTGTAAGAAAAAAGGCAGTATAATGAAATGGTGACCATTATAGTCTATAGTTTTATAAGAGTAAGTTTTTCATGCTCAAGTAATCGATTTTACTATCGATTAAATTCTTTTTAATAAGTGCACCTTTCCAAATTTTTAAGCGGAAATAAAATATTTCATCAATAATAATGCATTTCAACAAACTAAAGAATTCGAATGAGTATTTCGAAGGGTATGTTTTCCAATCGGTTGCAGAAACTTGTATAACTTGTCTATTCAATGTGATAGCAGCTGCATTGTTATCAAAAAAGTAAACTATTTCAAATATTTGGGGTTAATTCTGGATAATAAACTAAATTTTATCACTCATATTGAGAAAATACGTAATGAGTTATATGGAACTATACGGAAGTTGTACATTTTACGTGAAATATGTCCCCGTCATTTGCTGAAACAAATTTACTGTCCTCTCTTTAATTCTCGCTTAGAATATGCTATTACTTGCTGGGGTGGTGTCTATTTTAGTAATATTAAACCTTTATTGACTGCCCAAAAGTTTGCTCTGCGTGTCATACACTTCAAATCTCGAACTGATCCTTCGTTTCCACTTTTTAAAAAGTCTAATATTCTTCCGTTCCGCTATCTCTATGTTTATAAAGTTTTAAAGTTATTTTATTCTAGATGTGGGTATAAAAAAATCAAAACAATTATTAAATATGATTTACGCACCAATAATCGTTGCGTAGTGAATTTTACGAGAAAGGAGTATTGTAGACGCTTTTTTGTTTTTATGGCTCCCTATTTATACAATTGTCTACCTGTATCTATCAAATCTTTTCAGCCTATAAATATTTTTTTGAAAAACTTAAAACTTTGGCTTTTCTCTGTTAATAATATTGAGCTTTACTTTTAATATTTTTTTTGTGTGATATTTTTCATGTACTTACTATATATATTAGTTATTTAGCTTGTTTGTTACTTTTTAATTTTGTTTTTTTATGTTTTTTTTTTTTTTTTTTTACCATTTTTTATGGAGCTTTTACTACAAGTGTTCGTTTGTTACACTTCAAAATGCTCCTACTTATTTCATTTCAATTACAAATTTAATTATTATCTGGCATTTGTTTATTTAACTATTGTATGGTTATAAAAATTTTTTGTAAATTACTGTATACGATTTTTATTTGTTTTTGATTGAAATAAAGATTATTATTATATCTTAAGCGTTGCAAAACAAACAAATTATGACGATTATTTTAACCTCTTAATCACAGGGTTGTGGTTTCAAGTCCCCCACTGGCTACCTAACGTGGTGTTATAGAAAGCCTGGAAGATGGAAGGCACTGATGAAAGCTTCAAGAGCAGCGCTCAGACTATATCTAGATATCGAACTTGGTTAGTTTAGCATATTTACCATTATTCAATCAAATTTTAACAAACAAATGTGTTTCAGGTTCTGAATTGGGTGGTCCACTACTTCATGGGTTAATAGAGCGGTGAACTCAAATCACTACACCACATTGTGGGCAAAGTCATTGGCTTAATGAAAAAATTAAATGAAAAAAACCGCTTAAAAACCCGACGTTTTCGATTACCTTTAGTCACTAGTAGACTTCGTTTTTTACTCGTATTTTTCTTATAGAGTTCCTGCTATGAGACGTGCTATACAATTCCCCTTCCCTTTTTGCCCTCTAACCTCTTCCATTCATAGGTTGATTTAATGGTGATTGTCGGTATATTCAACAATCTTATGTCACCTATATGTTTCTTCAGGTCCTGCGTCCTCTGGCAGAATGCTGTAGTGTTCTGAACTGGACACCAAAAGTTTCCAAAAACCCTGTGACTGTAAATATTAAAGCAAAAAATACTACATCTGACGCCCATATTTTTTTCGTTTCGAAGCAATATGAACATTTCAACTTAAAAAAGTTTATCAATTATTTGGGCTAACCCACTTATTTGGGCTAGCCCACTAAACAAACCAACGAATTACTGGATGCGTAACCAACGCTTCTAACTGTTGGTTTTGTTATTGTTAGTGTTAAATGAAATAATCCAACAAAAAAAAAAAAAACAAGACACGATACTGCTTCTACGCCAGAATAGAGAAGATACTTCGACATCAGTACTATTTAGGGGATTAAGTATTTGATGGCTAGTTTTCAACGATTCCAGTTTACTTAGACTACCCTTGCTTACTATTTTGGACTTTGTTTTTAACTAACTTACTTGGAGTAATTTATTCTCAGAATAAAGCAGTATACTAGTATTAGGAAACATCCATCTGCTTATAAAAAATATTTAATCTTTTAGTTTTTCCCTGCTTTTATGTTTTATAAACTTCTGTAATGTTGCAAAATTAATTCTTTCTTTCTTTATATTTTTGTTCGTGTGTAGTCGAAACGAACTATTATTTTTGTTATATATGGGGAGAATTATTCTGTTTCTTTGTTTTTGATCGCTATGTGCTCATGCTTGTCTATCTTTTTTGCATTGAATCTTGGTAAACAATACGACATTTTGAATTAAAGCAATTCCAAAATTATGCTTAACAAAATAATTTTTATCAATAGCAGCATCAAATCATAGACCAATAGCTATACAAAATTATAAAAGCACTCGAAAAATGTAATTAAGTACAAGCAGACTTATTTATTATTTGTTCGTATCCACTACAGTTGAAGCCACACCTGTGTTATGGTTAGCAAGCTGACTTGAACTCGGAGGTTGAAAGTTTAACTGGAACACCAGCTTCAGAATTATCACTGACTATACTACCCCTGGTTTTTGTGGAAATAAAAGTCGAAAACTCTACGCGCCTCAGGATATAATTTAGTTCTCGGTCAATAATAGCTCACTTCTCAATCTTGTTAAATAATGTACTATTCTTTGCATTTAATTCCTCAATTTCAATCAATTCGAAACGATGTGTAAGTAAATGTTTTAATCACAACTTTATTTTAAATTTAGGTATATTTTTAAAAGTAAATTGATTTTTATGTTCAATATATTTTAAATTTACATATAAAAAATGTTAAATATCCGTCTGCTATTGATCAATCGCATTTGTTAATCTAAATTTTTGTAAAAACCTGCCTTTGCATTTTAAACTATACTATGACGCATTTTTGGGAAAACAAGGCGTCATAATATAAAATGTGATAAGGTTTTTAAAATTAAATAATTTAAAGTCTAGTGATATTCTTAATAAATATAAAATTCCCTTGAAAAATTTTTAGTATAACAAATTCAAATAGTTCTGCATCTCAGCTTCCGGTTTGACACTTTTGTAAAGTTTTTATTTTTTTAGATTTTTATCAACACTATCTTTAGCTCTCGTTTAGGAGCGTTTTTTATAAATTTTGATTTATGATTTGGATCTGTTACTACATATCTCAAAATAGGTTGCACTACAGCTTTTGTTTTGCTATGAAAATTGTTGTCTTAACATTTGCCTATGAAAGAAAATATAAAATTCGGATGTTGTTTCAAACTAGCATTTTAGACTTGCCATTTTTCACCTACAACGAAAAGTTTGGTTCCAAAAGCTTGCATATAAATAATAATCAACCATACATTAAAAATAAAAATACATATTAGCAGAAATGAACACATGTTTCATTTGTTATAATTATAATTAATCGTATATTTAACGAAAAATCAATAATTTTCATTGTAAAATTTTGTTTTATATTAACAGATACAGAAATAAATATATTTGTTTTTGACTATTTCCACATTTTGACCTATAAAATGATAAAAGGAAATGTAAAAGTTTTAAAAATGGATAATATACAGAAAAAACTCAAAATCAATAATACGCGAATTTAATCACAAAATGTTTGTGGTAAAAAGGTTTCATCTTTCCAATTCTGTATCTAGGGAAATATTATAATGTGTTATTCTTATAGAACCATTTGTTATCAATTCTATTTTTGAATATTCGCAATAATTGAAAAGAATAATGACTTTGGTTTGTATGAATGTATAAGGGTGTTTGATGTGAACGGCAGATGTAATAAAACTAAACTAAGGTGTAGTTTTGCTAATGTGTTGAAAGATTATTATATACACAGGTAAAACTAGTAGAAAATATTTTAAAATTCGATAAAAATTTACTATGCTAAGACGGTACCTCAATTACAACTTATAATATATAGTGTTTGACACTAAACTCAGGTTGATCAATTTTTCATTGTCATATGTAAAACGCAATTGAATAATTTATGTATACATAAAACATCTGCACACTTTTTATACGTAACACTTTTAAAAATATATTGTTTAAGTACAGCGTCTTAACTAAACATTGCAAAATGCAAGCAGATAATATATTTTAGGGCTTCTAAAGTTTTCTTAAACATATATGTTGTGGGTAATTTGGAATAAATTTTTCAAAGTCTTAACAGAAGTCCTTTCCACCTGTCCATAACTAAAGTTTTTATTTTTTTAAATACTGAAATCCATATCCGGCTAGCAAAATAAATAATTCCAACCAAACACTAAAAACTCACTTTTCTGTCAGAATGAATTTAGATTTCACTTTCTTTATTGTTAAAATTAAAATTATCATACTTTGACCATACTCGTTCATATTTTTAAAAACAATTCTCGTTTTATTACTATAAAATAATTGTTTAGAAAATGCTTTTTCTACGTAATTCAAACAAAGTTCAATGAATTATGTCTAAAACCTTTAGTGTAACGTGAGTATAATGTTTCAAACAAATGTAGGGTAAATGCATAATATCGATTAAAGGCCTTTTATAACGTGTAGAAAATGGTATGTTTTATTCTATTTATAACAATAGTTTTCTTTTAATAATTAATGTTATAATTTTTTTTTTAGTTCGATTTTTGCTTTAGTCAAATTTTTTCTGGAATATATGGTAAAGTCTGGTATAGTAATCGAAACCAGGTTTAGCATAACCCCATGTGTTCCCTTATGTTCCGATCGTTTTTCAACTTCAATTTCTTGGATCAAACGAAGATTTGATCCAAAGGGTCTCACAAAATTCTGGTACTCCACAATATCTAATAAATGTTTTTTTATAAATTCCGCATTAATCTAATCAATTCAATTATGAACTACTAATGATAGTCTGGAAAATTTTTATATATGGTCTGATAACCCATATACAAATACTAGAATTAATTGAACTGACGTAGTGGTATATCTATGTACGTATTATATGGAGTCAGTAAATACATCATACTAATGTTAACCACGCTGCAAAAACTGAAAAACAAATTGCATTTATAGACTTTATACATATGTTTTTTTTAAGGAGTCATATAAAATTTAATCAACCAAACAATATAACATAATAAAATTCTCCCATTCATAATCGTCGTTTTCTTTAACTTTCTTTCACATTTTTGAGTGAAAAATTTCTTTCACATAACAAAAAAATACATACTTTGGCAAGCAAAATATTTTGAAATTGATTACAACGTTAGACAACGTTAGACTTTTGGTCACGAACACCAGTCTATTAACGTTGATTATGATAAAATTTTATGTTTTATTGAGATATATTTGTATATTTAAAGGTGTGTTTGGTTTTTTAATGAAATTGATTATATTGGATGATTTTTCTAACTTTATAAAGTTAATAAAATATTAATAACTCAAAAGTATATCGTTTGCAAAACTCCAAATTTTCAATACAAAGGAATATACAAAATTTTGAAATTTCAGAAGTCTAATTAGTTAGTTGAATTTTTAATTTTCTAGCATTTCCACAGAAATATGTATTTTATAAAAAATTAGTTGGTAGTGTGGGTTATTTTTCAAGTTCGTCGCTTAAAGTCTATTATTTTGTCAATTAGTTGGAAATTTGAGCACATTATGTACATTTGAATTATACTAATAACAAATAGTTATGCGTCTGGCCTACTGGGATATTAAAAACTATCAAATAATTTTTGAAATAATTAACTGATATTGCAGTAGATACGTATAATTCACAAAAAAATATTTAAAGAAATGAAAAATGGCAAAAAATTTTCTAAACGAATTCCCCTCGTTCGTTGATAAATTCTCATAATTTTTTGAAAAATTCCTTAAGCAAGTGGTATTGATAATAGCCCTCGGCCTACGGCCTCTTTCTATTATCAATATACTTGCTTTGCTTGCGAAATTTTTGGCAATTGGCATTCGTTTAGAAAATTTTTTGCCATTTTTCATTTCTTTATATATTTTTTATGAATTATACGTTGGCCTACTGTGATATCAGTGAATTATTTCAAAATTAGATTGAAAATTTTTTGCCTTAGTTTTATTTTAATTTAAACCAATGAAATTCTCTAAAATGTAATGACATCACTCAATTTCACCAATCACATTTGAATTATACTAATAACAAATATTTATACGTCTGGCCTACTGAGATATTAAAAATTATCAGTCTAATGAAATATTTAACTGATATCACAGTAGCCCAACGTATAATTCATAAAAAATATATAAAGAAATGAAAAAGGCAAAAAATTTTCTAAACGAATTCCTCGTTCTTTGATAAATTCTCATAATTTTTTGGAAAATTCCTCAAGCAAGTGGTATTGATAAAAGCTCTCAGCCTACGGCCTCGTGCTTTTATCAATATACTTGCTTTCGAAATTTTTAGCAAAAAATTATTTCGAATTATCACCGCCCAGTAGGCCAGACGTATAAATATTTGTTATTAGTTTAATTCAAATGTTATTAGTGAAATTGAATGATGTCATTACATATTAGAGAATTTCATTGGTTTAAATTAGAATAAAACTAAGGCAAACAATTTTCAATCTAATGTTGAAATAATTAACTGATATCACAGTAGGGCAACGCATAATTCATAAAAAAATATATAAATAAATGAAAAATGGCAAAAAATTTTCTAAACGAATTCCCCTCGTTCGTTGATGAATTCAATTTTTTGAAAAATTCCTCAAGCAAGTGGTATTGATAAAAGTACTCGGCCTACGGCCTCGTGCTTTCATTAATATACTTGCTTTCGAAATTTTTGGCAACAAATTATTTCGAATTATCACCGCCCTTGGGAAATTACATCTGATAATCAATTTTTATTTTGTAATTGTAATGAACATTTTTTCTTTATATGTCTCGCCTCGTAAATGAGTTTTGAAAAGTTGACAGGGCGCCAAATGTTACAGTTAAAATAATACTTGAAGAACGATACAGTTCTACCCCAAGATATTTTGTTTAAAATAATGATTTGTGTAATAGGAATGACAGTATGTGTCACAGCAACACAAAAACATGCGTTCTAAGGTGTGGAGGAACGCAAAGTTGTTTGATTTTGTTGTTTTTAAAAGAATGGATAACTAAACAATAAACCCTATTACATAATAAAATATGACCCAGGCCAATATTTCATGATAAGATGGAGGAAATAATAATTTATTTGGGTAGACAATAATCCAGTCAGTGGCATATTCCTTGATCATGTAACAAACTGTCTACTTCAATGCAGATATAGCGTTCTATGAAAGCTCTTTTCTTCGATCAAGTAATAGCGTGCCATCATCAAGGAATATTCCAAAACTAAGACTGAGTGTGACACCGTTGACTGAATACAGTTCATGATCGTGGAGAAAAATGCCAATTCTCCTCCGTATCCATCATAGCATTAGTAATGTTTTTAGGTGTTATCTTTACGCCAAGAGCCCATTCCACCGCACATCTTGCACTTTTCCACATTTCAAACACGAAAAGAGTGTGGAAGGCATCCTTCTCTTCCTTCTTGCAGTGGTCGCATATGCTGTTATTACGTATTCCAAAACTATGCAAATACGATGTAAAACAGCCATGTCCCATCAGCGCCTGCGTTGTGCACAAGTACACTTCTCCATGTTTCCTTCTCAGCCATATCCTTATATTTGGGATTAGTCGAAACGTGCACCGACCTGGCGTGCTACTTTCCCAATACTCCTTTGGTTTAACTTGTGCTAACTAACCCTTCTTCCGAATTGTTGAAAATTTCGCTTCTTTCTGCTGGAAGTAGGTCAAATGGTGGCGTTCACGCTAACACGAATTGCGATGTCCGAGACAGTTCTGCATGCTGATGTTATTCTCAGAGAAGAACATCTATATAAACCGAAGATGCATTACTTCTATGCGATTTCTTGGCCAGGGTTTGGTCCATATCGGTGCGGCATACAACATTTTGGACGTAACTCTTGTCAGAATTCTTATTTTCGTCTGCGAAACGTGGGACACGTTTGACATTAACCTAGATAGAGTCAAGCACCTTTTTCGCTACCGCTAACTTGGTAGTATGTGCCTTGAAAATTGAAACTAATTCTCTTATCTAATTCCACCCCTAGATAGGTAATTTGGTTCTTCCAAGGGATTATCTCGCCATTTAGTTTTATAGTTGGACTGATATAATTTCCCCTATCCGTCACTAGTACAGCTTCAGTTTTGTGGATCGCTATTTGCAGAACCTTTTGGTTGGTCCAGCCATCTTTTAACGATCCTTTTAACTCCGCAGATCTGCAGTACGTCCAGATAAGCATACAGCGATTAACGTCGTCAGAAAATCTATCAGCTTTGATTTTTCCGGCAAACTTATATTTAGTAGGTCGTCATATCCCACGTTCTACAGAAAAGGACCCAGTTTGGAACCTTGCAAAACATCACATGACATACTTTCCTCTATTTTAAAATCTTTACCACGAATCAATCACTAAGGTAGTCTTCAATGATGTCTTTCCATCTAATCGAGTTAAAAGCATTTTGACGTCTATTGACCACCAGCGCGGTGAATCCATTTCCTTTATCTTTTCCGTGTTTTGCTGTTTTAACGGTTTCTACTACCTCCTGTATGGCGTGGACAGTTGATCGTCCTATCCTAAAACCGTACTGGTTCCCAGCAAGGCCACCTTGTTCCTGGGTATGGTTCTCCAGTTTTCGGAGAATTAGACCTTCCAAAACTTTCCCGATGGTGACTAGCAGACAAACGGGCCTGTAGGATGATGTATGGTCTATAGGTTTCTGCCCTTCGCTTAACAATACCCGTTTCTGCGTTATCCACTTTTTCACAAAAGCGCGTTGACTTAAACATCTGTTAAACAATTGGAGTAGGCTTTTAGGAAAGTGCTTAATGACCTAGTTTAATTTTTTCGATTTCGGTAAACTTTTGTTCTGTGAACATCGTTACTATTTCATTGCCAATCATGTTCCTTAGTCATGTTGGAATTGTGTATGTGGTAATTGGATGTTTTGGAAATAAATCCCCAATAATCTCTTTAACCCACTGAGGGTTGTTTATCTCCGGAATATTTTGTTTCCTGCCAAGCTTTTTCTTAACGATCTTCTAAACTACGTGTCGTTTTCCATCTCTAGCAAAAGTTTATCCCAGCAGCATTTCTTGCTCTGTTTTATTAACTTTTGCAAATATTTCTTTGCGGGCTTATATAAGCCTTTTCGTTTTCTCTTGTGATCTAGACTCCTCCTCGTCCTTCTGCTTTGGTGTCGGTTTGGTCTTCTAGGCGACTGCCTCGGTATTGATGCGTTGCAAGCTTCAGTCAACATTTTCTTTGTTCTTTGATGACTCTAAGCTCATCTCCTCATGAACCCAGCCCATATCCGTGATGATTTTGGCATCTCTTAAGAAGTTTACCAACTTATTCGTATTCAGTTTTTTGTAGTTCCATCCTGAGTTCCTCTGATCCTGCTTGACATACATTAATTTCTGAGTCTCAAACATAATATGCTTTGCACATGTTTACAATGCATTAGACTGGTTAGATTGGTAAATAACGCGTAATATATTAAACTAAATCTTGACCTGGCCCAAAGCTAACTAGCCAAGGCTTGGCTGGCCAATACTGGTCCGAGATTGGTCCGTTGTTTAACATTGGCAGCTCTTACCAAGTACCCGGGTAGTAATATAATAGTGGTTTACAAATAATGAAATGATTTTTTTTCTCATTTAACTCGAGCTCTTGGTTGAATGGTCTTTTTGAATATCCCTAAGATCTCAAGTCTCTCGTCGGTATTAAATAAACAATTTAAATAACTTATTTTGATTTTTTTTCTCATTTAATTCGAGATCTTGGTTAAATGGTCTTTTTGAATATCCTAAGATCTCAAGTCTCTCGTCGGTATTAAATAAACAATTTAAATAACTTATATAAATTTGTGGGGTGATTCATTCTAAACTTAATTAAACGATTATCATGTGTATTATTCACCAAAGAGTGCTCTTCCAATTTATTCACCTTATTGGTCTTGGGTAAATTGAAAAGTCGCAATGCGACTTGATTTGTTTTTGTTGAAAAACACTTTTCTCATACTGCGAATTGATGTGCCTTTTTAACATCTTACATAACCTTTAAATGAGTTGACAAGTACAAATTTGATTCCCTAATTAAAAAAGATAAAACAAATGAACTTTGAAGTATTTTGTTTCCAATGTTGTTCCAAAATAATAATTATAATTGGAATTTTTTTCTATATGGAGAAAAATTATGTATGCATTTCAAGTTCTATTCTGTTTACAAATATATTGTAATATAATATTGACAAAGCAAATATTAATGGCAAAAATCAATCAATAATAAACTGCCAAGGAAATAGCCGAAATAAAAACTGCCAAAATATTTTAAATATAATATTAGGAATTGTTATTTATTTATTTAGTTATTCATATTCAATGAATAATTAATTACCTAGGAGTTAGGATAAATGAATAACGTTATGTATCAGTAAGTATACATGTATTTTAAAGTGGAATTAATTAACGTTTGTACTTTACCTTTAGCATTTGAAAGCAGATTAAAACAATACAACCTATTTAGGTTAGCATCGCAGTTTACAAATCAATCAAAATAGCAATTCTAAGTAGTGTAATAAAAAATACTAATAATAATAGGTTTATAAATGCAAATGTATTGAATACTAAAATAATGACTTCATAAATTTGATAATTACTTCACCTAACATAATGACGTTTTTGTTTAACGTCTTTTGAAATGTTGAGGTTGGACACGTTTCAAGCAACATGAGAACGATTTGATTAGCTTTTGGGGTACATTGGACAAAGGGTTGGGGGGGAGTCCACCACATACAACAGGTGTTGGTAGTTTTTTTCACGTCTTTCTAATCTTCCTTCGAATTCGCCTTACTCTCAATTCGATAAACGCAATTCCCAATCGAGTTCGATCACTGATTAGTAAGCAAAAGCACCAGGTTTTATAAAGTGTTCAACACCTTAATTATTCCACAACAATAAGCAAGCAATATTCCTAACTAGAATATTCTTCCAACACCTTCTGAAACTCCAACTGTTTCCAGTACACAGCGTCCGAAATAATACACAAAAAATTTCTACTTAATATAACACTTAGAACTTTATTTACAACTAAAAACTAATTTAAAAATAACTTCTATTTACACGATTTTATCTGCACGGTAGAAAATCTTGTTTACAAATAATTCCATTCTGCCTGAAATACCTGCTTAAATACTAAATGCCGTACAATATAGAAAAATCGAACATCTTTAGTCCGGAATTTTTTACTGTCCCTAAACTGTTAATACAATTACAATTATATTCATTTCATTCGATTGTTGTTGTATTTTATTTGGTTTTGATGATTATCAATCAATGATCATCGTTATGAAGATGCATAGGCATAGGGTGTTTCATTTATGTTAAATTGAATTGAGTTCTACGTTGAATTTCAATATGATTTTGTTATAACCGTAACAATACTTTAAAAAAAGATGCAAATATGCAAGGCAAAGAGCTGATTAGTTTTTGAGCGATATTGAACAAAGTGGTAAGGGGTCCCCCGAGGACCTGTGTTCTTAAAAACTTCATAACATCTGTACCTGTTATTCGAATTGGATGAAACTTGGTACATAAGCATTTAGTACGGATCACAACAGTTCTGCATCCCAACTGCCGGTTTTTTACTTCCGGTAAACATTTTTTTTTGCAATATTTTGAATTTTTTTCAGTACCTTTATGCACACTACAGTCTACAATAATGAAGTGATTATCATGAAAAAGATGTCAATTAATGTGAAAAGATAATGATCAACCTTTAGGACACATTGATCAAAGTGGGGTGGGGTCCACCATACAACTGCTGACTTTTCACACTTAGTTTTTAAAGTTTGTTCGGAGCATGCAGACTTCGTTCATTAATCAATTTTGATGATACTATCGTAAAAGATGGAGATTTCAATGACAAAGAACTGATTAGTTTTTGGATGATATTGGGATAAGTGGTGAGGGGTTTATTTCAACACCTGTATATTTGAAATTTCAATAACATCATTTCCTGTCAATTGATTTTGATTAAACTTGGTATAGATGTTTAGAGTATGATTTACAGTTTGATAACAGTTCTGCATTCCAACTTCCGGTTTTTCAAAATGTCGTTTTAGATATCAGTATGAAATAAGTTATTTATTTATCAAGAACGAAAAGTGAAACTTTAAAGTACGAGCCAGTTGTTAGTGAGTACCTTTAAAAACACTTTTCGTTTGAGGTAAATACAAAATTTTATTTCATAATGGAAATTTATTAAAATAAAAAGAAATGAGTTTTAAATTTTGCTCAAAAAGTTGAACTTTAACGTCCTAGGACTTTATAAAATTTTATAAAGTACTAGGACATTAAAGTTCAACGTTTATGGTACAAAAATTTGAACTTTAACGTCCTAGGACTTAATAAAATTTTATAAAGTCCTAGGACGTTAAAGTTCAACTTTTTGTACCATAAATAATCCGAAAAATGTCGTTTTAGATATCAGTATGAAATAAAAAAATTTAATTGAACTATTGATTGAAAAATAACAACATAAAAAATTTAAACGACAATCGAAAATAAATTGAAGCTAAAATATTTATTGATTAAAAAGAATAAATTTTAAAAAAATTCAAGCAGCAAGGAAATGAACTAAAAACTTAAAACTATTTTTTTTTCATTATATTCACCCATCAAATTAAATTAGTATATAGGTTTAGATTGGTTTGTCTAAATTTGTCTGCGCAATTTTTAATAAAATTTTTTTTTAAATTAAAATGGCGCGGTATTTTACTGCGGGGTGTTACAGTTGTGTTCTTAAAAAATTAAATCAATTTGTTTTTGATTCTTATTTTTTTTTAAAGCAATCGAAGAGATAAAATTTTAAAAAAGATAAAAGTAATCGCAGCAAATTTTTTTTTTTTTAATAAAATGTGTTGTGTAGTAGGAATTACAACATGTGTCACAATAACACATAAAAACCTTTTAAGACCAAGGTCCCACAACATCATACGTTCAAAGATGTTAATGGACGTAAATCTTTCTTTTTTTGTTTTTTTATATTTTTGGTTAAAGAATGGATAACTCAACAAAAAATCCTATCACTGACAAAATATGACATAGGCCAATATTTTATGATAGAATAGAGAAAATAAAAGTAAATTAAAAAGTACATAGCAAATTTTTACAAAAATTTGCTGAAACAAAACAAAAATGTAGTTGCCAATAATCCAGCCGGTTGCATATTCCTTGATCCTGTGACGCACCGTCTTTCTTGAAGATTAAAGCCCACACATAGTTATATGAGTCTCATCATCAAGGATTATTTCACAGCTAAGATTGAGGGTGCTACCGTTGACTGAATACAGTTCATCCGCCACCACCCCTAAGATGTCACCTTGGCTAGTGATATCTCACTGCTATTGCCAGTGGTATGTGATATCTCACGTTAACTCCTATGTCAATATCAGGGACTGGAGTACGCGGGGTTGTCACACCTGTAGATCAAAAATAAAAAAAATTTTCAAAACAATAAAAACTGATCCCTCCATGCGTTAGCTGATAACTGATCCCTCCAAATGATAATCATAACTAATCCCTCCAAATTAAAAAAATTGGTGAATTGGTGGAGACGGATAGTCTTAAAATTGCTGACGCTGATACCACAGATATGTTTAAATTTATATATAAAATATATATATTTTTTTATCTTTTTGTTCGAATGACCACCTTGGCGTTTAGGGTTCCTAAAAAATCAGCTGTTTTAAAAATTTACTAAACTTTGTCGTCCTTGATCAAGATGAAAATGACCAAGCACACAATTGAAAGATATTGTACACGGAAATGCAACATTATTGTTTCCAAAATTAAAAAAAAAATAGCCCAATCCAGAGGTTGAGACCCTGGGGCTGTTGAAACGAATACAAACGCAAATGCTCATGCTTTCATCATTTTTGAGTTTATGTTGTTAAAACTCATACTTTCTTTTAGATACATTTTTTATTTATAACCTCCGAGATTTTCAGTTTTTTAACACAAGAGGATTCAATTTTATAAGGATTATAATAACCTTCTACCAAATCCACAAAGCTCCAATAAGAATGTTATAATGAATCTTTTGTTTCGTCATTAAAAATGAAATAAAAAATATGAGGGTTAAGTTAATATATTCTTTAATATAAGAACTGAATCTAAAAAATTATGGTACAAATTATGAAATTTTTTGCAATCCATACAATTTTCGACCGATCTAGTTTCGAACCAATAAGAAAATTTTAAACTTTAAACAAGTTTATCATTTTCATCAGGGCTAGCCGACTAGATAAACTACCAAAAAATGCCAATGCTTATATAAACCAAATATTAGTCTACATTTCTAGCGAAGTATAAGAAAACAAAAAATTTACATAAACATATATTTAATAGATTCAGGTTTAGTCAATTAGTGATCAATTCATGATGGGAGATTTTCCATCGGAGTGATGTTATATCACAACTAATTCACTGAATTAATCTTTAATACAAATTTGGAAATTTTTTCGATGTATTAAGTATATATCAGATACACCATATTTTCAGAAAATAAATTATGAATAAAAAATTGATAGGTATTATTTATAGTATTTTTGGGATTATTTTTGAATTTAAATTATATGTGGTGATGAATTTAAACAAAAACTGTTGCAAAATTACCTACATAGATCAAGTAGTTTCGGTTAATATGTATATGGATGATTCTACAAAAATCGGGTAACTCCATGTCATCAGTCAATAGATACCAAGTTTTATTATATTTTGTTGATATTTCATTTTATTTTAAAAGAATTAAAAGTCTTTTATTTGGTCACCCAATTTCAGTTATTTATTTCATATACAAGTGTGTTAAACAGCACAATTTAACCTCATATTGTCATTCCCCTTGCATGTCACAACCAACCACGAAAATGCGCAATAAATTGGCTGTATATTATATAATGCTATTATGTACTTAGTAATAGTAAGTTAGTTACTTAGTTAATGTAATCTCAAGGTTATTAGAAAAATAATAACAAACTTTGTCATCAGTTTTTGTCGTCAGTCCCTTGTGTCTTTCAAATTTGAAATTCTCGGTAAATATCACCGACTCAAGTTCAAATCTCAGTTAAATTTTAGCGTTGGTAGTAAAGTTAGCGACAGACCGCGTCATTTGACGGCCGCTATTACTATGCCAGTGCTAGAGTCGTTGTTAACGTGTATACATGTTCCGATCCAGTCAAAATATCAATACCCTGGAGAGTCGTTATTTCCTTGCCAACCTGAATTTTATTTTGTTTTGAACATTTACCTTTGATTTGTAAAAATGCAGCTTGGTGATATTCGAAAAAACCGAAAAAATATTAGTTGTAATTTTAACCTGTAATTTATGTCTTTTTCATCAATTCCCTGGCGTCAGTCCCCTGGTAGTATTTTAGCGTTTTCAGGTTTTATAGGCAAAAATTGGCATATTTTTGTTTCAATTGTTTGTTGGTTTCTCAGAAAATATATACTGTTAAGTAAAACTACCTCAAAATGATTTAGTTTAAGTAACATAACGTTATTAAAATATCAAAAGTCTGTGTTGAAGATCGAGATAGTTCTCACCGTATTACACGGTAACAGTTAATCTTAAAAGTTATTTAAGGGATTCAATACAAAAAAGATATGTGCCATTATAAGATTCTACGAGATTTTTCAAGGTTTTAGTAAATTTCGAATATTACTCGGTTACTCTGGTCAGTCCGATAGCAGTCAAATTTAGAAAAATTTAAATATCTCTAAATCTACTTTAAAAAATGACTGGCCCGATTTGGAATAATTTGTTCATGAGATTATCTATCTTAAATACCCGAATTTGTAGAAATTAAACGTGAAAAATATAGTAAACAAAATAACGCTAAAAGTTACCCGATTTTTGTAGAATCACCTATATGTATATTTAATTTGTAAAATAAAATTTGTTTGAAAATTTTTTGCCTTAGTTTTATTTTAATTTAAACCAATGAAATTCTCTACAATGTAAAGACATCATTCAATTTCACCAATAAAATTTGAATTATACTAATAACAAATATTTATACGTCTGGGCTGCCTGGATATTAAAAATTATCAGTCTAATTTTGAAATAATTAACTGATATCACAGTATGCCAACGTATAATTCATAAAAAATATATAAATAAATGAAAAATGGCAAAACATTTTCTAAACGAATTCCCCTCGTTCGTTGATAAATTCTCATAATTTTTTGAAAAATTACTCAAGCAAGTGATATTGATAAAAGCCTTCGGCCTACGGCCTCGTGCTTTTATTAATATACTTGCTTTCAAAATTTTTAGCAAAAATTTATTTCGAATTATCACCGGCCACCGCCCTTGGGAAATTACAACTGATAATTCTGTTTGTGATTCGTGTTTTTATTTAAACTATAATCTGATGAATCCGATTCTACTTCAACACAAAACTGTCTGATCCCGAAATTTACCTATTTCTAGTGGATATTCCTACCGCTTGGATTTTTTTGATAGTCTTCGTTATCGTAAGAATTATGCTAAATTATGCTAATTTATTAGAATAAGGATTTATGTTTGCTACGAAAAAACGATAATATAATATGGATATACGAAATACGTAAAAATATAAGTAAATAAGTAAAATATAAGTAAAATAGGATATAGTAAAAAGTTAAAATTCATGCATAACAAAGCTTAATCATGCATATAACTAAGATTAAAGAATAAGTATTAGAACCAAATATATATAAATTTGAAGGGTTTTTTTTGTGAGCAATCAAGCTTACGTATATATTAGAGTCACTTGAAATTTGCAATTCGAAATAATTTTTCATTTTCTCTAAAATTCCTTTGGAAACATTTTTGTGTGTTTCGTGCCAGGATTCGACTCACACTTATCAAAGACACATGTTCAAATCCCGTGTGTCTTACACAACTTAACCACAGTGACGATGACGAACCATATTTTAATTTTCACGGTCAGATAATTCTAAATTGAAACTTAATCATTTTTCGTATTTACTTAAGTTAAATCTTAATCATCTATGATTACATATTAATCTTAATCATCTATGATTACAATCATCTATGATTACATATTGGAAATTGCATTTCTTTGGGATTTTTTGTATTAAATAAAATTAAAAAATATTAAATTAAATAATTAATTAAATTAAAATTAAAAATCCCAAACAAATATATAAAATTCCCACACCGAAAAAAAAAACGTTGGTAGGATCAACTACAAAGCTTGTTTGATTTTGCGTCTAATATGAACGTGGTTATTTTAACCAATGTAGCATTGTCAATTTATTTAAAAAAACGTAACAATTTTCATTATTTAAATCAACAACGGCGTGATCAATTTCGTGTTCAAACATTCACAAATCATAGTTGAATTAAGTAGTTTGTTCATGTTTTTGTTTGAAAATTATTGTGTTTGTTAAAATAAAAAACGAGGAAAAACAAAATTCGTTCAATGATAATAATAATAAACAAAAGAATAGAAAAATAAAAAGTTTTTTATATATTCTAACAGGGCTGGTTTTATTTTACATTTTAGGAAATAATTTACATGCGTTTAATTGAATTGAATAATTTTAATATTATCTGCACATAAAATTATGTGCGGAAGAAATTTTTTTGTGAATATAATATCAACAATCTTGTTAAATTAATAGGCCCTTTCCATAATTAATTTTAGTGATTTAAAAAAATTCTTATATTTTTTTAATATTTTTTATTTGTCTTGCTTCATGTCGATTTATCGATATTTTAATTTAATTTTTCATAATAATGAGAAAAATTATGGAAAATCAGTATTATTTTCTACACATAATTCAAATATTTAAATTTTTTGATTTCTGAATTTTGGTCTTTTAAATTGTATTATTAAAAATATGGCGAAAAAATGGACGCATCCTTTACAAACAAAATCACACTTATACATTTCCTATTTAGAACGTAAATATACGAACGCTATCTCTATGCATAAAAATGTTTGTCGGGTTTGATGCGAAATACATATTTCTAATATAAAAAATTTCAAATATTATATTTACGAAAAAACGAACCCATACAAACATCGATAGCAGCAAAAACAAAACAAAGATGTACCAAACCAATAGATTTAATGCGGAGTATTTCTTGATTCTATCACAAACGTATTCACTATTACTATTTTTAGTCTAATTTTTAATTTACCACGTTTGTAGTAAATTGAAAATTAAATCAACCACGGCATCGTTGCTCGAAAATAAAATCATAGTTGACTCAACTACAAACATGGTTAAATCAAATATGTTTGTGATACTTATAAAAAAATATATCAACAACGGTTAAATTGTTAATTTAAATCCGGAGCGTTGGTTGATTCTATCGCAAACGTATTTAATTTCCCATTTTCACTTAATGCTCGATTAACAATGCAACATGTTTGAATCAACCAAGATTATTTCTTTCGGTGCATGACACAATGTTCAATATCTTATATATTCTTTGGTACAAAATTTATTAATTACCCCAATCTGTTTTTCAGAGATCACAGGTCAAACAGTTTGTTTCATTCACAGAAATTAAATAATTTGGTAAATTCTATACTTTGGAAAGTACATATTAGCATTTGCTTTAGTCACCAGTCATTAAAGGAAGTAAACAATTAGAATTGTCGGTTATTAACGATATTGACTAGTTTAAAGATTTAACGTTTCGGAATTTTGTTAATAATAAAAACATGTTTAGAAAATGTCAAATACATATATAAAAATATATTTAATTTTTTAATAATTGAAAATTGTAGCACTAATTACTTTTACTCACTGAATTAACAATAAAACAATTGAAAAAAATAATCTTTTTGTTTCTTGAGAAGAAAAATATTAATTTAAATTTTAAACAATCCTTATATTATTAACTTTTTTTTTATTATCCCTTACCGGTTTCGAACTCTGTGAGCTCATTCACAAAGGGTTTACAACTGATCCGAACTGAACTCTATAAACAAGAAATTTAGTCAAACTTGCAAATTGTTTAGGATTTGATTTCGCAAATTCATTGCTTAAACAATTCCAACTTTGTATGGATAAATAGCGATCGAAATGCTAAATAAAAAATGTAAGCATGTAAAACCTGACACCGTTTACTGATTATTTCATGTGTTAAAAAGCTTGTTGACAATTCAATTTATTTTGTTTAAAGAAGTGTGACATTTAAATTTATTTTTTGAATTTAAATCAAATATCTATGACATATTTTTTTTTGTTTATTAATTAATTAATCGTTGATCACTTTTACTTATTTCATTGGTATACGGTCAATAGTTTTTTCATTTGATTTTTTCTTTTATGTTTGACCACTAATCAATTACAAAACTATCAGTAAAATAATAAACTTTAGATTAAAGAACATTATGTTCATAAGTAAAGAAAAAAAAGCAAATATTTGGCAACCTCGGATAGCCCATTTAGACAGAGACACCAATTTTTTACTGTTCAGATATGGAATAATAAATAAGTTTTCTATTTACAATAGGTTGGTATTAGCTAAAAATTGTTAAATTAAGTACCTTGAGTGATGTTGATCTTATTTTTATTTATTTTTTGTGTCATTGATGTTCGTTCCTCTGAGGATGCTACCAACAGGTTTCCTTCAACATTTTACACAACGGCGGAATCAATTTCGTTGCTCTTAATTTTTTTTTTACAGTTTCATCTAAGAGTGTGACTACTCTCCGTACTCCAGTTCATGCTTTTGGCATATGAGTTCCTGTGAGATATCACATACCATCTGGTAAGGGAAGTAAGATACACTAGTCAGGGTGGTGGTAGATGATATCTATTCAACGGTAGCAGCCTCAACCCTTTTTATGGAATATTCCTTTCTTGTTGGTTCGCTACTACTTGCTCGAAGAAACGAGCCTTCATATAACTATATGTCACATAGTCAATAATATGCTCCTTTTTGGATTCTTGGCAATGCAATTTTAGTTTTGTTACGGCAATATTTTTTAAACATTTGTTTCTTATCTCTTATTTTATTTTCGTTTCCTCCATTCTATCATGAAATATTGGGTCGTATGCATAAAACCTAGTAACTAAGGTTTTTAAGTGTTTGCTAGTTTTATTATGAATAAAAAACTAACAAATACTTAAGAAACCTACTTACAAGGTTTGATGCATACGATCCATTGTCCTATACCATATTTTATTATGTGATAGGATTTGTTTGGTTATCCATTAAAAAAAATTAAAAAAAAATGTTTCTGCTATTATCGCCTCAGAAGGTATGTTGTTGTTGAACCTTGGTTTTCAAAGGTTTTGTTTGTTGTTTCGGCACATATTGTGATTCCTACTACGCCACACATTTTATTTAACCATGTATTTGAAGTGAATTACCCCTTACCACGTTGGTGTATTAATCTACAAACATTTCTGAGCCTAGTTCATCCTGCTAAGTTGATACAGTTTTACAGATCGGTTAATTAAAGAAACTTGTGTTTTTCACCGGGTCTTGCAGTTTTGCTACGAGCTTGTTGATCAAGTTGGCATTGCCAGGTTCGATGAAATAGTTTTAAAATGTCTAATGTCTTGTATTCTTAAACAAAAATCTTACCCTGAGTTCCAATCACCAGTTAAACTGTACTAAACTCCTAAATATAAATTTAATTTCATAAAATCGCTCCGACTTTAAATTATAAATTTCTTTATGATTATTTAGAGAAAAACGTTTTGATTAAGTTTTGACGTAGCACTTGATTTAGCACCTTTAGGCCAATTTAGCAGATTGTTCAAAAACATTTTATAAATTCTTTATCCTCATCTTTTCCAGAATTAATTAAGAAGTTTCTTAAAAATTACAAATGTTTCTAACATATAATTATTACTATCTATTACGTTTTGATATCTAGAATATAAGAACCATGATCGGTAAAATTAGGTTCTAGTGAAATAATATTTACGTGTGGTTTGATTTGTAACCAGTTCAACAACAAATATGAAATTTAATTTTTTATTGATTACAAATTTAAATGATCTCTCGAACAACAATGAGTTAATAAAATAATTGTAAGTTTTATTCTTTTTTTAATATTCTTAACACATTCACAACTTTCACTGGCCGTAATTTAATTTTTTTAACATTTTCATTGTAAAAAGAAGGAAAACGACATTTATTTTTCAACAAAAGTCAAAATATGTTTTTTTTGTATATATCTTGTTATTTAGAAAACGAAAAAACAATATAATAACGAGGTGATAAACTACTGTAATAAAATTATGGGTTATTTGTTTAACTCTCACGGTCGTACTGAGTATACGATCTGACGGTATAACATTTTTGTAATCAGTAATAAATCGGTCATTTTGAGTAATATGTACTATTTTCTCAGTCAAAGTTAAAATGTACATATGAGCCGTTCACTGCACAACACGATTAACTCCATAAAACAAAATGTTGAGAAAATTGAGTTTTTTCAAAGGTCAAATAAATTTCGATATTTAGTAGTGCTAATCTTTATCATTCAGGAATGTTATTATAAACATAATTTATTTAATTTTGGTTACTAAGTATATCAATTAGCTATTATAGTAGTAATTTAATTAGTATAATAGATATTATTAGTTTTTAATGTCAGGTTTTTAATAGTCATTTTAAATGGTCAGACAAATTTTGACTTTTAATGGTGTTTATCTTAATTATTCAGGAAAGTTGTTTTTAACATAGAAAGTTATGACTATAGCAAGTACTTTGACATTTAAATTTAAAATTTTCCAAAAAGTGGAGTTAGCCGGTCTGTGCAGTGAACGGCACATATAGGTTTCCACTCGCTGTTCTTCATTTTAACGAAATGGAAAGGAGAGAATCAAAGACTGTTAGATGGTCGGGAAATTCCTTGAGATAACCTTAAGTCAAATTCCGTCTTTGCAATGTTCAGTTTGTCTGACGCTAGTCGACAATATTTACATGAAACTGGAGGTTCATGTGTTTCATTAACCTGAGTCACGTTATGTTTTACAGGTTTAGCCAGATCATTTTTGGACGTGAATTCTATAAAATTTTAGTATTAAATTTCAAATTTCGGTATTAACTGCATCGCTGATCAATGTAAGAGAACGTGCCTGAGAAGTGGGGAGCAAAAGTATGAGATTAGTGAATTGACAAGTCGTGGGGTTTAGTGTTAAGTGTTTAATGACTAAAAGGCCGTATTTGTTAAGGAAATCAGTCACGACAATGAGAATGGCAACAAAGGTCTGAGTCGGCTATAACAAAGGTCGGACAGAACGCTCATCTGAGACCAATGTTAAAGTTAGAGAGATCGTGTACCGTAAGTGCTAACTTTAGTCGCGTTAGCTGCGTAGTGTCTGATTGCCTCTGCAGCTGCGGGACACTGACACTTCAGCACTTGTATCAACGAGGAAGTTCTTTCGAGAAGAAGTGTCGAGGACCCGTAGACGGTGTTAGAAGGCTGTCACATGTGAAGAGTTTATGTGTTTTTTAAATATCGACGGAGAGGAATTGAGTGCTTGGAAAAAATATTTGCACCTCGGATAGCATTTTTTTGCATTTCCCTTGAAGGTATGATTGTAGTAGCAAATACCATCTAAAATTTGAACTCGCGAACTGAATGTTTCGATTGCGAGTGTCGTTTTGATCCTTGAATGTACTCCGATAATGATGAGGAGATTATGAGAATTTTTACTGTTGAATAGTATTGAAAGGTTGCACGCTTTGTGCTTCTAATTTTTTGAATTGTTCGGCAAGTGACGTGCTTTCGTTAGAGGAAAAAGACCATGATGGGGTAGGGTTAGATACTGCATGAATTTGAGATCCCTTTAGGAAAGCGAGGGTATTGTCTGCTATCTCGGCAATATTCTGTAAATCATTGACCACCGCGATAGCAACGCGAACAGTAGTTGGGAGTTTTCCTCCCAAAGAACTTTTAGAGTTTCCTTGAAATGTATTCTGGTACTCAGCAGTCGTATTCCTTGAGAGTTGTGAAGGGTTTTTATCCCCAAGGTTCATACTGCACATTACTTTGCGTATGCGATCTGAAGTGCTGCTAGATAGGTGGAGCATAAGAGCCTCTTTGATCCTATCATAGGGGTGTTCTTGCTCGAGCTTTACCAATATATCACGGAGTAATGACTAGTGTTCGAGTGATCATACTAAGTAAATGACTGTTGTTAGTAGCCAGTTTTATGGTCTATTTTTCCTTCACGTATATAAAAATTATAAAGAGTTGCTTTTTTTATTTTAAATCAGCATGACATTAACAAGATTTTTCCTTTGCGTTATAGACGTCGATAACTGTAGGCAAAATTGCCATTTTTATCTATAATGGACCTTACAACATGCCCCGATTTTGTTAAACTTAAATAAATTATGTGTTTTAGCTGAGCTTTTGGACGGTGTACAACAACGTTGCTGGAGGTTTCCTAAAATATTGCGAATTTATTTTCTCTTTATTTTTATATGTGTATGTATTCATACTACAACCTTCTTCTTTAAATGATTTTGATGAAGTTTTGGTTAAAGTTCTGTAAGGAAAGAAACTGATAATTTTTGTAAAGGACAACCAAAATGGATTATTTTTTTAAAGTTTTTTTTTTAATTTATATATTATATCAACAAAATTTGACATCATATTCATTTAAAAATTTCCAACTATTTGTACCAATTTGAAAAAAATATCGTATAATATATTTCAGAAAAGTAATTTTCTTTTTAATAATCTAAGTGATTGCAAAATTCCATTTATTCTGCATTTAAGTGAAAGTACAATCAAATAACCTTAAAAGAAAGTTAATTGCTTTATAATTCTATGAAACTAATTCTTTACTTACTGTGCAATTTTATGTAAGCAATTGTAAACATAATTTTGTTATTTCTTTCATGAGCGAAACAAAAATTAAAGTATTTTGTTTACATTTGTTTAATGATCAATTTAAAGAAATAAGTTATAACTTATCGTTTGCGTATTTACTATTGAGTATTGAGCCGAGAAAACTACAAATTCAATGCTTTAAGAAACGGTTGGTATGAACAATTCATAACAAAAAATCTTGCTTGTGTCCACAGCAGACGGACAAGTGTTCAAGTGTTCACACCACATTTGTTACTCACAATTTTTTGTTGTTTGCAAAGTTAGGAAAAATAATTATCTAATAATATTTTACATTTATTGCTGATCAAATTGATTTAGATTCACTTGAGTATTTTTTAAAGAAAATATATTTTGGTGTTTGAATATAATTGTTTTTATATTCCTATATTTTTATATTGTAAATAGACTGATGAAAATTTAAATATGTTCTTATCTGAATTGTTATTGTTAAAATTGAAATTCAAAACACATTTTATTGGTTTTTTTGTTTAGTTTCGTTGAAGTAATTTTCACAAAATTTTAATATTAAATTATTGCAGTTATTTGTGTTGTAAGTTGTATTTGGTTATTTTAATCAGAAATTTAGAGCACTACGTGTTTTTTAGATTGCGCAGCTTTGTTTCTGCCTCAATGCGCTCAAAATATTAATTCAATCAGAAAATTGCCGAGAATGACGAGCATTGATTTGCAGTTTATGTGATATTCGACAATGTTGGAAGAATTGAATTATACTTTATTGAAATACACGGTGTTTATCTGGACCTGGGAATTTATTCATTACCCGACACCGGGTAAAAGTAAAACTAAAAATAGTCTAAAATTTATAATATTATTCTTTTGAAATAAATTAATAAAAACAAAAATCGTAAATAAAAATCAATTGGGTTTTAACATGCGAATGGTGTTGTTAAATAAAACTATAGGATAACCACTTTTGCTGAACATTTCTCTAAATAACTTTTATGAGTTGTATTCCCACGTTGTTTGCAATATTTTTTTAAAATAATCGTTTTGAGACGAGCATGTTCTACAACGGGATATTTAGAAAGCAAACGAATGGGACATTTCTGAAGTTTTTGTTTATCGATTGTACTGCGCACATGATGGAAGGATGTTTTAAATTTTGCGCAACATAGAAATAGTATTTATAGTAGATGGATAGTTTGAAATTTGTTCAGTGATGGACTGAATGTAGCTGATCAGTTGAATGTAGTTGTTCAGTATTATTGCATAGAGTCTAGATATTTCATTGTTGACTGACAAACACCTCCTCAAAAATGATCACAATATTCCATACATGACCAAATCCTAACACGAATGTTGGTACAGCCGTAATAAACGATCATTTGGTTTTGGTTGGATTGTAACTCAACGAAATTACTCTCCATTCTATTAAATGTTGTAGGTCTTCATTGATAGAATTGATTAATTAATTTCTATCATTAGTGACTGTAATACGAGATCGAAGCTTAGGACCAATGCTTAAGCGTCGTGCAATATTTTGTCATCGGTAAAATTGTGGATTCCAGTGCTGTGTGAAAATGTTGGATATAAAACCATCTAAATTAACATGAAGTTAAGGAACTGTAAAAAAACTATGAACATGGTGCATGTTGTCCACCAGGTATGGAATTCTGGAAATTCATGGTAAGTCAGGGGATTTTTATTGGTCAGGGAAAGTCATTGAAAGTCAGGGAATTTCTAATCTGTCTAGACTCTAGGCAGCCACCGAATTCCCTTTTCTATGTTAATTTCGACTTTTTATGCGATTTTCAAAAATTATGGATCGAATTCCCATTGTAAAGGAGGTAATTTTTGTTGCTATCAAATTTGTATGGCATTCTGTTGTATGTGACTACTGCTATTCTGCCTTAAGTCGTATTTTCTCATGAGAATTTGTTCAAACATTTTTCTAAGGATCCTGCCGCATAAAAACAGAGTTATATACTTAGAAATTTTATTTTACCTGAATTATAAGTAATACGGGTAAAAGAATTTCTTTGAGCCACCCGATTTCAACCGACAACTGTTGGGGACGATATTTATACAAAACAACGAGATCAACAACATTACGACGATGTTGTAAAGATCAAGATTAAAAAAATGTAGGACAGTGGCATTTTTGCGTCAATTTTCCATCAACAGAGTTTCGCTTTTTTGGAGTTCTTTAAATTCTTGAGTTTTCCCTGATAATTTTAATGCCCAGCTTTTAACGGTCAATATCCAAAAATTCCTCAGTTAACATGGTATCTCATCTCACGTTAATTTATAATTTAAGAGACTCAAGAAAACTAAGTAAATTTTACAATTTTTTTTATAAATTTACAACACACAAAATTTATAAGTTTAATTAAAATATTGTAAATTCAAAAAAAATAATTTGAAAAAACAAATTATTTGAAAAAAATTGTAGTTTTATCAAAAAGTTTTGTGTGTTGTATATTTATAAATTTTTTGTATAATTTTCTTTATTATTTTTGGGTGCCCAATGCACACTAAACATGACTAACTTTATAAAAAAAATGGAAACCGAAATGCATCGGTCAGTCAGAAAATTTTGAATCAACTTTTCGATTGTGGTATAAAAGTCGTACGCAACGCGCTTGTTAATTAAGTTGGCATGCCAGATTCAATTAAATGCATTACAAATGTCGACCGCGATAATGTAGGATTCACCACCTTTTCCAAATTTCAAGACGTTCAACCGAATGTGAAGGCATCGTGACCGTAAAATTAAAGTGCCAACCGAATGTGCCAACCGAATGATCGATCTTTCAGTGCAAGTATGCAGTTTCAACAATGGACTACAATGTTCTACAATGTTGCCTATAGTGATCTTTTGTTTCTAAAATTGTATTTCCTAAATGTCTGACAAATGGTTATCTTTCAAATATATTAATATATGTGAATTAATATAATGTTCTTATTTTTTAGATAGAACTCACAGTCCCAGTACGACTATATTACTATATAATTTGAAATATCACATTTCATTCCTTTATTGGGACGGACTAGACAATAGACATTGACTTGCAGCTAGGGGGATTTATTGTTGTTTAATCCTATTAAAAGTTTTACGGTACTTTTGGGTTTGAAACAAAGTTCTTTATTATATTAACTCCTGAAGATTGGAAATACCCCAAATTTCTTTAGGATTTTCCAGAACACTCGAGTTTGAAGTAAAGTGTTCCTCGAACATTTAGTTTTCATTTGGTGCTCAGGGACGATTAAATCACATCAAAAATAGAGGCTATAGAAGATTTTGTACCATAATTTCATTCACAACTTTCGACAGAAATTGATATAGTTTTTGCCGGTTTTGCAACGTCAATTTCTGCGATTTTCTGACGTGAAAATCTGTTGGCTTTATTCTGGCTATATTCTGTTGGCTTAAAAAGTTTTTTGTTATGAATCGAAATATTCAATAATCTACGTTTACTTCTTAGAAAAAATTTGGCCACTTTCGAAAATAAATATTTTTATTCGGGCTTTATTATTTTAGTAAGACAGTATTTATTATTTGTTAAAGTAAAATTTTGACCAACAACATTTACATCTTCAGCATAAAAACAATGAAGTTCGAGAGGAAAGCCGTGGCAAAACTACGGCCACCAATAGTGTTTTGAAAAGTGAAACATTTGACCGGATTAAAAAAGTCTAGTTTATAGTTAATCGGTTTTGATGTGATTAGTCAATAGTAGTCAGAATTTCCAACACACATTTGTTCGATCAAAATTATACATTGCTACGTTTTTCTAACCTTGCCTCGAATTGGCCTAATTGACAATTCGATAAACCATCTTCTTCTGGATTCGATCACTGATTAGTAAACACCAACACCCAGGTTCAACACCCACCTTAAATGTTCCACAACAACGGGAAATAATACAACAAACAATATGCCCAACTAGAATATTCTTTCAACGGCTTCAGAACCTCCAACGGTTGAATGTAGAAATTTCCAGTACACAGCGTAGCGTTCAAAGTAATACACAAAATATTTCTACTCAATAACACTTAAAACTTTATTTACAAAACTAATTTAAAAATCAATTATCAATTATATTAATTTGATGCACCCGAATCTCGATTTCTCTGCACTACTGATTCTCGTCTATTTACTCGTCCTATCCCATTAGTAAAAATTGACATAGTCCTTAAATAAAATTTCGTGTGTATAGTAGATAAAATGTATGTGTCACAACACATAAAACACTTGTAACGAAACAATAAATCATATCACGTATAAAATATGAAATAGGCCAACATTTCATGATAGGATAGAGGCAATAAAATAAATAAGAGATAAAACGATTTTTTTTAAATTTGGAGGAACAAAACCAAAATGGAATTCTCAATAATCCAGTTAATGGCATGTTGCCTGATAATGGGACGCACTGTCTTCCCCGATGATTTAAACCAACACATAGAGTAATTTGAGGACTAGTTTCTTCGAGCAATCAATAACGTTCCATCATCAAGGAATATCCGTTAGTTAAAATTGATTATGTTATTATTGACTGAATATAGTGCATCCGCCAGTACCCTTAAGATACCACATTGGGTTGTGATATCTCACTGCTATTGTCAGTGGTATGTGGCATCGCAAGTTAACTTATGAGTCAATCATGCCTTTTTACAAAATTATTTGTTTTAGTTTTAAAAAATAGTCATGGAAAATTCAAGTTTTTGTTCTGGAAAGTCATGGAATTTTGTTTTGGAAAACAAGTGGACACCTTGTTAATGAATTGGTGAGACAGTAAGATCATCTATGAGACCTATACCATAAGATTTTAATTTAGCTAGATAATTTGTTTGTTTTGAAAATTTATCGCACGGAAATAAGTAAAATTTTGTCTCATCTGGACAGTTTGTTGTCAAATCCGGAACCCGAAAATTACTACGCCTACAACTTGAAAACTACAGGTCAAACGAGGCGGTCACTCTAGTTAAAACCTAGCTTAAAGCTTATTTAAATTAAAATATGAAATTTGTCTTTTATACTGAAATTTTTGAAATTCATTCAAATTTAATTAATATTAAAAATTTATTCTATAAATTTTAATGTGAAACAATACATATTCTGGTTGTTTTCAACTTTTCACTCTTTGAAGTAATTAAATTGCTAAAAGTTTACAGAATTCTCGGTTTGTTTGTAAATGAAAATTTAACTAGTGGGATGGGGGTGTCACCATAGGGGCCACACCAAGAACTTCCCGTAAGACGCCTCAAAAGCCAATTTGTTCTATCTCATGCGTTAACTGAAAAGTTTTACCAAACATTCGTCAAAAACTCTTAATAAATAATTTTTGCTCTTTCAAATGACACCCCACTCGTTTGGGTCAACAAAATTTTTTTTTACTCTCCTTACACCCATCCCCTAAACACACAGAAATATAATAATTTAAGACCTCGATATAATTGTTATTTAAAGTTTACCAAACTTCCTGTCTATATGCATTTTTCCAAATTTTTCTGTCAATCAGTGTCGAAACGTAGGGGGAGCACGGTTTGAAAGTTTTACTTTTTTGACAATAACTCGAAAACTATGACCAGTGAAATTCTAAAAAAAAGTGCGTTATTTCTTAAATTAGGTGTTCTTTCAAATGATACCCCACTCGCTTGTGTCAAAAAAAGTTTTTTTTTACCCTCCTTACACCCATCCCCTAAACACACAGTAATATAATTATTTGATAGTTCGCTATAATTTTCGTTCAAAATATAGCAAACTTCCTGTCTCCATGAATTTTTTCAATTTTTTCTGTCAATCAGTATCGAAACGTAGAGGGTGGGGGGGGGGGGGGGGGGGTGGTGTTGGAGAACGAATAACTCAAAAACTGTGCACCGTGAAAAAAAAATTGCGATGTTTCTGAAATTTGGTGCTCTTTCAAATGACACCCTACTTGCTTGGGTCAAAAAAAGTTTTTTTACCCTCCTTACACCCATCCCCTAAACACACAGAAATATAATTATTTGAGAGTTCGCTATAATTTTCATTTAAAATATAGCAAACTTCCTGCCTCTATGAATTTTTTCAATTTTTTCTGTTTATCCGTGTCGAAACGTAGGGGATTTTTTTCACCCTTCCTCACCCCAATCCCTTAAAAGCACAAAAATATAATTATTTGAGAGTTCGCTATATTTTTCGTTCAGTTTATTAAACTTCCTGTCTCTGTGAATTTTTTCAAATTTTTCTGTTAATCAGGCTCGAAATGCAAGGGGCGACCAACTTTTTGTGTCACTTTATTGATAATAATTCAAAAACTATACATTGCAAAATTCTAAAAAAAATGGCAATATTTCTAAAATCAAGTGCTCTTTCAAATGACACCCCACATGACCTGGTTTTAAATGATGTTTTTACCCCTTAACATTCCCTCCCACCCCTTTAATAAATATAGTTATGAGTATCTGCCACTTTTCTATATTTTTCATTAAAAACCTCCTCAATTTTCTATCATTCCAAATATATTTCAAGACTTTCGATGAAGTAGGGTTGGAGTTAATCGGGGCAATAAAACATCGAGAAAACGTCATTTTTCAAAATTATACAAAAAATGGTGAGGTGTAAAATTCCAAAATATATTTTTGAATAATGCTGAAATGAAGCCCTTTCATATGATACCCTACTCGTCTCGATAAAAAAATATATGTTTTCAAAGGCTTTACATCGTACCCCTTTAAAACAAACGAACACAACTTTATTTATTTTTTAACCCGCCATCTTGTGTGGATAGGTTAGTTTTATAAGCACCTCAAATTTTAAGTTCATCGGATTAATGGTTCACGAGATAATCGAAATAATGTGAAAAACACGTTGCACTCTCACCAATAGTGTTCCGTATAAAAAACGGAACCCTAGAAAACAGTTGTTCAACGAACCACAGACATCCGACTCCTTTGCCAAATTTTGAAAATAGCCCATATTTTCCATATTCAAATTAACCCGGATGCTCATTTTAATTCAAAAGTTTCATCAAGATCTCATGCGTTTGCGTATCGAAAATAACACCTATTTTTCAAATTTTCTTAAAAAGCTCAAAAAGTAAGATAGCAATTGTTTATACAAATGTCATTATAAATGGCTGACATGACGACGAACAAAATAGGAGGTAAATGGTCTTGATAGCATTACTTATTCTCGTAATATTTGCAAGAGATGATTTTCAGTTTTTTTGGAAACCACTAAAAACAAATGATTTAATTTCGATAGAAAAGGAATGGGCTCTAAGTTACGCCAAGATACATCGACCATTTCCGTTAAAATCGACCCATCCTTTGTTGAAAAAGCGTTGTACACAAAAAATTATCCACATTCAGCGATACATACACACACACACATATACACATACAGACTAAAAATAGTCAAAACAGCTTCAGGAGGTCATGAAACGTAAAGATGCCATAAAAATTCAGATTTCGAAAATCGACCCACAAACAACAAACACCGAGTACCCGGCCGGGCATTATGAAAAACAGCCCGGTTACCCTATACTAAATTACCAATATATTTGAGGCAGATATGATGCATCCCATAAAATCTGAGCATTGTTGGTGACGGTATTTAAAAGAGAGAAACGGTGAAATGGTAATTCGAAAAAACGTATTACTTAAACATTGTTTAGTTTAATCATTATTTAGTTTTGTATAATGTGTATACAGGATCCGATTCAATTTTTAAACCGTACAGTTTCAAGACTGTCTGATATAACTGGTTATAACCACCCAACCTAGATTGAGTGATAAAATGTCGTTACAGAAATTAATGGTCTTATGCTTTGAGGTTTTATTTGATTGCCAAACCTTTTAATAAATCCGAAAATGCTAACAAACATTTAACTACCTATGTTTTATTTCATAAACTTCAAGAAAAAAATTCGTAGGAGTCCAAATCCACATTTTTATTATCCATAAATTTGTAGGAATACTAAAAATGACAATGTTAATAACTAGTTTACTTACCAATTTAAATTTTTTTTTTGAGCATATTTTTTTCTGTTTCACTCATCTTGTAATCAAAATTAAGTTGCAGTTTTCGTTTTTGACTTTTTCTTAAACAATCGCAATAAAAAATCAAAACTAATCCGTTGCTAAGTAGGAACACAAAAAATAAATTGATTTAACCTTTATCACATCCGATTTTTATACGATAACCGTCTTATGGTGATTCTGTTAATGAAGTTTGTAGTAGACATTTTAGCATAAATGGACAGTAATAAAATAATACAAAAATCATCATCAAATATTTTAATTAATTAAACACCAAGCTATATCTGTTTTACTACCGGTCAAATTGTTTCCATTTTTAACTTAAGTAATAAGTGATTTGTATTTCTGATTTGGCTAAGATAGGGAATTTTTGGGAACTCATAATTACTTTTTAGTTAAAACAAAAAAAAATCTTAACATATTTTAGTGCCCACAAAGAGATTTTCTGTTACAAAAACCTTCACACAAAAAAAATAGTGTTAAGTATGTTATGAAATTTGCCATACATGAAATCGTATAACAAGTGTTTTTTAGTCAATTGTTGTTTTACTCTTAAAACTAATGCGTATCATAACTATGCCATTGTATAGTTTTTTAACTACACATCTTTCTTTGTTTTGGTTAAAATTAGTGTTATGTATTGCAAAACAGCTTTAATTAAATAAACTTATTTCCGGTCACAACAAATGTGAAAATCATTTAACGTAACAATTTCAGCCGTATTCATATTGTTGTATTCGTGGATTGTTAAATAACATAATCTAGCGAGGTAATTAAATGATATTCTCAATGAAATATAAAATCAACCTATACTAATAACACTAGTTGTAAAATTACGACTCACATTCTTATTTGAAATAAAAGTAAAAGTTGTAGATCTTGTTTGAAATTATCAATCTTCTTCTGCTGCTCGATGTTTGTTTTTTTTCTTGTTAGATCAATTAAAATTCTATAAAACAAAATATCGTAATGAATATAAGTTTTATATAATATAATATAAATTGTCATAGTCATCATGGTTAACAAATTATAACAAACGAGTCATAGTTTAAGAATGAAGTCGTTAACCTGCTTGTCTTTTAAGAATACTTATTGTTGTTAGAAAACGATAAATAATAGCATCAAGTAAAAAAAGATTGCAAAGAATAACCTAAGATATTCGTTAATTATTGTATAATAATTTTTATTTTTTATTTCAATTTTAGTTAATCGGACTGGCAATTCTGGTTTTATCAATATTTATGTTGACAGATCCCACATACATAATATCAATGGCACAGGATCAGAACAACTACTACATCGCATTGTATATTTTCTTATCAATTGGTGCGGTAATGGTGTTCCTAGCATTCTTAGGATGTTGTGGAGTTTTTAAAGAATCGCAATGCATGTTGGTTTCAGTATGTATATCTAATAAAAATTTGTTTAGTCAAATTTATTAAAAATAATTTATTTTCAGTTCTTCTGTCTTTTATTGATTGTAATTGTTGCAGAAGTTGCTGCCGGATCATGGGCGTTTTACAATAAAGATAAACTTAATCAAATGATCCGAGTTCATGTAGAACATACTGTTAAAGAAGAATATTCTGTAATACATTCGCGTACAGCTGTATTTGATGTTGTACAACAAAACTTACAATGTTGTGGTGCTAGCGGACCGAGTGATTGGTCAGGATCGTATTACAATAGAAAATCAAAAGCAACAAATAACGCATTTGACGCAATTGTAGCATCGGTTGCTGGTAAAATTGAATATTCATTACCAGAATCATGCTGTAAAACAAATGTATCACAGATTGAATGTGAAAACGCAAGGACTGTTGTCATAACATCACTTTTTAATCATAACATCAATTCATCTGTAAGTATATTTAATATATTTAAAAACTGTTTATCTTGTATTGATGCTTGTTGGTTAAATTAAATCTTCCGGTACAACTCTACCAGAATTCTTAAATTAATACGTCCCAAATAATTGGAATAATACCAAGTAATTATTAATGCGTAGCTTGCGACGATTTTGGTTCTCATTTGGCAAATATAAGTCATTCCGCGACGCTTATTTTGGTTATTGTAAAAGCATTTTGAGTTTTCACGGCATTTACATACAATCGAAAAGTAGCCTTACAAAAATTTTATTTGACGATTTTAAACGATATGAAAAATGACGGTTATTTATGTATTCTGCATATATTGGAACTCACTGACCAGTTAACATGCTAACATTTAGCTGACTAACTGACTGACTAACTGACTCTGTGTTAACATTTAACTGACTGACTGACATAACTGTTATTTATATGTGATATATTATCTGTATTACAATTTTCAGGGTTAGAAAAATTCATTTTATTACCAACGTAATGATAACACGTTTGATAATATATATGAGACGGCTGTTCTACAGCACACTTGACTGACCGTAGTATGTGTGTACGCAACTGCTATAACCAACTGGAAAAAATCAAATATAAATTCAGAGCATTTTTTGAGCCGGCTCTCCGTCTAGTAGTTGTAAAACTTATTTTCGAAAAACTTTTCAAATATTTTGAATACCCAAAAGAAGAAGAAGCACTCAGAAGAATTACTTTTAAAACCAGCTGCTTTTGTTAGCTTTATTATCTTTTTTATCAATCTTTAGTTTTTAATTTATAGAACGCAACCAAAATCAAGGATAACATTTTTTTTTTTTTTTTTTTAATAAAATGTGTTGTGTAATAGGGTTTAGAATATGTGTCACAACAACACATAAATACCTTTTAAGACCTAGGTCTAGACCTGGGTCCCACAACAACTGGCGTTCTGAGGTGTAGATTAACGCTTTTTTTAAACATCTGTGGGTTGAAACCACCTGAGACTAAGTGTTCCGGCAAACTATTCCATTTGTACGCAGTTCGGACAAAGAAGTCTCTCTGCGATCTGCCAGTATGACAGCGCGGGATCTTTACCGTTTCACTGGTTGCGGCAGCCGATTGCCGAGTGGAACGGGGGTAAGAATAAGTTTGAGGCATGATGCCGCTGATTTCATCTGAGCACTGCTGATGACGATATTTGTAAAAAACAACGAGGTCAGCAACAGTGCGACGATGTTGTAGGGAATCAAGTTGTGATGTCAAAGTTCGATCACCTACAATTCGTATAGCTCGCTTTTGAACAGAGTCCAAGAGGGCCAAGATGGAAACAGAGGCAGCACCCCAAACTTGACAGCAGTACTCCATACAGGGACGAATATAGGACTTATAAACATGGAGCAATTGGTATGGAGTGAAAAATTTTTTGCATCTATTTAGGAGGCCGAGTTTTTTAGACGCGCTTTTTGCCATCGCCATTACATGATCGTTCCAGAGTAGGTCATTTGAAACTGTGACACCCAATAAACGAATGTTTTTACATTCACCTATTGGTTCATCACACATACTAAATAAAATATCTTTGGGGAACTCGGTCTTTAATCTGGAAACAATCAACAGCTGTGTTTTGGTGGAGTTGAAATTGACAAGGTTTTGGTCACCCCAGTCGGCGACTTTATTCAGGTCTTTGTTCACGTTTATGGCAGCGTCTCTCCGGGCAGGATTAATTCGTTCGTGCATTTTACCTTTTGAAGGAAGGGGCTCGAACGACTTGTGCAGAGTACTATCATCTGCAAAACTATTTATTGGGTTGCTGGTGATTTTCAACAATTCGTTGATATAAATCAAAAATAGGGTTGGGGACAATACTGAGCCTTGGGGTACACCAGCGTTAATTAGTTTAGACTCAGAAGAATATCCGTCTAAGGTTACCGAAATGTATCGGTCGGATAGAAAATTTTGAATCAGCTTCACAACATTGGGATGAAAACCGTACGCAACGAGCTTGTTGATTAAGTTGGCATGCCAGACTCGATCGAATGCCTTGGAGATGTCTAAAGCGATAACGTATGTTTCACCACCTTTATCAAGTATGCTGTTCCAACAATGCGCTACATAGTTTAATAGATCGGTAGTTGATCTTTTGTTTCGAAAACCGTATTGGCTGTCGGATATTAAATGATTTTCTTCCAGAAATTTTGAAATATGTGTATTAATATAATGCTCATAGACTTTGGATAGGACCGATAGTAAAGCTATTGGCCTATAATTTGAGATATCGGATTTTGGTCCCTTTTTGGGGACGGGCTGGACATTTGCCAACTTCCAGCACGAGGGAAATATACCAGATTTGTAGGATTGGTAGAATATTTTAGTTAAAGTTGGTGCAAGTTCTTTGGAAAAGGTTTTTAAAATAATGGGTGGAATATTGTCCATTCCTGATGCTTTGTTGATGTTTAACCCCTTTAAAAGTTTAGCGACTATTTTGGGTTTGAAGTGAAGTTCATTCATATTAACTCCTGAAGACTGGATTTGGGGTATTTCTTTAGGAGTTTCCAAAACAGTGGAGTTCAGAGCAAAGCGTTCAGCGAACAAGTTAGCTTTTCTTGCGGGATCATTGACGATTAAATCACCATCAATAATAGGGGGAATAGAAAATTTTGTACCAGAATTTAAAGAATTAATGGCACTGTAGAAACTCTTGTCAGAAACAGACATAGACGTAAGTTTTGAGGCTTTCGCTCTGTCAATTTCGGACTTTTCGTTTGAGATAATCTGATTAGATATTTTGTTGGCCTTTAGATATTGGGATCGATTAGTGGGAGTTTTGTTATGAATCCAAATATTAAATGATCTACGTTTGTTTCTAAGTGCCGTTTTGGCAGCTTTCGAATACAAGTATTTTTGTTTGGGTTTTACTATGGAGAAAGGGACAAATTTATTTATAGCAAATTGGATGGTTTCTGTAAAGTTTTGAGCAGAAACATTTACATTGTCAGTGTAAAAACAATGACGGTCGAAAGGGAAACCATGGAAAAAATTTTGAAGACCACTCTTATCCATTTTTGAGTAGTGAAATATTTTACGGGGTTTGGGAGCTGTAGTTTTAAGTAAATCAGTTTTGATAACTGATGAGATTAAATAATGATCAGAATTTCCAATACTACCTTTCGCAACATCGACACTCGTAATATCTGGCATTGTGGTAAGATAGAGATCTAGTAGAAAACTATTATCACCGCCATTACGGGGAGTGAAAGTCGGGCTTTTTACAATTTGGAATAGGCCCTGAGACGCGGCAAAAATTTCTGCCAGTTTTCCACTATTGTCAACATCGTCGGTCGATTTGGAGAATTCCAACCATGATTTGTTGTGGACGTTGAAGTCACCGGTAACGATAACTTCACAATTAGGGGACTTTGCTCTAATCTCGTCCATAATTTTTGTCAGTATATTAAAAAAGTTTGGGTTACGTTTGTTGGGGGACCGGTATAAAGCTATTGTAAAAAAAGTCATTTCTGGAAGACAAATCTTTAAAACCATTGTATTGAAGCCGTCACCGTGTAGTTCAAAATTTGGAAAGCGCGTGTACGCAACACTCTCATGAATGAATGCGCATACGCCCTGATGGAGTTTGAAAGCTGATTCGAGCCTATATTTGGAATTAAGCGATTCTATAAAAAGAAAATTTTCAGAAACTTGTGTTTCTGTAAGGAATAGAATGTTCGGTTTGTCGTGCTCAAGATGATGTTGCACGTGGTCATGGTTAGCGTTCAATCCGCAGATGTTTTGAACATGTATTTTAAAATTTTTTATTGATTCATATATGTTTTGTCCCTGCAAATTCCGTGGACATGCCGCTTTATGGGCGGGTGGATTGCGCAAATTTGCTTTACCACTTGCAGACTTATTTTTTTTCGGTTGTACTGCCATATATATATCAAAATGTTTATTTTATTTTTTTGTGTTTTATTTTAAAATGCATAACTAAGTAAAAAATCCTATCATACTACAAAATATGACATATGCCAATATTTCATGATAAGATGAAGAAATAATAACAAAATAATAAGTGAAAAACAAATTGTGAGAAATTTGCAGAAAACAAAACAAAAACTAAATGCCAATAATCCAGCTGATGCAGCGCACCCCAGACGCACCGCCCACCACTTCAATCGAGGCACAAAGCCCACACATAACTACGTGTTGGTTCGATTCCTCGGAAGAGCTAGTGAGCGGTACCGCTACGGAACGCTGCCCAGCTAAGACTGGAAGTGCTGCCGTTGACTAATTAAAGTTCGTCCGCCAGCACCCTAAGATATCATCTTGGCTAATGACATCTCCTGCCATTGCCAGTGGTATGTGATATCTCACGCTAACTCATATGTCAATGGCAGGGACTGGAGTACGCAGGGTAGTCAGACCCGTAGATCAACATTGATCATAATCGATCAAAATCGATCCCTCCTGCGGTAAACATGAACGCTTGCAACAGGTATAATCCGTACGGTTATTTACAGCATTTCCAGAAGATTTCGCAAGCTCTTAGACTAACTATCTGATTACTCGAAATCGGGGAAAACCGGTTGCCTAGTTCACTAAAGTTGTAATACGAGAAATAAAACTAATTATAAATAAAAATAAGTTTCTCGTAGACAAAATTCCTTTAGAAACAAAAATAAGCAAAACCTTATATGTCGATTGATTAGTCTATAGACTTTTCCCGTATTAAGAGCTCGTAAACGATTAAGTATTGTTATGTTTTAATAAAATTGTTGGCGTATTATTGTTATTTGTCACAACATATATACTAGCCCACACTTTACGCTATGCTAATTTTTTGTTCATAAATTATTTTATTTTTTAAATAATAGCAACAAAATGAAAATATTTTTAATTTAAAGTTATATAAATTTATTAAATATAAAATGAATGCAGTTTTATGAAACAATCTGATCTCCAAACGAATGCTAGTTCCTTATGTATTACACTATTGGTCAATAGGTTCCACAACATGCGTTCTGAGGTGTTGATGAATGCAATTTTTGTTGTATTTAATGTTGTTTTTTTAAAGTAAAAATAATTAAACAGTCACTTATAAAATATTACATAAGCCGATCTATCGTGATAGGATAAAAAAAAATAAGAAAATAAAAACAAAATAAGAGATAAGCAGCAAATTATTTTTAACAAACTGGCAGGACCGAAACTTAAATTGGTTTTTTGTGACAGATTTCTTGATCACTTGATGCACTGTTTTCTTTAATGATTAAAGTCCACATATTGAGCTGTAAGAAGGCTGGTTTCTTCAAACCAGAAATAGCGAGCCGTCATCAAGGAATATTTCATAACGAAGATTAAGAGTCCTACCAGATCGGGCATTAAAAAAAAAGAGGACAAATTTTTATTGGGAGAGTGGATGCAGTCAATATTTTTAAAATTCATGAGAAAAGGTTCTCTTTATTTTCCCGCTGAGAAAACAAAATGTTATAAAAAAAATTACATTTACTATGTACAATGAAAAAACTTTTATTCATGAGATCCTAGTTTGTGTGAAAATTATTTTGAGAAAAACATTTTTCTATGATAGCAGATGAAAAGTCTATTTTCAAGTGGTTTAATCCCCTGTGAAAATGGAAAAGTGGAAAAATTATTAACAAATTGTAGTTGCTATGGTATTTTCATATAACTTTACAAGATTTTAAAACAAAGCAACCATGAAAAAATAGAATATGAATTTTGGATGTTATGTTTTCGATTTCTAATTTGATAATTTCTTATAAATATTGTTTATCCACGACTACTAAAGAATATATGCTTTCCCTGCGTATGTTTTCCATTGTAATTGTATTTATTCCACAACTAGTGAATTTGATTAAAATTCTTTAACAGCTCTATAGTTTATTAAATATTCCTCTAACAAATTAAACAACAAACTTGTTTTGTTTTTCGCTATCTTTGATGTTTTTATTTCAATATGCCGATACAATTTTTGAATGAAAACTGGAAATTAAACGAAATATTTTACAGTCGTGGATAAAATAGCATCTTGTATTCGCTTAGGATGATGGCAATTCTTCACTCGGATGATTCCCTCCACTCGCTACGCTCGTTTCGGGAAACTTCATCCTCGTGAAGAATTGCCTTCATTCTAAGCTCATACAAGAATCTACTATTATCCTATTCCATTTTTAATATGAGCTTTATTTGTATGTTTTTTCCATAATAATAGTATGTATTATTGTATTGTTTTCTAACTTATTGCCTAATGAACTTAACCTATTGTCTAAATGTATGTGAAGATAGCCCGTTTTTCATCCCGTAAAAATGCGATGGCAACACTAAAATACAATGTCATGATAGTATAAAATTTTGTAGTATTACCATATGCAACTTTTCTTGTTTTACGGGATAGAATTTCGGGCTATCTTCACAAAGGGGCTATCTTCTTGTCTAATGAAAATGTTTCTATTAAAACATTATCATTATTGAATTGGTATAATTCCGATTGGTCAAATTATTTTGATTGTATTAAAATAATTAACAAATTATAATCACAATAACTTTGATACATTTTGAAAACATTTTACGTTCGTAAAATTGTCGCTAACGCGTCTCGTGAAAAAATTTTCACTCAAGAAAAAGCAGCATTTTCATCGGTTGTAGCTAAATGTACCATTTTTTTTAGATACTTTTTACTCAATGTTGAGTTGCAAAAATCCCGAGCCACAATTTGTCAGGGATCGAATAGGACCCTGATCAGGTTTGCCAAAACGCTTTTGCCCAATCAAGCAGTCGGATCATTAAGACAGTCGGATCAGGCCCCGATCAAGTTCGCTATATAAAATTAAATAGGACAAACCCTAGTAAGGTATTTTGTATTAGGCCCTGATCAGATTCCTCAACTAGGAGTCAAAAATGAAAAACTAAATCAGGGCCGAATATTTTTAAATAAGATTATCCATAAAAGGCTATTCTCATTCAGACCCGGAACATGTCCACATCAGATTGCCATAATAGGACTTGCCTTTTCTAGCCCTCCCTGATCAGGTTCTCATTGCATTCAGTCTTTTCCTAACAATTTCTTCTCGTGATCTTTATTTTTGCCTCATGAATAACAGAGAATAAGGTTACATTTCAAAGCATTGTGCTAATATTAAAAATTAATAACAAAACGTTGCTCAAATGTCATTAGTAAAAGTTTTTTTTCATGCACGCTCGCTGATAGTATTAGTCAGCAGGCCCATTTATTGATTGATTGATTAATTGATTGATTGATTGATTACGACATATTTTATACTTTGCGCTTGTCCTTGACGAGTTCGACAACTTTTTATCTGCCATTTTTCTCGATTTTGTCGCTTTTTCGCTCGGCAAACTCCAAAACATGCCGATTGCCCGGGGTATTGTAAATTTACTACCACAATTTTGTTTTTTTTATTTATGGTGAGATGTAGACTTGTTTTAGCTATTTAGATATTATTTAGATTTAATTTCTGATGTTATAAATTTTCTTTAGATACATAGTTTTTTTGTGAATATTATTTCTGTGATAAAACAAGAGATTTCCATGGTCAGGATTCCGCATTATTTTTAAGAAGGTGTTTCGCGATTTATGTTTAACGAATGACCAAAAAGAGGACAAAAAGCATTATTTTGAAAAAAAGATACCAGACACATTTTTTTGGTTTCAAAAAAGAGGACATGTTCTCTTAAAAGAGGACGTTTGGTCACCTACTACGGCTAGTTATATCTCAGTGTTAGTGCCAGCGGTTGTGATATCTTACTCGTATATGAATAGAAATTTAAAGAATGCCGCTTTGAATTCCTGTTTTGTCGTTTGATTGATGTTTTGTCGTTTGATTCCTGTTTTGTCGTGCTAAGAAGTAAGCACTTGCATCTTACGATTCTTAAAATATAATAAAATATATGTCCGAGTTATCTAAAATACTGTTTATTTTTTTTTGTAGTAGCTCCGTGTGCTATAGTTTGTCGATAGTGCTGTTCCATCTAGATTTGTAAAATTTCTCGAGCATTTTTATTGGTGTAACAAATAAATTGGTCTGACAAATACCTGGTGTATTGTGGCAAACATTAATGATGTAAATTTTATTCTTATAGTTATCGCACAAATCGCACCTTCTTGACCTAATTTGGGATAGTGTCATTTTTATCGATCTTGCTAAAAGTCTTTGATGGTTCCACTGACGATGGCTGGTCATCATATGGATTTGTATCTCGAATTGCCTTTCTGTGTAGTTCCTTCAGGTGACCTTTATATGTTTCGTGGTTTAGTGTTGCGGTTGGTATCATGCACTCAGCGTCCGTACTGCAAGACCTGTTTATCAGTTTCTTATTTGTCTCGGGGGATGATGTGTGTGTGTGCTGCCTGTATGTATGTATTGACGAAAAAATAGATCGTTATGAGGTTTCACTGATAGAATTTTGATTGATATAATATGCGGTGGTCTTGGTGTGACATTAAGTGATAACCAATTGCGACGAATAATGCAGCATTTTGTGTTGTTTGCAACTTCTACCATGAAGTTTCACTCAGGTGTGGAGAGCAGTCCCAACTTATAATGGGACAGCAATATTTTTGTATGTGCTGGCAATGGTCTCCTGATTCTTTTCCCATTAACTACCGGCAAGAGATGTTTGCACAATGTTTATACTTTGAAAATGGATTAAAAGTTTTTGCAAAACAGGCAACAACTGTTGGTCAGGATTTTTTTGTGCCTGCGTTAAAACTAAGCTGTTCTAGATGTTTTCTTGACATATTGCGTGCGTACCTTTTGTGATTGAAAAATGCGTTTTTTGGCATAAACAGTTTTTCTTCAATTTGCTGGCAAATTCGATGCCAATCTTGTATTAAAATTAAACTTACACTTAGTTATTAAGCGTTGAATCGATATTTTTAATAATAATATTGTATATAATCTGATGATAGTGTTGCTTTTATTTTGCTATGGAGTTGTTTGCTCTATTTTGCATAGAAGTGATGCGTTGGAGGGTGACACGTCCGGCGAACTTCTTCTTTTTGGAGTGATCGCGTGTTGAGAGTTGTTAAGAATGTCAAAATTTTATGAATCGATTGGATAAATATGTCGATTGCTAATTGATTACTAGTTAAGGTAGAGTACCATGTTGAATGGTGAGCGTCCATAAGACCCAAGATAGAGAAGTCGTTGTAAGTTGTTGGCTTGTTGTTGGCTTGGTGTCCTGAAAGACAACAGGTAGCCGGCGGTTGTTTTGCCACCAACATTAGTGAGTTCGGTTGTACCTGATGATATGGTAATAGCTTGCTGTTGCAATGGTTCATCTTAAGTTATGGCTATTAAATCATTTATAATATGTTTTTTATCGCGATCTCCGCAGATGACTTTGTAGTTATTTGAAATTTCATTAATTTTTATATTGAGTTTTGGCTTTTGTGTGGTTACTCCTTGATTGTTCCCTAAAACACGAGATTTGGTCAATTTTCTTTTTCTTAATTTTCTTTTCTTTCTAAGACCGTTACAGTTGAGCTGTAATAGCTGTAATGGAGTAGGTGTTTATAGCTGTAAGAGCTGTAATTGAGCTGAGTCTGTTCATGTGAGGAGATAGTTGATGTTAGGTACGTTGATGTTAATTGCTGTATTTGTTGGCTGAATTGTATCAGCTGGGTGGAATAAACCTCGTGTAATTGGCGAGTTCAAAACATTTCCCTTACTGGGTCTCTCTCGTTTTTCCTCGAATTCGTCTGAAAACGGTTTGCGTCGTTAGTGTGTAGATCTATTTAATTTTTCTGATCTGTCGTGAGTGTAGACACTTCAAGGCAGTGTACTTTATTTTTATGATTATCATCAAGACAGCATTGATTAAACCATTGCATCCGTGATTTAATATATATTTCAGCTCTTTAGGTTTGAGAGGATCTCCTTTCGACAAATAAAATTCAAAGAACTCCACTTCTGGATGGTGATTTTGTCATGTTATCTCACTAGTGAGATAAAAAAATTATTTTTAAAAGATTTCTTTTATCTAATATAATCAATTAATGACAAATATTTTATCTCACTATTTATCTCACTAGTGAGGTAACATGACAAAATCACCACCCTGATGTGTGTATTTCTTGAAATTCTCACATACATTACGCTCGAGTGAAAGATGCTGATATGGGGGGTCTGTCCTAAACTAATTAAATGGTCAATTAGAAACTCTTGATCAAATTTCTTGTAATTGTTATAGCGCTTCAGTAGGTCCTATTTTGTTTCTAGTTTAGGAAAAGCAGCCGCTTTTTGTGTTCGTCTATAATATTCTTACGTCTATAAAGTTGTAAAATTCCTGGAGAGTTGAATAAATGTTTGGTGTCGTGTGCTCCAATAATACAAATGTATTGTAAGATGATATAATGATATAATTATAGAGATATAATTGTAATTGTAATTATAATTAAGATGATATAATTATACAGGGTGTTATTTCATAATATATGCGCAGGACTTCAGGATGTAATAGATCGTCCAAAAATATGAAAAAAAGTTTCTCTTAACTTACCCTCTAAAATGCGTAGAAGTTGGGGAGAAAAACATCCACTACCCCTTCAAAACATTCACCAATTAAGACTTAAAAAACATATTTCCACACAAAACATAGCTCATTATGAGTAGAAAATGCTTACGAAAGCGGTAAACGGTTCCGGAGATATTCGCAAAAAACGATTTTTTTTTCAATTTCAACTATGGCCTATATCTCGAAAATGATGCATTTTAGAGGGTAAGTTAAGAGAGACTTTTTTTATATTTTTGGACAAGCTATCACATTCTGAAGTCCTGCGCATATATTATAAAAGACCCTGTATATCGAAACGTAAAAATAAATTTTATAAATAAAATAATAGGCTTCAAGCAATAAATTTTTACTAATTTTGAAAATCATCTACGATGTTTGACTCAGCTGTGTGAACCAAACTGTTGCCGCATAGTTATAATAGGGTGACCAATGGTATGTTGTAGTAATGACGACCGTTGTATGTTGTAGTAATGGTTAGTAATGAAAATTTCCTCAAGCTTCTTGCTTAACCTTTCGGTATTTAGATTTTTCCTTTAAATGTTTGGGGACCTCAAATATAGCTCAACAGCTAGCTATTTTTAACTGTCGTTGGAAGAATTGAATTGATTAAATATACCAAAGTTTACTTTGGCCGACGGTATCGAAAGTGCGTGAGAGGTCCAATGCGAACAGATTTGTTAGATGATGTGTTCGCATTTTGTTTATGCGTCTCTGTATTGTATCTGTGATTATATGGAGAAATGTTGTTGTGCTGTGTAATTTCCTGGAGCCAAGCTGGTAAGTTGCTGGAGTTAAGTGTTCCTATATAGTTAAAAGCAAAAAAAACTCCATTAACTTAGCGATCGATGATAGTAGCGTGATCGATCTGCATTATTTGGAGGGGTGCACTACTTTCCTAGGTTTTTGAATTGATATGAATCGACCATCTTGCCATTGCTCTCTATTTGTAGATTGTTGTTATAAACGGACATACATGGAAAGAGAAGCTATTGTAACGTAAATTCACGAGAGCTTCCGTTTTTATAAATTTAATGATCGATCCTCCGTGCGTTATCTTTCGTACGGTTTCCGGACGTTGTCTTAATGTGACGTTATCTTCCGTAAACTACATGCAATTATCAGTTGTTAACTAGTATATTCTTTTCAGTGTACTTACTTGATCAAAGTGGAAAGATTTTCGTCATTGTGTCATAATGAAGTTCTAAGGAGTACACCAACCGAAGCATTAGAAATTTTCTTTTATGCAACTCCTATCGAACTCGTTAGCAAACAAATAACAGCCAATAAAGCTTATAGGCTTAAATATACTGACATGCGAACTTGCTGGCACATGTGGCACTTCTCAATTCTACAGAAGTATCCCCTTAGTTACTGATTATTACATTCCGAAATCATTTCCAAAGGCTGGTTTCAGAAATACTATTGATTCCAGAGAGATGGTTGTTAAACTAATGAGCTTCAGATATATTTGTCGCTTTTTAAGAAGCTCTAAATGGTTGACGAAGAGGTAGTGCTTGAGCATTCTAACCTAACCCACACCTCAGCATATCATTTCACCACACTGGTAATATAACTGCAATTACAACGAATTAATCATGATTCCAGATTTTAATTGTATGTATATCTTTGTATGTATACACCAAAAGATTTAAATTTAAATAGATTTAGATTAAGTAGAATCTTTGTAAACAATTATACTCAGGTATCTCATATAATCATGGAACAATCAGTCAATGAAACCAATTAAGAAATACAACTGCATTATTTAATTCTTGTTTTCTATTTGACTTCATTTGTGTTTTTTTTTGTTTTCAGGGATGTGTTGATAAAGTAATTGATTACTTTAAAAGTAATAGTACGTTATTTATGACAATTGGATTTATTGTCGTTGCTGTCGAAATTCTAGGATTGATACTATCACTGCTACTTTGCTGCGCTGTTCAACGAAATGACCATTATAAAGCGTAAAACATAAATATTTAATTTTTTCCCATCGATATTATCTATCTACTTTTATATGAATTATATGTATAGTTTTATATATTATTATTATTAATTATAATTATATTTTTTTGTAATATTATTTTTAAATTTCTTATCGATCAGGTAATATATTGAAATATAATTTTGAGCAAACAAACCGAACGTTACCAATAATTGATTATTATTCGATTCAAATTCATCATCTGATTTTAAGGTTGGTTGATGATAATTTGTAAATGTCGAATAATTTGATAGTTTAAGTTTTTCGATTTTATTAGCATCTTGTTTAGGAAAATCAATGTTATTGATATTATCATTTTTAGCAAAAATAGTTTTTAATTTTCCATCAATTCCTGCGACGCCTGAACTATCGGAATACGTTTCATATGGATCACGAGATAATCTTTTCTTTGGAGGATGAACAGCTTTGTCTTCCGCTCTACGAATAGCAATATTTTCTAATAATTTTGCACGATCTTTTACACTATTTTTATGAATCAAACCAACATCACCTGGCGATTTTTTTCGTTTAACATCATTTTCATCAACATCACTTTTATCTTTGTTTTGTTCCAATTCATTTGTATTGCTTGATGTAAATGAATCCGGCATGTCTAATTGTTTATTATAAAATAAATTATTAACACCACTGTCACTATTTAATGACAATGAATTCAAATCACCTGTATTTGAATTACTATCAATATTATTAAAATTATTTTAAGTAATCGAATTTTCACTTAAGTACTGTGATTACTGTCGATTATTAACTTCTTCAAAATTTTCTCTATTTTCTTGATTTAAATATGATGAAGATGATGTTGAAGTTTGTGGAACAGAATTAAATAAAGCTTGTTGATTGTTGACGGAATACGTTTCATTTTGATCACAAGTTAATCTTTTCTTTGGAGGATGATGTGAATGGTGAGCTCTTCATGATATTTGATTCGTTGCTGCTACCTATCTTTAAAAAAAAAATTCGCACTTATAACAAGCATTTTATCTGTACAGTCACTCAACCTCTAGGAAACAAGATCAAACCCTCCCAGCCGAGAAGCTGCCCGTATTAATGTGCGATACCAGAGAGTACTGTTACAAAATGACGCCGAAACAGGGACCTGATATACTTATCAGCAAGAGCTATTTGCAGACCTGGCCGCATATTGCAGCGCAATAAACTAAGTAATTCATCATCCAACATAGGTTCATTAAATTGAAGGGACAAGGCCATTATTCCATCATAAAATTCTACAAATGTTTCTCTAGGTTTTTGTTTCTTGACTTCCATTAGAGTTCTGAGTTCAGAATCAGACCGTCGGTCTTGAAATAGTTTTATAAAGTCGCTCTTGAACTGTTCCCAGGAAAAAAAGGTATACATTTCCAGATAAGTCCAGTACCATTCGCCCGCTAATCCTTTCAGGAGATGGAATATTTCATTAACCAAACGTTCTGGCGAGATACAGTTAGCTTTAGCCAAATGTTCAACCCGGAAAACAAATCTTCTAACAGATATCTCTGTCGAAGACCCATCAAAAACCAGATTCCATTTAGAAGGTCCAACGAATTCTTTTAAATTTGAGGAATGAGCCAAGGAGGATCTGTAAGGCTCGTGATTCAATGGCATACCACCTGGTGGTGGTTTATCAAATTTAGATTGGGTAACAAAGAACGCTCTGCACTTGCAAGATTAGGATATGTAATTTCTCATTTACCATTTCTTAATTTAAAAAAGTATTTAATTTTTATATTTTTTTTGTATATAGTATAATCTTAACATTAGTTTTCAATAAAAATCTATTATATTATTATCATATGTAAATAAAAGCATCCACATTATTTACAGTTTAATTTAATAAGTTGAAAAGCTAAAATCACTAAAATAATTTAACAACTAATTAAAACATCTCTAAATTTATTATAAGAACAATAAGCTACATAAATGTGAATTAAAAATGATAGCTAAAATCTATAAAAATATTACTATGCTATATATTTTTTTAATAAGTAATAATGTATCGGATATATAAATTATAATTAAAAGTTATCAAATGTATTAATAAACCATTATTTCATTTTCCAAACAATTAAGAAAATATTTATACATATTACTTCGGTGCCAATAATAATTATAAATTTAAATAAAATCGCAAGTAATTATTATTTTGAACTTGGCCAACGATAAAACAATAATTAATTAAATATATGTAATTAAATATTATGAAACATTATTGACATTGTTGTTGTAAAATCTAAAAACTGAACAAAAGCAATTAAAAGTATTTAATTTCCGTTTTTACTTTCGATTATGATGTATGGATGTTTAATAATTATATGTGTATCAATGTGTAGGATTGAATTATATAGAGCTAAAAATATATTTGCAGTTTTAGATACCTAGTTTGAATATTTAATTTTTTCTCAAATTCCAAAGATTCAAATTAATTACTTTTTAAGTGCCATCCATCATTAAGTGTTTTTACTGCAGCGGTATATTAAATTGTGAAAAAATTCCATAGCTTCAACTAAATATATACAAACCAAACCAGTAATAATTTCTAAAAACAAACTCTACGCTTTTTGGTTAATGGTTTTTGGGACCATAAGACAGAAAGATAATTAATTTTGTGTTCTTTATCAAATTTTATTGCTTATTTAAAAAATTCAAATAGTAAACTGATGAAATTATTTTTTATATGTATAAGAGTTTAATAGTATATTTATATTATAAAAATAATGAACATTCGCATGCAAATACTTAAATGTGTGGGAAAAAAATAATTCTGATTCACATATTATGTAGATTAATTATTAATATAAGATTAAAAGAAAAACAAAATGACAGATTATATGTAAAAAAAAAAGTTCATTTAATATAATTATTTAGTCATTATTTAAATATTATTTTTAACTCAAAATACGAATCATTAATTGCATCAGAATTTTTTATTTTTGTACTGTTTATATTTTTTAATCAATTTTTTTAATTTTTTTTTTAATAAAAAGTGTTGTGTAGTAGGAATTCCAAAATGTGTCACAACAACACAAAGATACCTTTTAAGACCTAGGTCTCACAACAACATGCGTTCTGAGGTGATGGTGAACGCTTTTTTGAAATGTTTGTGGATTGAAGGCACTCAAGACTATTGATTCAGGCAAAGCATTCCATTTGCACGATGTACGCACAAAGAAGTCCCTTTGCATTTTGTTACTATGACAGTGAGTAATCTCGACAGTTTGACTGTCGAGACTGTCGATGTATTCTAAAAAGCAAACAAATGATTTAAATGGCTAATTTGTCATACGACGAATAATGGTTAATAGCGTTTTGAATTGTTCATTAGAGATACATATATGTATTTATAAAAGTATGCAAAGTTGTTTCATTTATGTGTATAAAATCATACATTATAGTTAAAAATGAGAAAGTTTCACACTTAAACCAGAAGACTTTACCGAAACCGTTAAACTTACTTTAACATAGTAATACTTCTAATCTAGATCATGTATCTATTGTCAGTGAATCAGTCAAAAACAGTTTTACCCGAGTTTAACTTATTAATATTAAATCAGCCGAATGGTTAAATATGAGTGTGAGCAATGCAGTGTTTTGTCTTGCAAACTTTGTCTTGCAATGTGAAATCATAACAACGGGTACTTTTTAAGTTTAATCAAAAAAAAAAAAATAAGTTTAATTACTATTTTTATCTATATTAATCAAACTATATATAAATTTTCTTAAATAAAAACAAAAATTGAAACCGAAAAATGCAAAAAAATAATAAATGTTAATAAATATTTACAAATGTACAAAAAAAATTAATGATACATACAAAATTGATAAAATCTATAATTAATAACTTTAAATCTGTGTTCTAAATTAATATTTTAAAACAAAAATTATTATTACTAGAATTAAGAATTTCAATTAAATTTTTATAATAAATTGATATAGTTTTGTGAATTTTAAAACTATTTGTAAATAGTTTTAATGAAACGACTTTTTTTTTTGTTTTAGTTTTGTAAAAAATCTTTCTTTCTAAAACAAATGTGTTCAATACGAAATATTTTAAATTATATTCATACTTTTATTAGTTATGAATTTTTAATTTATAAAAACGGAAATTTTATATTGTTATCTAAATTTTATATATTATTAATACGATTATATACAACTACATATAACATCTATATATATATATGTATATGTTTTTTTATCCTATATTTTTTCAAAAAAAAATCAACTAGAAATTAGAATATAAATGAATATTCTTCAAATTATATACATTTAAAAATTGAAAAAAAAACATACATTAACCTGACGTCAAAATTAAATTTTTAAATAAAAATAGAATATAGATTACATTGAAATAAAAAAGCTCTCTCTATATATATAAATTAAATTTGTTTCATTACAACCTAAATGTTTTTTTAATTAATTTAAATTGATAAATATTGAATGATTAAACAGTTGCTTCATAAACATTTCTTAATCAGGAACTATCTTTGAAAATTGAACTTCTACCACCCGTAGTTTTGATAAAATCTATGATTTACTTATTTCAATATAAATTAGTGCATATTTCGCTTACCATAATTCACATAGGTTTTTTTATATTTTTCTATGTAAATGCAAGCGTTTTGGAAGGATTCGCTTTTGTTGTACTGTTAATTTGTTTAATTTTTGATCTACGGGCGTGACCACCACATGTACTCAAGTTCCTGCTATTGGTATATCGTCGGCTACAGAGCATTTACGTGTAGCTACAATTTAGAAAATAAAAAGAAGCTCACAAAACGATTTATTGCGACTCTAAACAAGCTTTTAAAACTATCAATAATTTAAAAAAATTGTTTTTTTTATTTATTGATAAACAAATTTTATTTTCAAGCTTGTTTAGAAGCGCAATAAATCATTTTGTGAACTTCCCTTCCATTTTTCTAAAATGTAGATACACGTAAATGCTTTGTAGCCGACGATATGTATTAACGTGAGCTTTTATTTCCCAAGGTCATTTAATATCCGACAGCCAATACGGTTTTCGAAACAAAAGATCAACTACCGATCTATTAAACTATGTAGCGCATTGTTGGAACAGCATACTTGATAAAGGTGGTGAAACATACGTTATCGCTTTAGACATCTCCAAGGCATTCGATCGAGTCTGGCATGCCAACTTAATCAACAAGCTCGTTGCGTACGGTTTTCATCCCAATGTTGTGAAGCTGATTCAAAATTTTCTATCCGACCGATACATTTCGGTAACCTTAGACGGATATTCTTCTGAGTCTAAACTAATTAACGCTGGTGTACCCCAAGGCTCAGTATTGTCCCCAACCCTATTTTTGATTTATATCAACGAATTGTTGAAAATCACCAGCAACCCAATAAATAGTTTTGCAGATGATAGTACTCTGCACAAGTCGTTCGAGCCCCTTCCTTCAAAAGGTAAAATGCACGAACGAATTAATCCTGCCCGGAGAGACGCTGCCATAAACGTGAACAAAGACCTGAATAAAGTCGCCGACTGGGGTGACCAAAACCTTGTCAATTTCAACTCCACCAAAACACAGCTGTTGATTGTTTCCAGATTAAAGACCGAGTTCCCCAAAGATATTTTATTTAGTATGTGTGATGAACCAATAGGTGAATGTAAAAACATTCGTTTATTGGGTGTCACAGTTTCAAATGACCTACTCTGGAACGATCATGTAATGGCGATGGCAAAAAGCGCGTCTAAAAAACTCGGCCTCCTAAATAGATGCAAAAAATTTTTCACTCCATACCAATTGCTCCATGTTTATAAGTCCTATATTCGTCCCTGTATGGAGTACTGCTGTCAAGTTTGGGGTGCTGCCTCTGTTTCCATCTTGGCCCTCTTGGACTCTGTTCAAAAGCGAGCTATACGAATTGTAGGTGATCGAACTTTGACATCACAACTTGATTCCCTACAACATCGTCGCACTGTTGCTGACCTCGTTGTTTTTTACAAATATCGTCATCAGCAGTGCTCAGATGAAATCAGCGGCATCATGCCTCAAACTTATTCTTACCCCCGTTCCACTCGGCAATCGGCTGCCGCAACCAGTGAAACGGTAAAGATCCCGCGCTGTCATACTGGCAGATCACAGAGAGACTTCTTTGTCCGAACTGCGTACAAATGGAATAGTTTGCCGGAACACTTAGTCTCAGGTGGCTTCAACCCACAGATGTTTAAAAAAAGCGTTAATCTACACCTCAGAACGCCAGTTGTTGTGGGACCCAGGTCTAGACCTAGGTCTTAAAAGGTATTTATGTGTTGTTGTGACACATATTCTAAACCCTATTACACAACACATTTTATTAAAAAAAAAAAAAAAAAAGGTGATATTGGAAGTGCGGCGAGCCCTTGCCTATTTTGAAAGTTTTTGTCCAAAAAAATTTTAATGAATCGTTCTTTTGTAGTTTTCACATTTTCTTAAAAAACACAAAAACTACAAGAACAAAAGTTTATTTTGAGCATATTATATATAGCTTACATAATCAAAACCAAAATGGTAGGTTCATGACATTGATAGTATTCATTCTCATGATATTCGAACAAAATAATTGTCAGTTTTTTTAAATCCCTTAAAAACAAATAAATCAATTCGGTACAAAAGGCTCTAAGATACGCCAAGATACATCGATTGTGACAATTTTATTTGAATTTGGTTCACACATACAGCCTGCGGCCTGCCAGATAAAAATAGCCTAAACAGCTTCATGTGGTATTGAAACGTGAAAATCGATTCAATAAATATGTTTTAGGTAATACATTTTCTGAGATTGATTGTTATTGATTTTAATTCATCAAAATGAACTGAAATGCATTCTGTTTTGAACAAATTAATAATATCATGTTATTTTACTTTACTGCCGCCGTAAAAATAAACTTTACAGCCGTTTGCCGAAAAAATTATTTTTTAATTTTACAAAAGTGGAAAAAACGAAAACTTTTTTTGAAAAAAAATAAAAAAAACTGATTGTAAATATTTCAATATTTGAAGAATGATAGTGTCCTAAAGTTTATATTTTAATATGGTTTTGTTGGATGTAAATAGTCTGTTCTAGAAAATTAACACTAGAAATTTTTATTAGTTTTGCTAAATTATAGTAAAAAGCAACCCTTTACAACTGGTGTCACAAGTAAGATTTGGAAAATAATATGGATTTCAAGAAATTTAATGTTTAAGGCCAAGAAAATTCGAAAACTGTTAGTAATTGAAAAAATTGAATCAAAAATTTATTAAGATGACATAAGTAAAATATCAATATAAGTGAAATTAAGAACGAGTTAAACCAACATCAGGTAGAACCACGCCGATAGTATAGCAAGCACCTGACCAGCATTATTGGCGTAAAAGGCACCGTGATGCAGTCTTAATAGTGGTCCTTACTGTATAAGCATTAGAAAAAACTCAAGTAGTTCCAGATTGAGATCGACTGAGCTATTGAGAGGGCACTTAGTAAGTTGTATACCGAAAGTTAGGTAGAGATCACAAGCACGCAATACATAGAATTGAGTTGTAGACCCACTATTACTGAGTACAGGAAAGGTCTACAAATTTTTCATCTGCAATCGAGCAGCATCTTCAGATTACAGTAAATCTTGATCGCATAACACGGGATTGCAGAACTATCAGACAAAAGCAAGTAAAATCATGTATTAGATATAGCTTGTAATTTTTATTTGAAAATAAAATATAGCTCATTTAATTTCAAATGCTTCAATTTTAAAATGAAAAGCTCTTGAAGTCATTATATAAGACCAAAGTAAATTTGTTTCATGGAAATCGTTTTTAATTTTATTCAACTACTGTTATATCGCATGCAACACTTTACATTTTAAATAAACGTCAATCGGTTGTCAGGAAAATGTTTTCGTGTAGTTGTCGCAATCACCGTGAAATTGTTTGTAAGTATTTTTTCTTTGTTTGAAATTTGAATAATAAACTTAACTTCGAGATGAGGTTGTCATTACTTTAACTTTTTTGTAGTGTAGAGAACATTTAAAGTGTTATCTGTGTTATTTAGTTCATCAAATATCGAAATTAATTTTAATACCGGCTTTTCGATATTAAATGAAATAAAATAAACCCGATAATAGCGGTAATACGACAGGTATGCGTAATTTTCGAATAAACACAATGGTTTCATTTTTGTCGTAGGAAATTTGTCGATATAATTTAAATTTTAAAGATTAACCTAAAAATTTGTTAGCCCTGAGTCATTCTTAACATAGCGTAACTTGGGGACTGTACCTAAATTACGTAACGCAAAATTTCATGATTTTGGAATTTTGGACCCCCACCCTCCCCTATGTCACAAATTGTCACATTTTTAAAACTCCCACCCACCTCATATGTCACGTCACAAAATTTTATGAAGTTCTTCTTTTCTTTAAATCTTTTCGTTCTTTCTTTTTAAATAAATTTTTTTTCACCAACCATTTGTATTAAACCAATTCATTATTAAAATAAAAATAAATGAATTCTTCACAATCTATTTAAATCACAGAAATTTCAGAAGTCTGTGAATCCTAAGAATAAACTAAAATATCTTAAATATAACTAAAAAATTTAAAAAACTTAAAACCAATTAGGAAGAATTGTTTAATTTATCTGTCCCGATTTTATTCAACTCCTCAGGGAACATGTAGGTCCTCTTCGTCTACAGTTTAGTTTTCAGCTACAGTTTCGTTTATACCTCGTTTTTGTCGCTGCGTTATAGTAGAGTATATAAACATTTGAAAAATAAATAAAACAATATGAAAAATAAGTGTAAAAGTATAATATAATATTTCAGAATCCTTTCACTTAAATAATGGTTGGCATATGGTTTTATTGATTGATAATTTTAATAAAACTAAACAAATAGTTGGACGTGATATGACATGGTTTAACTCCCTCCCCCCATTCGTAATAAATTGTCACAAAATTATTACACTCCCCTCCCCTTAATGCGTTACGTAATTTAGGTACATCCCCTGGCCAAAAACTCCTAATATTTATATAAATATAATTATTTCTTTTTATCACCTAATAGTCATCAAGAACCTGCATAATTTTGGAGTTTCAAGTCCCATTTCTGAGTCCCCTAGACTTTTACGTTTTCGTATTCATCACAGATTCATTTTGAAGCAAAAGAAACCACCCATAACAACTTGATTTACTTGAATGCGGAAGAAATGTGGCTTAGCTATATCAGTCATAAATACAAAATTCATCTTTTATAGAAATCCAAAATATTCTTCGATCGTGTAGTACAGTTGACGAACGGTTCAAATTTTCTCTTGAAGGAGAGTTTCTTTCCAAGCCATTTTTTTAATAGAGTGGCCGAACTGTGGCAATCATCCCGACGTTTTCCACAATGTATTCGCTCTCAAGTATTTAGAATTAAGAAAACATAAATCGCTATCTTAAAGAATCCACATAATTATTGGCGTACCATCTTTCCTTTCATTTACCCGAATTCAATTTCGGTTATTTCGGATATTTATAGAGTCGAAATAATAAATCAATTAAGTCACCTAAGTGGTCCGAATCTAATATCAAAAAGTTTATTTATACATCCATTATAATTTAAGTTATAGATAGGAAAATATTAAAATTTTTAAGAAAATATTTTCGAACGGTATGTTTTGTTCTAAAACTGTTTTTTATGAAAGATGTTCGATTATAGATGACACTGTTTACGGTTGAACGAAAATCAAAACACAGGCACAGCTTTTATAGAAAAAAGCATTTTAGCAGAGATAATTTAAGATTGTATATAATTATAATAATTCGTTAATTGAATACTTGTGCTTTTTTATAGTGTTTGATTTTTTGAATTTTGTAAGTTAACACTAATATTTTCTTTTAGTTTATTACAATTATAAATAAAAGATAACCAAATTTTCGTTTAAAACAAATTGAATAAATATATTTTGAAAAATAGAGTTAAAAAAGCAAAAATACCAGTACATTGTTTTTAAAGATATATACTCGACTTATGGAAATCTTTTACTATTTGGACGATGAGACAATTTTTGTCTTTTTAAGAATTTAGTGAATGTATTGGAAAAGTGAAAATTTTCAATTGTTTTGGTTTTCGTGTTAAAATTATAATAATTATCATGTTTTATAAATCTACCACTATACTCTTCTTCACAATACTAGTCACAACTATGTCAACATGGTAATAAAGTGGTATTGTTAAGTGAGACTGTTAAAATATAAACGTGCCTTTTTGTGAACGTATAGTTACATACGAGAGATAACAATAGATGTGAAAAAATAACAGAATAAAGTATTTGTCGCGGTAGATAGCTACTGATAAGTTTATCTTAACTTTATCAGAGACATAAAACACATTCAACAATGGATCGGAGGTGTTTGGTCTCTGACATGGTAAATCCTTCTTTGCTGGGCTATTTGAGGGATAAAGAACTTACAAAAAAACGAATACCAAATTTAAAGCCGGAGGACAGTGGAGAGAACTAGTATGTACATTGTACAATGTACATTGTACAATGTACATAATACATCTGCGGCGACACGCATCAGAGCAAGATATAAAGACTTAACTGTCGTGTCACGATAATTGTCATGCAGTTTGCAGTGTTGATTTAGGACCGACAATAATTATTTGGAAAGTTTATTAGGGCTTTTTGAGAACAATTAAACTCAAGTAAGTAAGGAAGTATGTAGATCGTATGTCCACATCCATTTATAGTTTCACTTCACTTATGGGTATTGTTGTATTTCGAATCGGGATTTAATTCTTAATAGACTAAACAATAAAAGAAAAAAAAAACAAAAACACAAAATTTATCCATTTCCCTAATGTACATATCCGACATTTCATCTACATCAATGTTTATAAAACTTTTTTCAATCAGCTGTTGATCGTGATCAATAGAAATGAGAAATTATGATATTAATTAACGGAAATCGGAGATAAGGAGAGTGAATCAGACATGTAGATTTATTATTTTGTTGATATATAGAGGCTTTCAAAAGATATTTTGGCAATTGAGTATTAAACATTTAAGCAATAATAATTAGAATAATATAATCCGACTAATGGTTCAATGTCGAACAAAATTTATTAAAAGGTGTAAAAAGCTTAAAATAAAAAATTGTTAAGTTTATTAATCATATTAATAAAAATCTAATTAAAAAGTTACAAAACCAAAAATCCTTGTGTTTTAAAAAAAAAGGAAAATATAGTTTCGTGTTGTTTAAGTGGTAGATGTTAGTTGAAACATCAGATGATTGTTTGTTGTACCACAAAGAACAACAAGTAAAGGTTGAAAAGGCACAACTCTGGGGCACTGTGATTGGCATTGGCATTTGGTGCAATAGTATTGATTAGTTATTTAAATCAATTGTGAGGCAACAGTTCAAAGCAGTAAGAAATATCCTGGAAAATCCCGTTTAAGACGCGTGAGAGGAAAAAGAAGGCGTTAACATCCAAGAAGCAGATAAAACTTTTGTATATTTTTTTTAAATTATAATAGTTACCTTACTAAAGCAAGTTGTTTTTTCTTAATTTTGTTGGTTTCTTCTCGTTGATTTTTTTTTGATAAAATAATTTATAGTGTAAATAATAATTATTCACTTCGGGTGAAGTATTTTAATGGTAGTTTAGGTGAATAGGAGTGGAGTGTCGGGAACGGTAATGGCCTTCTGCCAACAATGCGTGAATACTTAATATAAAATTTTACTAAGGTTCAGGCTCACCGTCGAGTTGGGGTGAAGATTTTTATTAACAGCTTCGAAGATAGCGAACTCGTTGTTTTACCATGCTGGTTATTGGATCAAATTAGATCAATGGTGGCTGAAAAGAATACAACGGATGAATATTATGTGGATGTCCGACATTATGTTTAAAAAAGTGATAGTAACTCGTCTAAAGTTCTTCGCATACAAGTAAATAAGAAGTTGCATAAAAATTAAAAATAATATATTTAGCTTAATTTGTAAGTTAGTGCACACAAATTTAGCTTGTCGTCAATATTTGAACGTGATAGATTTCTTTCAACGCGAGGCATATATGAATAAATTAGAGTTTGAGCAATTTTAAACATTACAAAACACAACAGCAAACCGTTGTAATGACATCACAGTTTTTTTTATTGGGGCATCAAGAGATGATTTAATTACAAATATTATACGTATGATTGTCTGCTGGTTCATCTTATGATTTTGTTCATATTTGGAGTGATTAACATTGTGTATTGCATTTTAAAAAGCGTCTATGGATGACGCTTCAGATTTTTAGATATATGCAATTTGTGACAGCCAACAAGCAACATATGTTCCACAGGACTGGTTTTGGAAGAAGACAACTAATTACTGTAAGCTTTATTTGATTTATATAATTTTTGTGTTTTAGTTCTTTTTTGTGTTAAATTATTTAGTTTTTGTTGTATTCAATATTTAATTGATTTTTTTTTAGATAAATTTTTGATATGAATATTCTGTGATAAATAAGAGATTTCCAGGGTCAGGGTTTCCGATTTTTTTTTATAAAAGTTCATTTCTCTACATTTATACTAAATGGTACCTTGAATTATCCAAAGATCGTTAGTTGGTTTTTCTTCACATATTGCCTAGAGACGGCCTGCGTTTATATCCGGCTCGAAGGACCAAATAATGCGTCGTCGACGGAAGGTGGTCTGTATTGTATGATGATACTTGTTGGTTGGCACATCAAACTCCAACACAAACATGAAATTTCACAATGAAAGTCAAGTGGTCAATCGTTTGTGACCAGCAATCTAACACTCGTCGAATCACGACAGAAACGATCAGCACTGACGAATAATTGTGAAACTAATAATTATAGAGATGATCAGCATATGAAATAATGACGATGAACATAATTAGCCATGAAATACTGATGAATAATAGTGCAACTAATAATTATAGATGATCAGCATATGAAATAATGAGGTATCCGGTCAGTTCACAGAAAACAAAATTCACGGAAAATCAATTCACAGAAAACCAATTCACAGAAAAACAATTCACAGAAAACGATTAAATTTACAGAAAACAGATTAAAATGTTATTAGGACTTGCGTTTGTTCCTTCTGGAGACGTTATACAAGCATTTGAATCATTAAAAGAACAAAATATAATTTCTGAATCAGTCAACGAATTGTTAGACTATTTCGAAGATAATTGTGTGGGTAGATTAGATGTTCGCACTAAAAAGACAACAGGTAGGAGGGATCCTAGATATTCCATTAAAGCATGGAATGTTTATGAAGCTGTACAAGAAGGATTTACGCGAACCAATAATAATGTCAGTGGCTTCAAAAAATTGGTTGGCTCAGAGCATCCTTCAATATGGTATTTTTTTTAGAAAAGTTGCAATTGGAACAATCAAAAAATGAAATAACTTTACAACAAATTTTTGCTATGCCGCCAAAGAGGAAAAAATATCGTGATTACGATCAAAGGCTACAAAAAATTGTATCCTCTTACTTAACAATGGCCATAACTGATTTTTTAAGTGCTGTTGCGCATAATATAATAATTTAAATTATCAATTATAAATAAAAAATTTACCTATTGAAATATTGAACAACTATACGAGTATCATTATTTTTTTTTGTTATTCTTTGTTTTTTTTTGTAAATATTTTCTTATCTTGAATAAGAATTAGTTCACAGAAACGGAGTTTAGGGAAAAAATATTTTCCTTAAAGTCGCGGCGACTTTAAGGAAAATATTTTTTACCTAAACTCCGTTTCTGTGAATCTTTTTTCTGTGAATTGTTTTTCTGTGAATTGTGTTTCTGTGAATTGTTTTTCTGTGAATTGGTTTTCCGTGAATATGAAATAATGATGATGAATAATACTGAGCACATACAAAGATTGACGAATAATAGTGCAACTAATAATTATAGATGATCAGCATATGAAATAATGACGATGAATAATACTTAACACAAACAAAGATTGACGAATAATAGTGCAACTAATAATTATAGATGATCAGCATATGAAATAACGACGATGAATAATACTTAGCACATACAAAGATTGACGAATTATAGTGCAACTAATAATTATAGATTATAAACATATGAAGTAATGACGATGAATAATACTTAGCAAATATAAATATTGACGAATACTTGTGCAACTAATAATTATAGATGATCAGCATATGAAATAATGATGATGAATAATACTTAGCATACAAAGATTGATGAATACTTGTGCAATTGATAATCATAGAGATGATCAGCATATGTAGTAATGATAAATATAACACATCACGAAATAAATTATGTACATATGTAACTTGATCAGCATGCGACGCATATGAATAACATACAAAACACTGACGGCTAGTTGTGTAAATGAATAATCGTACAGATGATCAGCATATGAACTGACGATAAATATAACACATCACGAAATAAGTTATGTACATATGTAACTTGATTAGACTCTTATTTACAGAAATCCAATGTATACAGAACCTTAAAACTTTATTATAAGATCACATGACTTAAATTACAGTACACTATCATTTAGTTAATTAATACGAACAGGGAGAATGATTTAAAATAACATTAAATTATCACTTAATTAATTGATATGAAAAAGCACATGATTTAATTAAAGTATACTAATATTTAATTCATTGATACCAAAAGCGTACCTTCTGACTTAAATAATTGATAAGAAGAGAGAGAGATAGCTCAAAACAAACCAATCCTTTTTATAACCCAAAACCAAACCCTCCACCAAAACGTACATGTCAACTCAACAACCAAAAAAGGTCTTTTTCCAAAGCTCGAAAAACATCGAATATGTTATAATCATCAGAATTACCGAACACAATCAATTCGCTCATGTTTTACTTTAATGTTTTCGATTCTGGTTTACCGAACACTTTCAAATTTATTTACATTAATTTGACATTTGACACATTCAAATTTATTTACATTAATTCTGACATTGTGAAAAAGGATTGGTTTGATCAGTATATGATTAATATTGACAGATTTTATTTCTGGGAGATATTACTTTTACTTAGGCGCCAAGAATTTTTTTTAATTTGATAGAGAATCACTCACTGAAGCGAATAAAACCAAAACGAGTTGTATCGGAGCCCCGGGGTCCAAGATACAGGCCTTTGAAAAAAGCAAAATCCATACAAAATTACACTGGTTTTGACAAATTTTTTTTATTTTTTACTTATTTTTGCTTTATTTCCTATGTGCTTAAAAGATAAACGATCAGAACTGTCCCTTTTACTAAATTTTCTTAATTTACGATACAGATTACAAAAAAAAATCCACTCGCGCCTAAGATAAAGTAATCTTGCCGAAATAAAGCAAAAATAAGTAAAAAATAAAAATTTTTTGTCAAAACCAGTGCAATTTTGTATGGATTTTGCTTTTTTCAAAGGCCTGTATCTTGGACCCCGGGGCTCCGATACAACTCGTTTTGGTTTTATTCGCTTCAGTGAGTGATTCTCTATCAAATAAAAAAAAAGTTCTTGGCGCCTAAGTAAAAGTAATAGCCCCTATTTCTGGCGTGAACAGGTATGGTCGGAAGTTTCTCAGATAAAAAATCCACTTCTCATTTTACGTGTTTCGGATGAATTCTAACCTTCCTTTTCAGTGCCTTGGTTGAATTTGTTGGAAATAGTTAAATTTAATAGAGTAATACACAAAACGCAGTGTTTGTTAATAGAACAGATTTATTATGACATAAGAAAACAGTGTTAGCACTCTTATAAATCATAATTACTTTGTACAGTGCAAACACAAATACGTTATACAAGGGGCATTCTTTTACAAATCAAACAGATTTGGACAAAATCTGACCGACACATTTTTGATTTAGCTGAAAATTTGATTAGGGGTTTTATATAAAAAAAAGTCAGACAAGTGCGAATAAAATTCGCTCATCAAGGGTTCCATGAATGTAAAAGAACACAATATCAAAAATTATTGACAAAAAGTTGTGTTGCTATGTCCTTATATTTCCAGACCATAGACGCATAACAAAATAAATGTTAAATTGTTAATGTCAATAGTAAATTACCATCAAATATACATTGATCAAAACTGGCAAAAAAATGTTAATTCAGGTTAAATCTTATCCATAGATGTTTTTTGTAACTTAAGTAAGGGGTCATTCCATTGTGACCAATGTAACATTTTTACCCTTTTAAACTCATACTTTTGCCTATTATTCATAAAAAAACATTGTTATTTTATGAAATTTATGTTATTTTATGCTATTATGCAGGTAAGAAATACACTATCAATGAAAAAAGCAGTAAATTAAATATATATTAAGTAATAATAACAAAATTCAGTGCTGTGACCAACGTAACAAAAAAAGTACCACAGTAAAACTTACTCATACTTTCAAAGCAATTTCTCTGAAAGCATGTCTTCAATAAACTCAAATTTAGGTTTGTATAAAGCACAAGTTATTTGTTTTTAAATATGCATATGTTTTTTTATAAATGCTAAATACAATAAGAGGTTCCCTTTAAAAAAATTGTGTGACCAACGTAACGTGACCAACGTAACAGAGAAAAAACACATAAGAAAATAATGTATTTCTAACAACAATTTTATTACTTATTTATTTTTTTCCATCTTTTATACAATTTATTTGTTTACTTTCTATCTTTGGTATCAATAATGACGGGCAATTTTCCAATTAGATTAATTTTTCCACACGACATAAACTTCATTGAGGTTTATGTTTCCATGGAATGACCCTAAGATTCAATTACACCAGCTTGTAAATGGATTAAATTTGATTATTTTTTCGGTCAATCAAGTGTTGAAATTAGGGGGGTGGAGAGGTTACATACTAAAAATATTTTTTTTTCCAATAACACAAAAACTATGCATTGCAAAATTCTAAAAAAAAATGTAATGTTTCTTAAATCTTAAAGTAGTACTTCATATGACACCCCACTCATTTGGGTTAAAAACGTTTTTTTACTCTCTCCACACCCATCCCCTAAAAACACAGAAATATAATTATTTGAGTCTTCGCTATGATTTTCATTCAAAATTTACCAATCTTCATGTCTGACTTTTTTCAAATTTTTCTGTCAATAATCGTCGAAACGTAGGGGGCGGAACGATCTGAATTTTGCACTTTCTTGTCCATAACTCAAAAACTGTGCACCCAAAATTTCTAAAAAAATTGCAATAATTTTTAAATTAAGTGTTCTTGCAAATGACACCCCCACTCGCTTGGGTCAAAAAAGGTTTTTTTACTCTCTCTACCCCCGTCCCCTAAACACACAGAAGTATAACTATGTGAGGCTTCGCTATACTTTTTCGGTCTGAAATTCGCACTTTTTTAACAGTAACTCAAAAACTGTGCATCGCAAAATTCTAAAAAAAATTGATTTGTTTTTAAATTAGGTGCTCTTTCAAATGAAACCCCACTTGACCACATTTTAAATAGTGTTTTTACCCCTCCTCATTTCCACCCCCTTAATAAATCTAATTATGAGTATATGACACTTTTATATATTTTGTATTAAAAACTTACTAATTATTCTATCATTCCAAATACATTTGAAAATTTTCGTTTAGTTAGGTTCGGAGCTAATCGAGGTAAGAAAACACGAAAAAAACGTCATTATTCAACATTATACAAAAAATGGTGAGGTGTAAAATTCCAAAATAAACTTTTAAGGAATGCTAAAATGAAGCCCTTTCATATGATACCCTACTTGAATCTATAAAAAAATTTTTTCTCAAAGGTCTCAATTCGTACCCCTGTAAACCAAACGAAAACCACTTTAGTTTTATTTGTATCCGTCATTTCATGTGGACAGATTAGTTTTAGACGCACCTCAAATTTCAAGTTCATAGCATTTATAGCTAGTTTACGAGATAATCGATATAATCTGAAAATCGTTTTACTCTCACCAATAGTGTTCCGTTTAAAAAACGGAACCCTAAAAAGGATATACGTTTTCGAGATTTTTTTTTATTTTTTAGAAATTAGAGCGGTTTTAAATTTCGAGAATTTCGTGATTTTTGGCTTGAAAACTTATTTTCAAAAATTCATAACTTCGGTTCTATTAAAGATATTTCTGTATTTAAGTATCCTAAACGCCTATGCCATAAGTCAAACGTTCGAGAATTAATTGACATTATAACCCTATCATTGTGGTGATTTAATTTAGGGTGACCAGATATTTCAAATCAGAAAAGAGTATAGAATCTGAAATAGTACCTTATAATCATTTACCCCATCTGCAAGCATACTATAGATAGAAGAGGTCAACTTAATTTTTATATTAAAAATAAAATAGTTGAGTTTTTAATTTTGGCTCGTAGTTCAATCTTTATTTCAATAACATTGGTTCATTTATTAAAAATAAAATAATTTCTTTTTGTTTACCACATTACAGAAAGTTCGTACACCGTATTAAAAGTATATTAAATAAAAAATACTATAAAATTGTAAATAATTGCTTTTTAATAATAATTAAAGTTATTTTTCACTGCTGGCACTTTTTGCTAGCAATTCGGTCTCTGATTTGATTGCTTCCATAAGTTCACTGCAAGACATTTTTTTTTATATTATTCTTGATCATCATAACGTTCTCTAGGGATTTGACAGTTAATTGACTTTTCTCTTTCGTCCAATAGCCATTTATAACACTAAAAATTCTTTCACAGTCAGAATTACTGCCTGGGAGAAACAAAAAATTCTATAATCTCTTCAATCCCAGCTAAATTAGGTTGATTAATTCGAATTGTATTGATGATAAAACTCCATTTCTGAAATATGGAAACGTTCAACGTTCTGAAGTTTTTTCATGAACACTTCGTTTAATTATTTGAAATCAATCAAATAAATCGTTTTCGTTCATGAGACACGCTAATTCTTGTGTTTTATTATTTGCCACTACTTTGTCTCTAAAATATTTGTAGGTTTCATGAAATTCACAGTAATTGATATCACCTATTAGCAAACATTTTCTTGCTACATCAATTTGGTTAAAAAAACGTTTGGTCCACTTATCCATATATTTCATGACTTCGGTATAAAATCGAATCGCAACAGATTCCACATGTTTTTGGTCTAAAGTACTATTAAGTTCCAATTTCTTTAACAAGCATTCCGCAGAAAAAGGTATAAAAACAGTTTCAAGGCGGTCTTTTATTTTGTCCCGTAATATGAAATATTGGCGAGCTACCTCTGACGCTAACACGTCCTCTTTCTAATTGTCTTATCACATCACTAAACACATGAGCTTGCGTATGAGAAAAATATAACCAAAATTCGGATGATTCCTTTGAAAAAAAAATTGAAAGTACTAACCAATTATCTGATTCTGAACTTTCGAATTATTCTCTCAATGCAAGGTAATAATGAAAGCCATCTGGTCTTGGAATGATTTAAAAGAATTTTATATTCACATCCAACGAAGCTACAAAATTCTTTCAATTTTTCGTTCCGCACAGTGTATAATCTAGAATGTTGATATATCTTATATACAATATTATCAATATCAAATTTAATTATTTTAATCGCTCTGCTGAGAGCACTGTGGCATATATGTGTCCTATAACAACCAATCATTAAAAGATTCTTTTCAAATTTTTTTTCTAACAGAGAATTTACGTTATTTTCCGTTTTTTTATAAATGCTTCCAAAGTTAACGTTAGCATTATCAGCCACAAATCCTACGATTTGGTTTTGTGAATTAAAATATCTGAAGAAATAAGGTCTGCAATCAATTTAGCTGTTTCCCCAGGTAAATTATGAATGCTAAGGATACAAGTTTTCATTTCAAAAATATCTATATTAATATATTTGACTAGAACTGGAAACAGCTTAATAGTTTTATGATTCGACTCATCGCAGACCAGCGCCCAGCACTACAAATTTTGCCTTATTAAGTTCTTTTCGAAGATTATTTTGGGCCCAGGAGCTCAGAACGTTATCAACGAGTGCCTTTGCTTTGGTTCGGGCGCAACTTATTCGAAGATCTACTTGCTTTTTTAACAATTTTGAAACTCAATCCATATCTCTAAAAGAGTTGTTGTGTTGTATGTTATGATACGCCCAAACTAATTCTAAAATTATTAATTTGGTGTCGTCTGGATTCGGCTCTTTTCTTAAAGAAACTGTCTAATTTTTTTGACGATTCATTAGATGTATTTTCTAAATGTTTCTTCGCATTTATGCGTTGTACTATGTCAAATGGTTATAACATAAACACATTATGCACATAAAATAAAATCACTTGGTTTTACCGCTACGGATATGACCACAAAATTATTTTGGTTAGTCTGCGAAGTACCGTGTAATCGAATCGAACGGGAAATATTTTTGACAGCCATGAGAATTTTTGTTATATTTTAAATAAGGTGCATTCACATGAGTATTCAGCAAATTTTTATAAGCACATATTATATTGATTCACCAAAAAAAAATAATTTTATTTAAAATTTTCAATAGGTAACAAATTCTATTTTTTAATATATTTTCCGTAAAAAATAAAATTTGTAAAAGAGTTTATTCAACACATTTTGCTAAAAAAAAGTAAAGAGTACCTGTTCGAAAAGAATATAATACTCTTTAAAGCTGAAAGTAGATTGGTACATAATTCTGGTACACACAAAACGTCTTTAATAATTGCATTACATTTTTTTTTATTCACTGAGACTTGTAAATTCACTTTACCAACTTCCGTGACTTGCATTTAAGAATTTTCCGCAATTAGCACTTGATTCGATGGTGGTTTATAGACATCATTCAAAAAATCGGCATGTTACGTCATATGAGTAGACGCACCGGCGTCGATATACCAGTCAGATTTCTTAACATCATTCGGGACAAAAGAAGTATACTAGGTAACCAATGCAAAATGCAATTGATAAAAAGGAGCGAAGCAAGCAATTTTCTCAATTTTCCCATTGAAAGTCTATGGGAACCGTTTTTCGGTGATTATTCCTCCGTGGTATGTCTAATTTTCAATTTTTTTGTAAACCATCTATGGCTAGATGTCGTCTTACGTGCAAAATTTCATTTTGATATCTTTAATAGTTTGGGAGGAGTATGCGGACAATCGAATATCCGAATCGGGGGAAAATGGACCTTCGCTCCAATAAAAAAGCAGAGTTTGGTTTATCCTTCTTCATATCTTTTTCCGGACATTTACTTGAGAAATGCCCTAGTTTATGACAATTATAACAAAGAATCTTATATCCATACCAATACCTTGCAATTTTTGCGACGTCGTAATTTTAGTACATACTCACATAATCTTCAACGGTATTATTATTATTCAATGATATTGTAATCAGTTTTCTGAAAGTTCCAGCTTTTCTTGTGGGCCTTGAATCCTGAAATGCTTCTTCGAGACATTTTCAAACTTTCGTTACTGATTCGGTTTTCTGCACGTAGTTAATGCGTTCTACCAGTAAGATTATTTTTGATTTTTTTTGGTAATCTTCTATGGATCTGTTTCGGTACCAGTTACACAATACCAAAGTTCTTTATGCTCGAGATAAGTTTTTACAGCAAATCTCCAACTACCATAATTTTTTCGTCCTCTTAATTTCTCTATCGAAATGTTATTTGAAAAGAGATAAGTTTTTACAGCAAATCTCCAACTATCATAATTTTCTCGTCCTCTTAATTTCTCAATCGAAATGTTATTTGAACATCATGAACAACATTCAAATGATGTGTAAAAATAGAAACGACTCTATTTTCACCCAAATTAAGTTAAATAATGATTACAACCGTCAAACAATTATATTAAACCCTCTTTTTACTATAAACGATGCTATGGCATAACCTGTTAGAAAAAGTTAATATAATAGAGCAATGCACAAAACGCAGTGTTTGTAAAAACGAGGTTAATAGAATACATTTTATGACATAAGAAATAAATATAAATAACAGTATCCTTAGGCAGACATGAGACGCTATCAATTACGCCACTGAGGCGATAACTATTTTTAGTGGAAATTTCATCATCTCTTATTTATTTATAGTAGAATTTTTTTGCCAGCGAATTTTTGACAGATAGGACGCAGCAAGAGATAAAAGATTAAACAAAAAGTAAAACAGAGATGTATCACTTATTTTGGGATAAATTTGTTTACAAAACAATTATATTAGTTAAATTTCTACTTCTATTTCGTACCATTTGTTTGTTGTGATATTTGTTTACATAGGCGTCGTTATTTTTATTATAATTATTTTTAATTATCAAAATTTTGTTATATTTCCTACAAAATCATTAATATTTCTACTAGTTTTTGGGTTTCTATTATAATTGGTTGAATTTCAATAGTAATTTATAAATTTTATGCGTTTTTTTTGTCCATCCAATGGGACCGCAACAGTTTTTTTTAATATTTTAATCGAGACACTGAATATTCCGCGCATGTGCAAAGAATATGCGCATAACAAACAAATTTCGTGTTCGCTGGCAAAAAAATTCTACTACACTTAAGTTGAATTTCTCCACTGTAAATAATAAATATATCATATCACTGTCATAACTCATTAGACTCCATATTATGGAAATTTGTTTACATTATATGGAAATTTTTAGGTAGATTTTATAGAAAAATCTACCTATTTTTTGCGTTAAATTTCTAGACATTAAACTTTGTGTGAACTCATAGAATGGGGAATATTTCTAGTCTAATTAATTGGAGAGTATAAATATAACTCTTTTGGTCGGACTTTATTTCAAAAATCTTCCCAAAATAGAATTAAGAAAATAATTTTTATAACTTTTTTGATTCCGAATATTTGCTTTTTTTCGAAGCAGAAACCATAACGTTTTCATCAACCCTGACCGGGTGCAAACGCCATCTAGAGCTATAGACCTTTCAAATGATTCGATTTGTATGATATCAAATAAACCGAATTACTTACTTAGACTTCTTTAATTAATTCTTGCAATTCTATATATATCCACATATATATATCCACCAATTTTTCACAAACACGCTTTCATGTTATTAATATATCACATTCTAATTTGAGCAAACCTAATATAATGTTTTGATGCTCTTATCAATTTATCATAATAAAAAAATGTCAATATATTTCCATAAGAAAAATAATATACATAAAATGACCACATCCGGTATGTAATATATGATTTCATTTTTTAAGATAACTTTCATATTCTCATTCCCATAGAGAGATAACATATCAGAAAGAAAATCTACTGTTGACAGCAAAAAGCAGTACGAAAGTTTTGGTTTATTTATATTGTGCTATATTTGCTTGCTAATAAATCTTCACCGAGAATTGAAATAGAAGTATAAATAAAAGGAAAGATTAGGTGGGAGGAAAAAAATTAAATCAATTTGCGGTACTTGGGCGTTTTTTTAGTAAGGATTAGATATCCGTTGGTTGAGTTTTCATTCATTTTATCATGAAATTTTTAAGTTTTATGAAAATTATTATAGATTTGTTGATCATTGCTGCAAGTAACTTGAAACTTCAAACAGCATTCTTAACTTAGTTTAATAAAAATTATGAAGATTTATTTCAACATCAAGAAGTCTAACAGTTTTTTTCCTCAAAGTTTGAAACAAACTATAGAGGAAACGGATTTGATTTTAATAATCTAGAAAAAAGGACAAAACATTGTTTTGCTTGAATTCGACACTTTTAGCGTATTTTTAGCGTAAACAAAACAAAGTTCCATAATTGGAGTCAATAATTGTTTCTAATTATGGAACCAATTGAATCCATAGTTGCTTCATTCAAATTTTTTTTTTTCAAAGTAAAAAATGGCGTCCAAGTATACAATAAGAACGGTATTTACCGCTATTTGTAAATTTGGCCTTAAGGTGAACTATCAAATTTCAATGGCCTTAATTTATTTAATGGCGTTAATTTATGAAACATTTCTTCTCTTTTTATAAAACATTTCTTCTACGATTTTCTTTCTTTTTAGGCTTCCGTTTTTATACGGAACACTATTGATGAGACTTCGATGTGTTTTTGTCTTTTTATTTATTTAGCTTATGGTTTTTGTTGTGATACATTAAAAGGAAGAAAAATAAAACTTAAAATAGGTAGATTTTACTATGAAATCTACTTAAAACAAAACATGAATACACATTAAATGAGCTTACAATCGATTTGATTGCGCGTCTTTTAGTTAAAAAGTAAAAAGTAAAATATTTGAACATTGGGCAATACATGTGAACATGAGATGTTTACATCGAGTGAGTCTACCCATGCTACTACACCGGGAGTTGGCATGAGGTGGCAGATCGAAACTGGGTTGAGTAGAAGTCGGATTAGTAATAGAAAGCTCAAGCGTGTTGTAATGATTCCAGGAGGTGTCCCAGGCATCCAAGACATTAAAATTAGTTGCCAGCAGTTTGCTGGCAGTTTTTTGGGATGGCTTTCTTGACATCAATCGACAACTAGTGTGGTTACCGTAATATTCGTGCAAGGGAGCCTACACAGGGAGCCAAGGTAAAGGAGTGGACCTGATAGTACCACTTATACTACGCATCGCGGCATGCAGCTGGCAGTCAACTTTTTGAGTATATTTGCTATTCAACCAGACCGGTGCGCCGTACTCAGCCACTGACTTTGACTAAACCAGACTTAGAGCAGTTGTGCGGAAGGTGGCTGGAGTAGCACCCGATGTTGCCGAGCCTGCCAGTTTGTGCAATATATTGTTCCTCGTTTTAAGTTTTTTGACGTATTCTCTAGGTGGAGTTTAAAAGAAAGAGTTCTATCGAGAGTAATACCCAGGTACTTTGGCTGTTGATTGTATTTAATGACAGTGCCGTTAAATAACACTGATAGTTCGAGTTTTGCCAGTTTGTTGTTTAAGTGGAAACAACAACTCTCGGTTTTACTTAGAGTAGGAAAAAAGCCCCACGTTCGAAAGGGCGAAAAAAATCTTTTTTGACCCAAACGAGTCATATGAAAGAGCACTTAATTTAAGAAACATTATAATTTTTTTTAGAATTTTGCAGTGCACAGTTTTTGAGTTATTACATAGTTAAAAGTTGGTCTCCCTCACCTACGTTTCTTCGAAGATTGACGGAAAAATTTGAAAAAACTCATAGAGACAAGAAATTTGATAAACCCCCAACGAAAAATATATAGCGAAGTCTCAAATAATTTAATTTCCATATATTTAGGGGATGGACGTGGGAATGATGAAAAAAAAGTTTTTGGCCCAATGGATGTCATTTGAAAGAGCGCTAAGTTTCCAAAACACCGTGATTTTTATAGAATTTTTAGGTACATAGTTTTTGAATTATTGTCAAAAAAGTGCATCTCAAAGATTGTTTCGCCCCGTTCCGACGTTCCGACGTTGATCGACAGAAAAATTTGAGAAAATTCACAGAGATAGGAAATTTGATAAACTCGGAACTTAAACTACAATGAATTGTTACATAATTATTTTTCTATATTTTGAGGGGTTGAGAGTGAGGAAGGGTGACAAAAAGCTTTTTGGACACAAATTAAAGGGATGTTATATGAAAGAGCACCTTATTTAAGAAATGCTACCACTTTTTCCATAATTTTGCGATGCACAGTTTTGGAATTATTGTTAATTATTATTGAATTATTATTTAAATTAATAATGTTTATTTTCCAATACAAACCATTTACAAGTTGATGTAACTGAAACTCTCTTAAGTTACCCTAAACTGCTTTTGCTAATATTTAAAGAGATGTAGCATTTTGTGTATAATGACATTTAAGAGGAAAAAATCATTTTTGTGTGCCGATATATGTGACTATAAATGTGGCTATTATGTGCCTATTATGTGCGTATTATGTGCCTAAAAAAACTCTACAACACAACTTTATGTAAATAATTTTTGTCAGTAATTGTTTTTCTACATTCACGGAACCCTCGGCGAGCGAATTTTATTCGCACTTGACTGACTTTTTTACTTTGTATTTTCTTTACACTGCAAAAAAAGTAATAATATGCATAAAAAATTACATCAAATTTACGAATTTAATGAGCTGGCCGTAATAAACGCCATTTATTATTCTTACGAATAAGAGTTTATGAAGTATTGAACAAAGTTGTCAATTAATAACTATATATTTATAATATTTACGAATTCATTTATAATTTTAGTATGAACATTTTATAATCCTGTTCATACTTTCAAAAATACTTTCATTCGCCTTCATATTAAAGTGTTACTTTATTACTGTGCTGTCTGATCCCGAAATTTACCTGTTTAAAAATTTATTACAAAACTAACACAAAACATCAATACGTTACCGGAAAATTATAACAGACCATAAATTAACATAATTTAGAGAAAAGATGATACAATCAGCAAACTACTCAAAAACCTCTCCCTGTAGATTTTCGAGAAAATATTACAATATCAAAAATTCATATTTCTTTCAAAATTCCAAAAATATTCTAAAAATTATATTAAAAAAATTTTTTTTTTCAAAATTCTAAAAATATTCCAATAATTATTACAAATTAAAAGATTGAAATTTTTTTGAAAATTCTAAAAATTTTGCAAAAATTATAAAAAAATCAAAAAAACAAACTTTTTACAAAACTCCAAAAAATATAATAAAATCAAAAATTTCCATGTCCAATTTCATGTTCGATTACATTTCACGTCATACAAATAATTAATTTCATTTTTTCCAAAAAATTGGCTAAAAAATAAATGAAAATTATTCTTTTGACACACTTGACAAAATTTTTTTGACAAGCTTATAATGCAATAATCTAATTTGTCACATACCAGTCCCGACCTATAAGATTTTTCCAAATTTAATGTTTCTACTCGTAATCACTTAAAATGAACGGTTTTTAAGCAACAAATATGCAAATTTCCTTGTTTTGACACATTAGACGATTTTTTGACATACTTCCGGTACAGTTATCGAACACATCGTACTTTCGGCTTTTACCAGTATACTTATTATTAGAGACGGTTTTCTAGATTCCGTCGGTTGTGACCGCCGGTCGGCTGGCAGACAGACGTACCTAAAACGTCGAGAAATGTCAAAAAAAGTGGAGGTAAGAATTTCACTCGCTCGAGAATGTAATACTTAGATCTTTCAGACCGAAAAAATTGTACATGGAATTTTGTGATTTTGTTATAATTTTTGGGATATTTTTGGAATTTTGAAAAAAGTTTGTATTTTTGATTTTGTTATAAGTTTTGCATAATTTTTAGAAGTTTAAATTTGTAAAATGAATTTTTGTAAATTTTTAGAATTTTGAATATTTTTAGAATTTTGAAAAAATTAAATTTTTGATTTTATTATAATTTTTGGAACTTTTTTCAAAGTTTGTGTTTTTCATTTTGTTATAATTGTTACGATAATTTTAGAATTTTGGAAAAATTTAAAATTTGAATTTTTGAAATGTTTTTAGAATTTTGAAAAAACTTTCAGTTTTGATTTTGTAATAATTTTTGGAACATTTTTAGAATTTCGAAAAAAAATTGTTTATATTGATTTTGTTATAATTTTTGCAATATTTTAAGAATATTGGACAAAGTTTCAATTTTTGATTTTATTATAATTTTTGCAATATTTTTAGAATTTTGAAAAAAGTTTCAATCTTTGATTTTGTAATAATTTTTGGAATGATTGTGAAAAAAAGTTTATATTTTTGATTTAATTTTAATTTTTAGAATATTATTGGAGTTTTGAAAGAAATATGAATTTTTGATGCTGTAATATTTTCTCGAAACGCTAAATGGAGAGGTTTTTGACTAGTTTGCTGAGTGTATCATCTTTTCCCTAAATTATGTTAATTTATGATCTGTTATAATTTTCCGGCAACGTATTGATGTTTCGTGTTAGTTTTGTAATAAATTTCTAAACAGAATAAAATAATTGTACTTCTACATAAAATTTTATGTTTGATATACATTGCTGCCCAAAACTAAAACAATGTCCAAATGTTTTTTGCCGAAAACTCTATCAAAATCCTTAACCTAGACCGAAGTCTTGATATGTCAGAGCTTGAGATTTCAGCCCCTCCATATCTATTATTTGTTATATAACGTCACGTTTTCCCCTTTTACTCGAATTTGCCTACCTCTCAATTTGATAAACTTTATTCTCAAATTCTTTTCTGGATTTTATCACTGATTATCTAGCAAAAATGACCCGGTTTTATTATGTATTCAACACCTTAATTATTTCACAACAACAGGAAAACATACAGCAAACAATAATCCTTATCTAGAATATTTCTTAAATAGCTACAGAAACTGCAACGTTTGATTTTAGAGATTTCCAGTATAATACCGTACAAGGTAATACAAATCTATATATCTATTAAAAACAACTTTAAACTTTATTTACAATTAAATATCACTTTACTTTTATTTACACGGCTTTATGTTCACAAAACAGCAAATCGTTTACAATAAATTATTTCTGTCTAAAATAACTTGTTTATATAGCATTTCGTTCGTTCTAGAAGAAACGATCGTATTCTAAAATTCTTTAATCTGGACTGTTCTATAACGGGTACGGCACCAAGTGCTGTACGTTATTTTATTTGTATTTTGATTATATAAACTTTGTTTATAATTTTTAATATTTTTATAAATTTTATTTTATATAAAGTGCGCAAATTATTATTTCACTTATAATGCCATCACTACTATTTTATTCATAATATAATGTATAAAAATATTTTTTTACAATTCATAATTTATTTATTTTCATAAGTTATCCATATGGATCGGGAGAGAAGAATAATTTTAATAATTTAATTGATTGTTAAATTATATAATTAATGTTTTATGCCGTATATTTGGTTGCGTTTATATTTTGAGTTACCTGAATTAAGTTAATTGTTTTACTGTTGCAGTGAGAAACTTTTGACTTTGACCCCCCATTTCCGTAAAAAACTAATTTGTTATGAACTCTGTACACTAGCCTCGGAATATCTCAGATTCATCACAAGAACGACATCGGAAACTATACCCGGACTACGATTTAAAAATGGGAACCTAGAACGTGCTAAGCCTTAGAAGACCAGGAGATCTCCTAAAACTCACACACCAAGTTGATAGCTACACTCTGGATATAGTGGCAATTTGTTTCATACTTGACTAATCGCAAACAATTTGTAAGGTTCAATGGCCATACTTCGACAGTAATTTATCCTTCATCTGGTGTTCCATAGGGTTCGATTTTAGGTCCTCTATTATTCTTATTGTTTATAAATGACATATCGGATATTATTCAGTGTGATTTCCTCTTATATGCTGATGACCTCAAAGTGTTTACGTGTATCAGATCTTTAAGCGATTGCCAAAAGCTACAAAATGATTTAATTAATATTCAAGAATGGTGCAACAATAATTTTCTTCAGCTAAACCTTGATAAATGTTTGTCTATCTCTTTCTCATGAAAGATACAGAATATTACTTTTAATTACTCGATTTGTCTGGTATACTTGAAAAAAGTTAAATCTATTAAGGATCTTGGAATAATTTTTGATTCTCGTCTTCGCTTTGATGAACATGTTAAACACATGTGCTTAAGGGCAAATAAGCTTATGGGTTTCCTTTGGCGTAGATGCAAAGAATTTAGTAATCCAAAAGTTTTAATTGACCTATTTAACTCTCTTGTACGTAGCATTCTTGAGTATGGATGCCAAATTTGGAATCCATATTATGATGTTTATTGTAATAAAATTGAAAGAGTACAAAGAATGTTCTCAAAATTTGTATGTTTTAAGTCAATCCCATTTACTGATCGTCTATCTTATAATACTAGACTTCAAAAACTGAATATGAATACTCTTGAATCAAGAAGATTGCTACTTGATGAGTTCTTCTTATTTAAAATTGTAAACGGCTTAGTTGAGAGAGATACTCTAGCCTTTGTGAATTTTTGTGCACCTGCGTTTAGAACTCGATTGAATCAGTTGTTTCTGCCATCCTAATCTAAAACGAATATTGGACTCTCATCACCACTGTACAGATTTCAAAGCGCTCATAACGACAATTATTTATCTATAGATTTATTTTCGTTATCATTAGATACGTTTAAAACCAAATGTCGGGTTTCCCTGTTCGGACTTCAATCAATTTAGAGATCGGTTTTCTATGCACTGTCGTGATTTTTTGTTTTTCACTGTTTCTGTGTTTTTCTATTGGAATCGTCAGGTTTACTGTCTTCAGGCTTCTTGTACGATTGAATAATTGTTGTTGACTGGTTTAGTGTAATATTTTTCGGATAAATACATGATGTTAATATTTGAATTGTATAAAGTAGTACATATAGGTTATATGCTAACATTTAACAAGTTTATATTATTTTTTGAATTTATTTTTTTTACTTAAAGTTTAATATATAGTTATATACATTTTTTTTTACATTTCATTGAATCAATGTTTAGTTCTATATATGAAATCTCAATTATCATAATGTAACTCTCTTTTAAATCTGTAGCGGCATGTAAATGGAAAACTGTTTGCTGCTCTCAAAAAATAAAAAAAAAAACAAAAAATACAAGAACTAAGACGGTCAGGCAGTGGAATCCACAAAACAGCGAAAGGATACACTCTTTATTACTGCGGTCATCAAAACCGAGGAGAATTTGGAGTTGGCCTTCTCAACCACGGTCGCATGAATCAGCATGTTATCGACTTCTGCCCAATTAATATGCGGTTATGCACACTCAGAATCCGCACGCAAAAAATTAATGCAAAGATCGTCAATGTTCATGCACCTACTGAAGACAAAGCAGATAATATAAAGGACCTATTCTTCCTAGAACTCAAAGAAGTCATCAATAACATCTTGTGGCACGATATAAAAATCGTGGTAGGCGACTTTAATGCTCAAATTGGTAGGAGTGCAGAACTTAAAACACATATCGGCCCTAACAGCTTGCATCATACCAGTAACAATAACGGCTTTTACGCAGCTGAATTGACTGTGATGTATGATCTAGTAATTTCTAGCACTTTCTTCCCTTATAAGAGAATTCACAAGGCAACGTGGAAATTAAATGACGGAAGAACGGAAAATCAAATCGATCACGTCATAATTTCTAAGAGACACTCTACAAGTGTAACTGACATCCGATCATACAGAGGTGCTGATCTGGACACCAATCATACGCTTGTCATCTTTAAGTACAAGTGCAAGTTGTGATCTACATTTAATAGACAATCACAAAAGACCGTGCGCTGGTATGTCGATGCATTTAAACATCTGGAAACGATGAATAGATATCAGGAAATAGTAACGCAAAACATAGAAGAGCATGACATTTCATCTGAGATGTCATTAGATGCCATTAAACATACAAGAAGAATGGCAAACGCTTCAACCAACCGTTATGGCCACAGAACAGATTACACTCGGAAAACGACCACCGAAATCACACAAGGAATGGTTTGACGACGAGTGCCGCCAAACCGTTGAACATAAACTAAAACTGCGAGTAAAATGGTTAAGAAGGAACGCGCCAGAAAGGCCTCAGCAAAACTTCTACGTAAAAAGAAATGCGAACACATGAAGAGCTGCATCGAAGACATCAACCAACATGCGGCCAACGGAAATTCAAAAGATTTCCACTGACAAAAGATTTCCACTCAAGATCTACAGCCATCAAAAATGGAAATAATGAACTTACAACAAATGAACGTGATGTGCTGGCAGTGTGGCGATCCCACTTTTAAGACCTACTGAATAGAACGAATGAAGTTCATCCTATTCGAGCAATTGCTCCGTCAAGTGAGGAGATTTTGTCCCTTACCCAGCAATAGAAGAAGTTGATGCTGCCATTAAAAACTGAAAAATGGCTAATCACTAGGTTTCGATGGAATTCCCGCAGAACTATTGAAAAATTGAGGAGCAGCTCTGGTCTCACGTATTTTCGATCTGATTCTTGCAATCTGGGACTAAAAAGAACTACCTGCTGAATGAAAAACAGCTCTCATTGTTCCGCTACATAAGAAAGGTGACCTTCTAAAGTGTGCGAATTATCGTAGCATCGCACTGTTGCACACTGCATATAAAATATTGGCTAATGTCTCACTTGCTCGACTTATCCCGTTCGCCGAATCTATCATCGGTGACTATCAGTGTGGTTTTCGTCCCAACCGCTCAACCACAGATCAATGTTTTACCTTAAGGTTGATTCTGGAAAATGTTGGGAGTATGACATCAGTATTCACCAGCTCTACGTTGATTTCTAGCAAGCATATAATAGCATCATCCGCGACATCCCTTGGTCTGCACTCATATGCCTCGGTTTCCCAGAGAAATTTGTTTCTCTGTGCAAACTCTCAACCTCGGGATCAAATTGTAGAATAGTAATCGAAAGGTCAGTTTCTGATCCTCTCGATATAATATCAGGTGTTCAACAAGGTGATGCACTCGCGCCCGTACTATTTAATGTGGCGCTTGAGTACGCGATAAGAAAAAGCTGAATTAAGACACAAAACTGCATATTTAACAAATCTAGTCAAGTTCTTGGCTACGCAGATGATATTGTGCTTCTCGAACGTAGAACAAGCGATATTAAAGATAGTCTCTCTCAGCTCGAAAGAAATGCTAAACGACTTGGATTATGCATCAACACTGGCAAGACTAAACTTTTAACAACATCTAGGAACATATTGGTGACTATGAAGTGGAACGAATGGAAAACTTCAAATACCTCGGGTCTGTAATAACATTGTCAAATGACATGCAGGCAGATATCAAAGCCCTTGTCTCTGCCTCATACAAAGTTTTCTACTCATATTCAAAACTTCTGCGATCAAAACATCTTTCGCGGTCGTGTAAACTCACACTTTACAAAGCATTAATCCGACCTGTGCTTCCTTTTGGAAGTGAAAGCTGGACACTGACTTCCTCCGATTGTAGAATTTTATCAACATTCGAGAGGAAGGTTATACGAACAATTTATGGTCTATGCAAAGTTGCTGAAAATCAAGCGATGTAATCGGATTCATTAAATGTAACCGGGTTAGATGGCTTGGTCATGTAGAAAGGGCTCCATTGGATAGAATAGTAAAAAAAGAGTCCCAACAACAGCCAGCTGGTGTTCGTCGGAGAGGAAGACCTAAACAACGCTGGCGTGATGACATCATTCAAGACCTTCGTGATAAAGGATGTCGAAACTGGGGTCAACTGGTCATGGAACGGGATGTTTGGAAGCTGATTGCACATAAGCGTTGGCACTTTTTGGTAGTTTATCTAGTCGGCTAGCCCTGATGAGAATGATAAACTTTCTTAAAGTTTAAAATTTTCTCATTGGTTCGAAACTGGATCGGTCGAAAATTGTATGGATTGCAAAAATTTTCAAAATTTGCACCATAATTTTTTAGATTCAGTTCTTATATTCTTGATGGGAGATTTTCCATCGGAGGGATGTTATATCATAAATAATTAACTGAATTAATTGTTGATTATGTGTCAATAGAAGGGAAGACTAGTCATCTTCTTCTCGCCAATACGAGCTTGTTATTCAATACTAGTACGTCTAGAGTATAACAAAACAGTGATCACTAGAGAAACTAATTGACTAAACCTGAATCTATTAAATATATGTTTATGTAAATTTTTTGTTTTTTTATACTTCGCTAGAGATATAGACTAATTTTTGGTTTATATAAGCGTTGACATTTTTTTGGTAGTTTATATAGTCGGCTAACCCTGATGAGAATGATAAGCTTTTTTAAAGTTAAAAATTTTCTCATTGGTTCGAAACTAGATCGGTCGAAAATTGTATGGATTGCAAACAATTTCATAATTTGCACCATAGTTTTTTAGATTCAGTTCTTAAAATCGAATATTTTTGATATAAAAAATATTGAAATATTGTATACGGGTAGCGAAATCCGAAATTCGACGTCCACGCCGTGCTGCCTGGTTAATGCTGACAGAATTAGGTTGGTGTACCGGAGACAAGCAGGGTAAAAACTGCTTAGTCAATCATGGTACATCATGGCGCATTGGCGCCTTAAAACCAATGCGACTCAAGCGTCTGTTCTCCATGTTAGGAGCGGCTTAAAGCGGGCGTCTGTCTTGGATCAAGCGGCTCGCTATATAAACGTGTCAAAAGGTTGTTTCTGGTAACCTTAAGATGCAGAAGGGACCCATTCACGACAATTTGGGTTGGGCCTAAGGTTAACACCCTAACCCCGGAAAAAAAATTATTTGTTAAATTTGGAAATCAGAAAAGAAAAACAGACCCGGACAAAAACAGAATTTTACCTGGACGTGAAAAAGGACCAGACTACCGAATCGGAACGTGGAACGTGCGCAGCCTGAGCGCTCCTGATGCTCTTATAAGTCTAGAAACAGAGGCTGAGAGGTATGGGATGGATATCATAGCTCTGCAAGAAATTAGACAGCCAATAATCGGAAAACAAGATTTGGATAGTCACTCTCTATACTGTAGTGGTCATCCTTCTCGAAGAGAATTTGGAACTGGCTTTCTTGTTGGTGCACGCATACAAGAAGCCGTGATGAAATTCATCCCGGTCAGTGAGAGGATTTGCTACCTACGTGTACGTGGTACATATAACAATATTTCTCGTATTGCCGTGCATGCACCTACTGAAGCTAAGACCGTCGACGAGAAGGATAATTTCTACATAGCGCTGGAAGAGGTTATGAAACAAACACCAACACGCGACTTCACTATGGTTCTTGGTGACTTTAATGGGCAGGTTGGAAGAGATATCTCTTATGGAAATGTGGTGGGCCCCAACAGTCTGCATTTGAATTCGAATGATAATGGTGAGAGAATGACTGAGTTTGCATTATCAAATAATTTGAGAATTGCCAGTACTTTCTTTCCGCACCGATCGATTCATAAGCAGACATGGGTCTCACCGACTGGAAACACTCGAAATCAAATTGATCACGTGCTAGTTACAGCACGTTTCTTTTCGAGTGTTCTGGATGTGCGATCTTTTAGAGGTGCATACATTGGAAGTGACCACTTTCTTGTATGTGCTAAAATAAGGTTTCACTTCCCAAACCCAAGCATTCCGAAATTCAATCAACGGAAACGATTTAACATCTCATCACTAAAGAATGTTGAAACAGAAGAGAAATATCAAAACCATATTGCCGAAACATTAGAGAAATCAGAAACCATTAATGGAGACGTCGATAAGTCATGGTATTTGCTCAAAGATGCTGTTTTAAACGCTGCTGAGGGAATACTTGGACGACCACAAAACCACTCCCAGAAGCCATGGATGGATCAAGCATGTCTTGACGCTATTCAATACAAAAGAGATTGCTATCTGAAATGTCTGCAAGGACGCAACACCAGGTCCACGAAGGAGAACTATAAACTGGCAAGACAAGCCGTTACAAAGTTATGTAGACGAACGAAGAGAGAATGGTGGAAGGGAAAGTGTGAGGAGATTGAAAGCTTCAATAAGGAACATCAATCGCGTAACTTCTTTCAACAGGTTAAAACCTTAAAGAAGGGCCCTCAAACTAGATCGACTGCTATTCAAAACGAAGATGGGGAGCTACAAGTAGTCCTTAAAAATATTTTAGACACTTGGGCCGCTTATTTTGAGAATCTTCTCAACTTAAGTGACCAGAAACAAGTCGGGCGACGAGCAAAGCTTATTCGTGCGTCAAAGGTACATGTAGACGAACCCACCAAAGAGGAATTCGATGCGGCGCTGTCAAAATTAAAATGCAATAAAGCACCTGGTATCGACGATATAACATCCGAAATGATTGTACATGGTGGTGAAACTCTATCCTTAAGATTGTTTGAACTTGTTCAAATGATATGGAGGACTGAAGCCATGCCACAGGACAGGAACACAGCTATGCTGATACCAATCCATAAAAAAGGTAATCGCCTAAAATGTGCAAACTACAGAGGAATCGCTCTACTCTGCACAGCAAATAAGATCTTTTCTTACATTTTGCTAGCCAAAATCAATCCTTTTGCTGAACAACTGTTTGGAGAATATCAGTGTGGTTTCCGGCGCGGCCGAGGTACCACCGATGCACGTTTCTCGATAAGGATGATTTTGGAAAAGTGCCGAGAGTTCAACATACCAGTGCACCAACTCTTCATTGATTTCAGACAGGCCTACGACTCTCTCGAACGAGAGACTCTATGGTCTGCTCTGGTGTCAATGGGAATTCCTGGTAAACTGGTATCACTATGCAAAATGATAGTACAGAACTCTCAATGCTGTGTACGAGTAGAGAACGAAATATCAAGGATTTTTAAAGTCGACTCCGGGTTAAGACAAGGTGATGCTATCTCTCCTATACTTTTTAATTTAGCCTTGGAATATGTGTGCCGTCAAAAGAAACTACCGAGTAACAACAATATCTTGTCAATAAACTCAGTACAGATGATTGCATACGCTGATGATGTTGTCATCCTCGGCCGAAGTGAAGCTGTTATGAGTGAGACTTTCAAGTCGCTTGAGAGTGGAGCTAGAAAAATTGGTCTTCAAATTAACTACAATAAAACCAAACATATGAATGTTTCAAGAGAGTCTGAGAAGAAAGATTTAATGTGCGGCGATGAACGAATTGAGGGAGTTGAATCTTTTAAATATTTGGGATCAATGCTTGACTCAAATAACAGCATACTTACAGATATAAAAGCTCGAATCGCTGCAGGTAATCGAACTTTCTACTCAATCAAACCTCTCCTTGGATCTCCGTATGTATCAACTAACACCAAGCTCAAGTTATACAAGACATTGATTAGACCGGTTGTGATGTATGGGTCACAAACGTGGACCCTTACACAAAATGACGAATCGCATTTATCTGTATTTGAGCGATCCTACGCTACATTTTTGGTCCACTTAAGACAGACGATGGAGAGTATAGAACCCGATATAACTTTGAGATAAGAGACCTTCTTGAGGGTCCTGATATAATAGGTTGTATCCGTTCTAATAGGATTGCTTGGTTTGGGCATGTTCTACGAGCCGATTCACAGTCTGGAATGATTAGAAAAATGTACGTTAGTACCCCAGGGAGTAGGCGACCGCGAGGTAGACCACGACTACAATGGGAGACTGACGTAATAAACGACCTTAAAAAAATCGGCTGCCATGGTAATTATGTCGCTGTTGCGAATGACCGTGGTGAATATTCGAAGCTGATTAGCCTGGCAACGCCCCTACATGGAGCATGAACGCCGTTAAAAAAAAAAAAAATTCTACGCTCAATGGAACAAGTATTATATCACACACTCGAGCGTATAATAAATCAATATTTCATTGGAAAGCCAAACCTTCGATACGCGATCTTTCCCAATTTACAATATTGAGCAACGAGAATTGAACAGTTTTGCTTTAATTTTTGTTATTTATTTACCCAATTTTAGTTTTTCTCTATTTTCACTCTAATGAAACTTATATTAGAATAAATCATTTTACAATCTATATTATAAACTTATTGTGCACTGAATGTATTTTCAGTGTATATCTATTAATTTAATCTGAAATTAACAACTGTAAATTGAAATAGCATAATTTATATTTTAGCATAAAAAATCGATTTCAAATGCTCATTTCACTAAAAGCTTATACGAGTATAAGGATATAAAATTAGAAAAAAAAAATGGGAATTCTTCTTATGCAAAATAATTTTTTTGTCAATACTTAATGCAATTTTAAATTCAATTTATGCAGCTTTTCCATTTACTTAGTTGTTTGCTTGAGATTTATTTATTTGAGAGAAAATTTGTTTTTTCTGTAATAGTTTTAAATAATACGATAATCAATATCTATTTAGGTTCTGCTTGAAAACATAAAAAAACTATAGCCCAAATATAGAGAAATATCGATTCAATTTTAGCAAAAAAATTTATTTGATACAAATGCAGGTAATAAAACAGTTTAACAATAAAAAAACAAACAAGTCGACAGAAGTCTTGAGATAAAGAGAATAATTAATTTTAGTTATTTTTCGAAATCCGATTCCAATAAACCGAAAGTTCATCAATGTAAACAGGATAAATTGTAAGAGCAATCTATGGACCGATTACCACAAACTACAAACTGTAGATCTAAAATTTTCAAGATAAAAACCCAAGAAATTTTTTTTCTGGCTGAACTCACTCAAAATGAGTAGCACCAGATACATCCCTAAACTGAATTCATACATAACATAACTTTCCATTGAAACATAATAAAAAAACAAACAGTGAAATAAATTTTGTAATCCTATATAGTCTACCAGAAAATTTTTAACCCCAAAGGATCTTCACAAATCTTGATTTCATGAAATCCACGTTTTCTCGAAAGCTTTAATAACTCACTTAGAAAAAACTATTTTCTCGAAATACATATTCGTAAATGAGAAATATAAATAAAATTATATAAAATAGTCATCACATGAAAGCAGTAAGATAGTTTTACATTAGAATTGCATGTTTTTTGTGTATTTATTTTTTCTATAGAAAATTGTACGAGTACGTCACTTTAATCAAACTATGTTGTCTTTATCCGGAGAAAGAATACAAATGTAAATGTAAATAAAAAGAAAGATGGTACTTCTACTCTTGAATATTAGAGTAGTGAATTGTAAAGCATAAAATAATGGACTTTCTAAACGAAGGTAGAAGTTTAGATAGACATGGTAGATATTAAAGCAAATATTAACTATTCTCATCTCATTGTTATATGGATGTCCTTAATCAATATTCTGCCTTTGGTATTGCTATATTTTATTAGACATTTATTGACTATCGTACTGTGTTGGGGCACGATATACAAATGATGGTAAGCGTGTATAGTACTAAAATTGGAAGAGGTAAGTAACAATAAAATAACCGTTTTCACCGTATCGACGAAGTTTGATTTACTTCTTAATAGATCTTTCTTCCCTTATAATAAAAATGGAAATGAAAAGGCTTAATTCTTCAATGACAATTGTCGTTAAAGGGCGTAACAAGTAAGAATTGAGTTGGCACACAACATTTAAAAACTGAATTGCAATGAGCCAGAAAACCGGCCTTCCTACATGGTCTTCTTGTATTTAAACAGTCCAATACAATGAAACACTTGGAACACTGAATTCTAGTTCATCAGGATAACCATAAGCAATCCTAACGCCTTGAGAATACACGCGCCTTGAGTTTATTCCGACTAGCTTTAGTACGAATTCGGTAATATTGTACTCGGCTCTTTACAATTGCTGGATGTACGCAAAAGTTTTTGTATGAATGGAAACAAAGGTAAAAAGTAAATTAGACTCTAACGAATTAAAAATTATTGAAGGACGAAGGCCATCACCAACCCATCCAACCCCACCATACAATCGTATCGCACCGATATTGAATGACCAGATCCCAGTCGAACAAGCTGGTTTTCGTCCCAATCGCAGTTGCACTGACCTCGCTCTAACATCCTATATCGAAGCTGGGTATCAAAAACAACTAAAAACAGGCGCAGTATTCATCGATCTTACTGCAGCATATGACACGGTCTGGCGAATTGGGATTATATATAAGCTGTTCAATGCAATACCTTGTAGCACCATCTCGCGTTTAATTAACAACATGCTGAGTAATCGTGTATTCAAAGTTCATCTAAATAATTCCTGCAGTAGGTCTAAAATGCTTAACAATGGTTTACCACAGGGTTCCGTCCTGGCGCCATTACTTTTTAATCTGTACATTCATGACATTCCTGACACAACATCAAAGAAATTTGGTTACGCTGATGATTGGACCCTGGCCACTCAAAACAAAGACATGGGTGTTTTGGAGGATTTGCTCTCAACTGACCTAGCGATAATGAATGACTATTTTCGAACGTGGAGTTTATTTCCCAATCTAAGTAAAACCGAGAGCTCCTGTTTCCACTTAAACAACAAACTGGCAAAACACGAACTATCAGTGTTATTTAACGGCACTGTCATTAAATACAATCAACAGCCAAAGTACCTGGGCATTACTCTCGATAGAACTCTTTCTTTTAAACTCCACCTAGAAAATACGTCACAAAAACTTAAAACGAGAAACAATATAATGCACAAACTGGCAGGCTATACTTGGGGTGCTACTCCAGCTACCCTACGAACAACTGCTCTAAGTCTGGTTTACTCAGTGGCTGAGTATGGCGCACCAGTCTGGTTGAATAGCACACATACTCAAAAAGTTGACTGCTAGCTGCATGCTACGATGCGTACTATAAGTGGTACTATCAGATCCACCCCTTTACCTTGGCTCCCTGTGTTAAGCAATATCGCTCCACCTGCACTCAGACGCTCGCATGCTCTCATGCGTGAACATAAAAAGGTAACCAACAACACCACGTTACCCTTGCACGAATATTACGGTGACCACACTCTTTGTCGATTGAAGTCAAGAAAGCCTCCACATAAAACTGCCAGCAACCTGCTGGCAACTGATTTTAATATCTTGGATGCCTGGGACACCTCCTGGCAACATTACAACACAACTGGCCTTTCTATTACTAACCCGACTTCTACCCAACCTGGTTTCGATTTGCCACGTCATACCTGGACTACATTAAACCGAATAAGAACGAATCATGGACGTTGTGCTGATTCTTTCTACAAGTGGGGCATTTCAGAGTCCCCTGAGTGTGACTGCGGCGCTCCACAACAAACTATAAAACACATTGCAACTGTGTGTCCAATTCGACGTTACAATGGCAACATCTCAGACATCCATTTGGCAACTCCCGATGTAGTAGCATGGATAGACTCGCTCGATGTAAACATCTAATGTTCAAATGCACTGCCCAATGTTCAAATATTTTACTTTTTAATTTACTTAAAAGACACGCAATCAAATCGATTGTAAGTTCATTTAATGTGTATCCATGTATTGTTTTAGGTAGATTTCATAGAAGAGTCTACCTATTTTTAAGTTTAATTTTTTAATGTGTCACAAAAAAAACCATACGCTAAATAAAAAATCACCAACCCATCAACTATGACTTTTAAATGTTATTAAAAGAAAATTAATTCATAATTAATTTAGTTATTAATTATTAGCAAAACATGGTCTATTTAGCTATTAACAAATAATGAGTGTTCCGGATCCGATCTGACATACTAAATAAAATGAACCACTCGTATTTGTAACTAAATTATTTTTACTAAGCGTTGCGTTGAATTTTGCACCAGTTGTGGAGGCTGTTGTAAATGATTTCGTGTCAAATTTATTAGTGCTTATAATAAAATTAATTACCTCCTTTGCTATGATTGCACCGAAAGAAAAAATCTTGCTTGATTCAAACATGTTGCATTGTTAATCGAAAATTAAGTGAAAATTGGGGAACTAAATACGTTAGTGATTGTATCAACCAACGCTCCGTATTTAAATTAACAATTTAACCGTTGTTGATATATTTTTTTATAAGTATCACAAACATATTTGATTTAACCATGTTTGTAGTTGAGTCAATTATGATTTAATTTTCAATTGACTACAAATGTGGTAATTTAAAACTTAGACTAAAAATAGTGATATTGAATACGTTTGTGATAGAATCAAGCAATACGCCGTATTAAATCTTTTGGTTTGGTACATCTTTGTTTTGTTTTTGCTGCTATCGATGTTTGTATGGATTCGTTTTTTTCGTAAATATAATATTTGAAATTTTTTATATTAGAAGTATGTATTTCGCATCAATCCCGACAAACATTTTTATGCATAAAGCTAGCGTTCGTATATTTACGTTCTAAATAGGAAATGTATGAGTGTGATTTTGTTTGTAAAGGATGCGTACATTTTTTCGCCATTTTTTTAATGATACGATTTAAAAGACCAAAATTCAGAAATCAAAAAATTTAAATATTTGAATTATGTGTAGAAAATTATACTAATGTTCCATAATTTTCTCATTATTATGAAAAATTAAATTAAAATATCGATAAATGGACATGAAACAAGACAAATAAAAAATATTAAAAAAGTCGGACAAGTGCGAATAAAATTCGCTCGCCAAGGGTTCCGTGAATGTAAAAGAACACAATATCAAAAATAAATGACATAAAGTTATGTTGTAAAGTCTTTATATTGCCAGACTATGGACGCATAACAGAATAAATGTTTAATCGTAAACGTCAATAGTAAATGTCAATCACATCTACATTGATCAAAAATGTTACTTGAGGTTAAATCTTATCCATAGCTGTTTATGTTAGCTAAAGAAAGATTTAACCAGTATTTTAATGGTCTAAATTGGGAATATTTGTTCTATAAATCAGCGTCGAAATATAGGGTGGTATACATACACTTAAAATAGCACTTTTTTTAATCAATAACTAAAAAACTGTGCATCGCAGAATTCTAAAAAATGTTGCAATGTTTCTTAAATTAAGTGTTCTTTCAAATGATACCCCACTCGCTTGGGTCAAAAAATGTTTTTTTTACCCCCCTTACACCCGTCCCCTAAACACACAGAAATATAATTATTTGAGAGTTCGCTATAATTTTCGTTCAAAATATAGCAAATTTCCTGTCTCTGTGAATTTTTTCAATTTTTTCTGTCAATCAGTGTCGAAACGTAGGGGGGGGGGGGGGAACGGTCTGGAATTTGCACATTTTTTAGAATAACTAGAAAACGGTGTACCGGAAAGTTCTAAAAAAAATTGCAATGTTTTGGAAATTTGGTGTTCTTTCAAATGACACCCCACACGCTTGGGTCAAAAAAAGTTTTTTTTTACCCTCTTTACACCCATCCCCTAAACACACAGAAATATAATTATTTGAGAGTTCGCTATAATTTTCGTTCAAAATATAGCAAATTTCCTGTCGCTATGAATTTTTTCAATTTTTTCTGTCAATCAGTGTCGAAACGTAGGGGGGGGAACGGTCTGGAATGTGCACATTTTTTAGAATAACTCAAAAACGGTGTACCGCAAAATTCTAAAAAAAATTGCAATGTGTTGGAAATTTGGTGCTCTTTCAAATGATACCCCACACGCTTGGGTCAAAAAAAGTTTTTTTTACCCTCTTTACACCCATCCCCTAAATACACAGAAATATAATTATTTGAGAGTTCGCTATAATTTTCGTTCAAAATATAGCAAATTTCCTGTCTCTGTGAATTTTTTCAATTTTTTCTGTCAATCAGTGTCGAAACGTAGGGGGGGGAACGGTCAGGAATTTGCACGTTTTTTAGAATAACTCAAAAACGGTGTACCGGAAAATTCTAAACAAAATTGCAAAGTTTCTGAAATTCGGTCCTCTTTCAAATGACACCCCACTCGCTTGGGTCAAAAAAGTTTTTTTTCATCCTTCCCCACCCCAATCCCTTAAAAACACAAAAATATAATTATTTGAGAGTTCGCTATATTTTTCGTTCAGAGTTTATCAAACTTCCTGTCTCTGTGAATTTTTTCAAATTTTTCTGTTAATTAGGCTCGAAATGCAAGGGGGGGGGACCAACTTTTTGTGTCACTTTATTGATAATAATTCAAAAACCATGCATTGCAAAATTCTAAAAAAAATGGCAATATTTCTAAAATCAAGTGCTCTTTCAAATGACACCCCACATGACCTGGTTTTAAATGATGTTTTTACCCCTTAACATTCCCACCCCTTTAATAAATATAGTTATGAGTGTCTGCCACTTTTCTATATTTTTCATTAAAAACCTCCTCAATTTTCTATCATTCCAAATATATTTCAAGATTTTTGATGAAGTAGGGTCGGAGTTAATCGGGGCAATAAAACATCCCGAAAACGTCATTTTTCAAAATTATACAAAAAATGGTGAGGTGTAAAATTCCAAAATATATGTTTAAAAAATGCTGAAATGAAGCCCTTTCATATGATACCCTACTCGTCTCGCTAAAAAAATGTATGTTTTCAAAGGCTTTACATCGTACCTCTATTGTTTAATTTAATATTGTAAATTAAAACAATTAATTTAGTGTAAAGCACAAAACTATTTTATTAAATTATTTATTGACAATAATTTTTATTTATCAAATGATACAATATTCTTAGCACAAGATTATTCTTCAAAGTATAATTTGTATCTGATGTACAATTATTTAATTTAACATATTTTATATATAAATCGAATACATAAAAAGATAATTACATTATGTAAATAGGTATATGTATATAAAATTATATTTTATTACAGCGTGTGGCATAATATGTTACGGTGTATATAATTAGGTGAGTTATTGTTGTTATATTGTTGAGTTGTTCTCGTTGTGCTGTTGAGTTGCTGTTATGTTGGGACGGGCTCACTACATCACTCTCTTTCCATAAAAAATGTTTTTCTCTGAAAGAAAAAGAAAAACAAGATCGACTAAAAATTAAACTTCACTTTTCTTGAAGATCTAAATTCTGTTTTCTCACACGCGTCAGTCATGTATGCCGGTTGTAATCGGTCCAAAGAAATTGAGACATTCTTACCTTTTATTTCAATAAGAAAATTTTTTCGGAAACGCCTTATTACTCTAAATGGGCCCTCATATGGTGGTGATAAGCCAGTTTTGACTTTATCAACACGTACAAATACAAAGTCACATTCCTCTAGATCTTTGGGAATGAAAATGTTGTCCTGAGGGCAGTTCCGAGTTTCTTTGGGAATAAGTGAGCGCATTGATTGTCTTAAAAGTCCAACCAGCGTAGAAGGATCAGATGGCTCACTTGTCGAATGCATTATGAGTTCCCCAGGAATCCTAAGGCTTTGTCCGTAGACAAGATCAGCTGGGGTGCATTCAAGATCAGATTTGATCGAAGTGCGAATACCTAATAAAACAAAAGGGAGCGTATCACTCCAGTTCAGGGTATTTCCATGTGCCTTTAAAGAAGCCTTTAATTGTCTGTGGAATCTTTCTACAATTCCATTGGCTTTAGGATTGTAAGCCGTCGTTCGTATTCTGTGAGAACCCAGTAAGTTCATGAGTTCTTGAAACAACCCAGATTCAAATTGTGCACCTTGATCTGTGGTTATGTATGACGGTACTCCGAATCTTGAAATGTGCTGGTTGATTAAGGCTTTTGCCACCGTCGCAGCTCGCATATCTTTTATTGGAATTGCTTCTGGCCATCTAGTGAAACGGTCAACCGTTGTGAGTATATACTCATATTCGTGTGACGGAGGCAGACGACCAACAATATCAATATGAATATGATCAAAACGACCATCTGGTATGTTAAACTTGCCGTATTCAGTTCTGGTATGACGATTTATTTTAGATCTTTGACATGAAATGCAGGTTTTTGACCAAAAACCTACATCTATATTCATAGATGGCCAGAAATAACGTGTAGATACTAGCTTCCGAGAAGCACGCACGCCAGGATGAGATAGGTTATGTAGAATGTCGAAAACAGTTCGTCTCATTTTCTCTGGTAAATACGGACGCGGTTTACCTGAAGAAGTTTCACACTAAATGGGCTTTTGTGCGTTTTCATTAAAAAGAGATTCAAAATTAAGCTTTGAATTTTTGGATTTGTTTGTGTTTTTATTTCTTAACATGTCTTGAAGTTCTTCATCAGACTCTTGAAGTTGTATGAGTTGATTGATGTCCAGTCCGGTTAAACAAAATGCCATTTCCTCGTATGATCTTGATAAAGTATCCGCTACTACGTTTCCCTTACCGGATATATGTTGTATATCAGTGGTGAACTGCGCCACAAAATCTAAATGACGTGCTTGTCTGGGACTTTTCTCCGTCTTAGATGAGATTGCAGTAGTTAGAGGTTTGTGATCCGTGAACACTGTGAACTTGCGACCTTCGACAAAGTATCGGAAATGTTTGATCGAAGCGAATATTGCCAAAAGCTCACGATCGAAAGTGGAATATTTAGTTTCAGCAAGTGACAACTTGCGAGAGAAAAACGCTAAAGGCTGCCAACAATTATTTGCATACTGTTCAAGTACTGCTCCTATTGCAATACCAGAAGCATCCGTTTTTAGACAGAAAATAGAGTTCTGTTGAGGATGGGCAAGAAAAGTTGTATGCTCAAGTGCTTGTTTGACTATATCAATAGCTGCACTGCATTCAACAGGCCAAATAAATTTAGATTTTTTTCCAAGTTTTATCAAGTTTGCAAGGTGGGCGTGTACTGGTGCTAAGGCTGCCGCCAGGTTTGGTATAAACCTGTGATAGTAGTTCACCATACCCACAAATCGTTGAACCTGTTGAATGGATGTTGGCTGAGGAAATTGTCTAATTGCCAGGATTCGATCTTTAGATGGCAATATGCCATCTGCCGAAATCTCGTGGCTTAGAAAATCAAGGTTTGAAACACCAAAAACGCATTTAGATAATTTGATATTAATATCAAATTCAGAAAGTCTTTTAAAAAGAATGCGTAAGTGTTTTTGATGTTCGTCCGCATTTTTACTAGCTACCAGAATATCATCGATATACACGAACACAAAATCGAGTCCCTTGGTAACTTCGTCCATAAAGCGCTGAAAGGTCTGTGCTGCATTACTCAGACCATAAGGCATTCGTATGAACTCGAAGAGACCAAATGGAACCGTGATTGCTGTTTTATGCACATCTTCAGCAGCAACTGGTATCTGGTGGTAGGCTCGGACTAAGTCAATTTTAGAAAAGATATTGCACCCTTGTAAGTGCATCGAAAAATCTTGTATATGGGGGATTGGGTACCGGTCTGGTACTGTAACCGCATTTAGACGGCGATAGTCCCCACAAGGTCTCCAGTCATTTGATTCCTTTTTTGGTACTAAGTGTAGTGGTGAGGATACATATGAGGATGAAGGTCTGACCAATCCTAACTGACTCATTTGATCAAATTCATTTTTAGCTATGTTGTATTTATCGGGTTCTAGCCTACGTGGTTTCGAAAAAGGAAGACAGCCTTTAGTTATGATTCGATGAACCACGTTATGTTGTACTACCCCGTCATACCTGGGTTCTTTCGTAACGGAAGGGAACTCTTGAAGAATTTCTCCATATGTTCCATTGATGGCGTTTTGTTTCAGAGTGGGCGTATTATCATTAGATAATAAAGCTGCAACTGTAAGTGATGTATGTTCATCAATCAAGCGTCTGCGCTTGAGGTCCACAATAATTCCGAATTTGGAAAGAAAATCGGCTCCAATAATTGGCTTATTTACGGAAGCCACGACAAAAGGGTGTCGTAATTCACGACGAAATCCAAGATCTAGACAAAGTAATTTTGTACCGAAAGTCTGAATAGCAGAACCATTAGCGGCTGTAAGGATTTGGTGTTCGTCAATTGACAAATCTTTAAAAAAGAATTTAGGAATAACTGAAATGTCAGCTCCTGTGTCAATGAGAAATTGAACTTTAGTTCGAAAACAACGAACAAACATGCGGCGATTACTAGAAGTCCCATCGTTAGCCGCAATTAAAGTGGGACGTTCTAGTTTCCCGGATTTGGTGTGTTGAAGCTGGGATTGTATAAACAACATCTTCTTTCACAACGCCGAGCTCGTTGTCCAAACCTTTTATGCCACCAACATGTATATTTGGTCATTGGTGGTTGAAGGACTAGACGATCTACTTGGTCTACCATTACTTCTTCGAGCTGATGTACTTCGATCACGTCTATAAAAGTTACGCGTACGACCACGTTCATATCTATCTAATCGAGATCCTAACTCTGCTATTGATTTTGATAAATCTTTAACCATGTTATTTAAATCTGTATTTGTTTGTGAGCATGATTCAAGAACCTGGCTTGTTGAAGCTACATTCTTGTCCACGTTGTCGCAAAAAGTAGATTGAGGTGGACGTAAAGGGTCCCAAAGTTTATCCGCAAGTTTTAATCGTTTTTCCAGGGGGTCTTCCTCGAAAGCTAAAATTATGTCTTTTACATGTGTTGGGAGACGTGTTATCCACAGATTATATAGTAAAGCCTCTGTTACCGCTGTAGAAGATCCGGCCTTTTGTTCCAGCCGTCGATAGAACCTCGAAGGAGAATCGTTCCCAATATCTACTTTCGAAATTAAGTTTTGAATACGTTTGGACTCGGTCTCGATTGTTTGACCAAGGACTGCGTTTTTTATTGCATCATATTTATTTGTTGTTGGTGGGTTTTTAATTAGTTCCCTCACTAAGGCGATTACACTCCGCGGAAGTGCTGCGACGACTTTAATATACCTTGTCTTGTCGTTTACTATTTTTTTACTGTCAAATGTTGTTTCGGCGTGGAGAAACCACAATTCAGGATCATCTTCCCAGAAAGAACCTAGCTCTAAGCTATCTGTCATCCCGATTTGCATCGAAGTTCCTTGTGGTGGTTTATCATTTTCGTCCGAACTCATTTTTCCTTTTCAAATTGTTCGCGTGTTAGTAAACAACAATTATAAGATTACAACTTTAAGAAATTATTTATTGTTAACAAAGTTGTAACAACCAATTTGCATTAGTAAAAAGTAATATCGCAAATAAAATAAAATATCGTAATTAAATAAAATAACGCAATATGAAAAAAAAACGTATGCATACAATTAAAGATTTTTATATTATCCTGTATGCTTGTTTATCAAAATAAATTTGATTAAAATTCAATAATAATTTTATATTATCTAAACACCAGACTAGAAAATACCACAAAATTATGTACTATTTAGTATTAATAAATTTTGAAAGAAAAAAAATATGTTGAATATATAACGTAACAATGTTTTTCAAAAAAAACAAAATATGAACTTTTCTGTTACGTATTCAAATCAAGCAAAACCCAATAAATAATGATTTATTAACTCGATCATCCCGGGTTTTTTATGTATAATTTAAATGATGACGTTTATTCGATTTAGTGTTTGATGATGTATATAATGTTTGTGTATTTTTTATGAATAAAAATGTATTCAGAAAATATAATCAACAAAAAGAAATTAATTAAACGTAAAATTATTTTAAAAAATATGTTTTTTTGTAATGAAAATAGAGAATAATAATAGTTTAATAATTTGATTTAAAAATGAAATTTAAAAATTATAATAATAATAAAAAGCATTATCTTAATTTTTTGGAGTTCCAACGATGAAATTTTTCAGCTGATTTGATCTTGAATATCCTTGTATTTTATTATATGTTGTAAAATCCGTTTGTTAATTTTGTTTGTTAAAATTTTACTTCTTACTGGAAACTGGAAATTTTGAGTTGAAGTTTTTTTTGGTGGGAACATAACATGTATCAATCCAAAATAATCCAAAATAATAATCCAAAATAATAATCCACAGCTATTTAATAACTATCCAAAGTTATTAACTACAATATTTCGTTGAAATATTTTTATTATCTCCAATGTGGTTTTTTTTTTAAATATAGTTGTGCTATCGTGTTATATTTAAAATAAACCCGTTGTGCTACACAATTATTAAATAACTAACTGCAACTTTTTTAGGTTTTTATAACTAAAAATCCAGTTTATAAACTTTCACGTATATAATTTTCACGTATATAACTATCACGACTATAAACTTTCACGTCTATAACTTTTAAGTCTATAACTTTCGCGTCGGGGTCACCATTTATTGTTTAATTTAATATTGTAAATTAAAACAATTAATTTAGTGTAAAGCACAAAACTATTTTATTAAATTATTTATTGACAATAATTTTTATTTATCAAATGATACAATATTCTTAGCACAAGATTATTCTTCAAAGTATAATTTGTATCTGATGTACAATTATTTAATTTAACATATTTTATATATAAATCGAATACATAAAAAGATAATTACATAATGTAAATAGGTATATGTATATAAAATTATATTTTATTACAACGTGTGGCATAATATGTTACGGTGTATATAATTAAGTGAGTTATTGTTGTTATATTGTTGAGTTGTTCTCGTTGTGCTGTTGAGTTGCTGTTATGTTGGGACGGGCTCACTACATCACTCTCTTTCCATAAAAAATGTTTTGCTCTGAAAGAAAAAGAAAAACAAGATCGACTAAAAATTAAACTTCACTTTTCTTGAAGATCTAAATTCTGTTTTCTCACACGCGTCAGTCATGTATGCCGGTTTTAATCGGTCCAAAGAAATTGAGACATTCTTACCTTTTATTTCAATAAGAAAATTTTTTCGGAAACGCCTTATTACTCTAAATGGGCCCTCATATGGTGGTGATAAGCCAGTTTTGACTTTATCAACACGTACAAATACAAAGTCACATTCCTCTAGATCTTTGGGAATGAAAATGTTGTCCTGAGGGCAGTTCCGAGTTTCTTTGGGAATAAGTGAGCGCATTGATTGTCTTAAAAGTCCAACCAGCGTAGAAGGATCAGATGGCTCACTTGTCGAATGCATTATGAGTTCCCCAGGAATTCTAAGGCTTTGTCCGTAGACAAGATCAGCTGGGGTGCATTCAAGATCAGACTTGATCGAAGTGCGAATACCTAATAAAACAAAAGGGAGCGTATCACTCCAGTTCAGGGTATTTCCATGTGCCTTTAAAGAAGCCTTTAATTGTCTGTGGAATCTTTCTACAATTCCATTGGCTTTAGGATTGTAAGCCGTCGTTCGTATTCTGTGAGAACCCAGTAAGTTCATGAGTTCTTGAAACAACCCAGATTCAAATTGTGCACCTTGATCTGTGGTTATGTATGACGGTACTCCGAATCTTGAAATGTGCTGGTTGATTAAGGCTTTTGCCACCGTCGCAGCTCGCATATCTTTTATTGGAATTGCTTCTGGCCATCTAGTGAAACGGTCAACCGTTGTGAGTATATACTCATATTCGTGTGACGGAGGCAGACGACCAACAATATCAATATGAATATGATCAAAACGACCATCTGGTATGTTAAACTTGCCGTATTCAGTTCTGGTATGACGACTTATTTTAGATCTTTGACATGAAATGCAGGTTTTTGACCAAAAACCTACATCTATATTCATAGATGGCCAGAAATAACGTGTAGATACTAGCTTCCGAGAAGCACGCACGCCAGGATGAGATAGGTTATGTAGAATGTCGAAAACAGTTCGTCTCATTTTCTCTGGTAAATACGGACGCGGTTTACCTGAAGAAGTTTCACACCAAATGGGCTTTTGTGCGTTTTCATTAAAAAGAGATTCAAAATTAAGCTTTGAATTTTTGGATTTGTTTGTGTTTTTATTTCTTAACATGTCTTGAAGTTCTTCATCAGACTCTTGAAGTTGTATGAGTTGATTGATGTCCAGTCCGGTTAAACAAAATGCCATTTCCTCGTATGATCTTGATAAAGTATACGCTACTACGTTTCCCTTACCGGATATATGTTGTATATCAGTGGTGAACTGCGCCACAAAATCTAAATGACGTGCTTGTCTGGGACTTTTCTCCGTCTTAGATGAGATTGCAGTAGTTAGAGGTTTGTGATCCGTGAACACTGTGAACTTGCGACCTTCGACAAAGTATCGGAAATGTTTGATCGAAGCGAATATTGCCAAAAGCTCACGATCGAAAGTGGAATATTTAGTTTCAGCAAGTGACAACTTGCGAGAGAAAAACGCTAAAGGCTGCCAACAATTATTTGCATACTGTTCAAGTACTGCTCCTATTGCAATACCAGAAGCATCCGTTTTTAGACAGAAAATAGAGTTCTGTTGAGGATGGGCAAGAAAAGTTGTATGCTCAAGTGCTTGTTTGACTATATCAATAGCTGCACTGCATTCAACAGGCCAAATAAATTTAGATTTTTTCCAAGTTTTATCAAGTTTGCAAGGTGGGCGTGTACTGGTGCTAAGGCTGCCGCCAGGTTTGGTATAAACCTGTGATAGTAGTTCACCATACCCACAAATCGTTGAACCTGTTGAATGGATGTTGGCTGAGGAAATTGTCTAATTGCCAGGATTCGATCTTTAGATGGCAATATGCCATCTGCCGAAATCTCGTGGCTTAGAAAATCAAGGTTTGAAACACCAAAAACGCATTTAGATAATTTGATATTAATATCGAATTCAGAAAGTCTTTTAAAAAGAATGCGTAAGTGTTTTTGATGTTCGTCCGCATTTTTACTAGCTACCAGAATATCATCGATATACACGAACACAAAATCGAGTCCCCTGGTAACTTCGTCCATAAAGCGCTGAAAGGTCTGTGCTGCATTACTCAGACCATAAGGCATTCGTATGAACTCGAAGAGACCAAATGGAACCGTGATTGCTGTTTTATGCACATCTTCAGCAGCAACTGGTATCTGGTGGTAGGCTCGGACTAAGTCAATTTTAGAAAAGATATTGCACCCTTGTAAGTGCATCGAAAAATCTTGTATATGGGGGATTGGGTACCGGTCTGGTACTGTAACCGCATTTAGACGGCGATAGTCCCCACAAGGTCTCCAGTCATTTGATTCCTTTTTTGGTACTAAGTGTAGTGGTGAGGATACATATGAGGATGAAGGTCTGACCAATCCTAACTGACTCATTTGATCAAATTCATTTTTAGCTATGTTGTATTTATCGGGTTCTAGCCTACGTGGTTTCGAAAAAGGAAGACAGCCTTTAGTTATGATTCGATGAACCACGTTATGTTGTACTACCCCGTCATACCTGGGTTCTTTCGTAACGGAAGGGAACTCTTGAAGAATTTCTCCATATGTTCCATTGATGGCGTATTGTTTCAGAGTGGGCGTATTATCATTAGATAATAAAGCTGCAACTGTAAGTGATGTATGTTCATCAATCAAGCGTCTGCGCTTGAGGTCCACAATAATTCCGAATTTGGAAAGAAAATCGGCTCCAATAATTGGCTTATTTACGGAAGCCACGACAAAAGGGTGTCGTAATTCACGACGAAATCCAAGATCTAGACAAAGTAATTTTGTACCGAAAGTCTGAATAGCAGAACCATTAGCGGCTGTAAGGATTTGGTGTTCGTCAATTGACAAATCTTTAAAAAAGAATTTAGGAATAACTGAAATGTCAGCTCCTGTGTCAATGAGAAATTGAACTTTAGTTCGAAAACAACGAACAAACATGCGGCGATTACTAGAAGTCCCATCGTTAGCCGCAATTAAAGTGGGACGTTCTAGTTTCCCGGATTTGGTGTGTTGAAGCTGGGATTGTATAAACAACATCTTCTTTCACAACGCCGAGCTCGCTGTCCAAACCTTTTATGCCACCAACATGTATATTTGGTGGTTGAAGGACTAGACGATCTACTTGGTCTACCATTACTTCTTCGAGCTGATGTACTTCGATCACGTCTATAAAAGTTACGCGTACGACCACGTTCATATCTATCTAATCGAGATCCTAACTCTGCTATTGATTTTGATAAATCTTTAACCATGTTATTTAAATCTGTATTTGTTTGTGAGCGTGATTCAAGAACCTGGCTTGTTGAAGCTACATTCTTGTCCACGTTGTCGCAAAAAGTAGATTGAGGTGGACGTAAAGGGTCCCAAAGTTTATCCGCAAGTTTTAATCGTTTTTCCAGGGGGTCTTCCTCGAAAGCTAAAATTATGTCTTTTACATGTGTTGGGAGACGTGTTATCCACAGATTATATAGTAAAGCCTCTGTTACCGCTGTAGAAGATCCGGCCTTTTGTTCCAGCCGTCGATAGAACCTCGAAGGAGAATCGTTCCCAATATCTACTTTCGAAATTAAGTTTTGAATACGTTTGGACTCGGTCTCGATTGTTTGACCAAGGACTGCGTTTTTTATTGCATCATATTTATTTGTTGTTGGTGGGTTTTTAATTAGTTCCCTCACTAAGGCGATTACACTCCGCAGAAGCGCTGCGACGACTTTAATATACCTTGTCTTGTCGTTTACTATTTTTTTACTGTCAAATGTTGTTTCGGCGTGGAGAAACCACAATTCAGGATCATCTTCCCAGAAAGAACCTAGCTCTAAGCTATCTGTCATCCCGATTTACATCGAAGTTCCTTGTGGTGGTTTATCATTTTCGTCCGAACTCATTTTTCCTTTTCAAATTGTTCGCGTGTTAGTAAACAACAATTATAAGATTACAACTTTAAGAAATTATTTATTGTAAACAAAGTTGTAACAACCAATTTGCATTAGTAAAAAGTAATATCGCAAATAAAATAAAATATCGTAATTAAATAAAATAACGCAATATGAAAAAAAACGTATGCATACAAATAAAGATTTTTATATTATCCTGTATGCTTGTTTATCAAAATAAATTTGATTAAAATTCAATAATAATTTTATATTATCTAAACACCAGACTAGAAAATACCACAAAATTATGTACTATTTAGTATTAATAAATTTTGAAAGAAAAAAAATATGTTGAATATATAACGTAACAATGTTTTTCAAAAAAAACAAAATATGAACTTTTCTGTTACGTATTCAAATCAAGCAAAACCCAATAAATAATGATTTATTAACTCGATCATCCCGGTTTTTTTATGTATAATTGATATGATGACGTTTATTCGATTTAGTGTTTGATGATGTATATAATGTTTGTGTATTTTTTATGAATAAAAATGTATTCAGAAAATATAATCAACAAAAAGAAATTAATTATAACGTAAAATTATTTTAAAAAATATGTTTTTTTCTGTGACGGGAAAAAAGTTTAACATTTTACTTCTGCTGACAGGTGCAAAAATGCTACTTTTCATAAAATACTTTTTTCCCCGGGAAAAAAGTATGTACTTTTTTCCCGGATAGATAAAAATATATATATAAATACATATATACACATAAATGATGAATATTATGAATATTTATGAACATTTATGACTATTTGAATGTTAATGAAAAGTTATACCGTTTTCTTCTTGATGTTAATAACTGGTTTTGACAAATAAAATGAAACTTAATTTTAAGTTTTTATTCAAGAAAAATTCGTATGGTGTGGTGAATATACATATTGTAATATTTGTTTAATATTATTTTTTCAATAATTATATTAATATTTATCCAGTCACAGAAAAAAATAGTGTATTATACACGGGAAAAATTGTAGATTTTAGCTCTCGGTTTTTTGTCTCCCTCCGCTTCGCGTCGGGAGACAACACAACCTCGAGCTAAAATCTACTACTTTTTTCCCTTGTATAATAAATAACTATTTTTGTAATGAAAATAGAGAATAATAATAGTTTAATAATTTGATTTAAAAATGAAATTTAAAAATTATAATAATAATAAAAAGCATTATCTTAATTTTTTGGAGTTCCAACGATGAAATTTTTCAGCTGATTTGATCTTGAATATCCTTGTATTTTATTATATGTTGTAAAATCCGTTTGTTAATTTTGTTTGTTAAAATTTTACTTCTTACTGGAAACTGGAAATTTTGAGTTGAAGTTTTTTTTGGTGGGAACATAACATGTATCAATCCAAAATAATCCAAAATAATAATCCAAAATAATAATCCACAGCTATTTAATAACTATCCAAAGTTATTAACTACAATATTTCGTTGAAATATTTTTATTATCTCCAATGTGGTTTTTTTTTTAAATATAGTTGTGCTATCGTGTTATATTTAAAATAAACCCGTTGTGCTACACAATTATTAAATAACTAACTGCAACTTTTTTAGGTTTTTATAACTAAAAATCCAGTTTATAAACTTTCACGTATATAATTTTCACGTATATAACTATCACGACTATAAACTTTCACGTCTATAACTTTTAAGTCTATAACTTTCGCGTCGGGGTCACCATTTATTGTTTAATTTAATATTGTAAATTAAAACAATTAATTTAGTGTAAAGCACAAAACTATTTTATTAAATTATTTATTGACAATAATTTTTATTTATCAAATGATACAATATTCTTAGCACAAGATTATTCTTCAAAGTATAATTTGTATCTGATGTACAATTATTTAATTTAACATATTTTATATATAAATCGAATACATAAAAAGATAATTACATAATGTAAATAGGTATATGTATATAAAATTATATTTTATTACAGCGTGTGGCATAATATGTTACGGTGTATATAATTAGGTGAGTTATTGTTGTTATATTGTTGAGTTGTTCTCGTTGTGCTGTTGAGTTGCTGTTATGTTGGGACGGGCTCACTACACCTCCTTAAAACAAACGAACACAACTTTATTTATTTTTTAACCCGCCATCTTGTGTGGATAGGTTAGTTTTATAAGCACCTCAAATTTTAAGTTCATCGGATTAATGGTTCACGAGATAATCAAAATAATGTGAAAAACACGTTGTACTCTCACCAATAGTGTTCCGTATAAAAAACGGAACCCTAAAAATATAATAATTTTTTTAAATCACCAAAATTAATTATAGAAAGGGCCTGTTTCACTAACGATATTTTTGTTATAACATTAACTGAAAAATTTCTTTCGCACATAATTTTATATGCAAATAATATGAAAATTATTTAAATCAATTAAACACATCTAAATTATTTCCTAAAGTAAAATGTTTAATAAAACCAGCCATGTTAAAATATATAAAAACTTTTTATTTTTCTATTCTTTTGTTTTTTAGTTTCTTTTCTCCTAGTTTTTTATTTTAACAAACACAATAATTTTCAAACAAAAACATGAACAATCTGAACTGAAAAATATGAACAAGAAAAATTGATCACGCCGTGGTTGATTTAAATAATGATAATTGTTACGTTTTTATAAAATAAATTGACAATGCTACATTGGTTAAAATAATTACGTTCGTATTAGACGCAAAATCAAACAAGCTTTGTAGTTGATTCTACCAACGTTTTTTTTTCGGTGTGTCAAAAAAAAATAGGCGATTGTTGAAAAGCATCATCAAAGATTGTTATATCAAAATAATAGGTAATTGTTGAATAATATCAAAAATAACTTGTTGCACCAAAATAAATGGGTGAGGGATAAATTTCTCAAAAAAAAACTTGTTGCACCAAAATAATAGGTGATTGTTGTATAATTAGGCAACAATTAGAAAATTGTTACACCAATTGGAGATAATGTCGTAAATGAATTCAATTAAAAATTAAAATGGTACCATCTTCAAACGATGACAACAATGACATCTTTTAATTTTCTCTTTTGATAAGATTAAGTAGATTTCACTATATGTTAATATAAATCAAAACTTACAACATTAAAAACTGATTATTAATCATACTAATTAACCTTGATTGAATCTTCAATCAACGTAATAACTGTTCATATTATTATTAACTTTTAATATTAACGCCTCCTTTTTTAATGTCACACATTAAAGAAAATAACGAATAAATTAGGTTCACTGTTTATTTATCAATGACGGTTTTATAACAAAATTTTTGAGTTTGCTTTTTTTCTCAATTTATCGTACTCTAATTTTACAACTTCCATAAAATGTATATCAATGAAACACAACAACGTTCTATTTAGTTATACTATATTTAGTTATACTATATATGCTACTAAATGTTATACTATATTTGCTTATATTCGTAAAATACAATGAAGGCGAAATGAAAGCAAATGAAAAAAAATCGTTGAACTTATTGTTACAATTTGAAATCCAACGGATAACATGAGCTTACTTCGATAGCAAAATAATTTTAAATTAATTCATTTCAACGCAGTTACTTATAAATATTTCCGATCCAACCGCTTTGTAACAGCATCGAAAGGAGTCCATATAAGTGTGAAAGATATTTACATCAATCTTTGTTTTAAATTACAAATACTATTAAATAATGTCTTTTACGGCTGGAGGGATTTCAAAGATTTTTTTTCTAAAAACAGGTATGCTCAATGGGAAGAGCCGAAAGGACGATGTATTCGATAGCTGTCCTAGAAGTGTGTCACAAAAATCGTCAAGTGTGTCAAAACAAGGAAATTTGCATATATTTGACTTAACGTTAATTTTAAATGATTACGAGTGGAAACATTGAATTTGGAGAATTCTTGATGGTCGGGATTGGTATGTGAGGCCAAAAACTAGATTATTGCATTATAAGTTTGTCAAAAAAATATTGTCAAGTGTCAAAAGAATGATTTTCATTTTTTTTAACCAATTTTTGGCAAAAATGAAATTAATTTTTTGTATGACATGAAATTTAATCGAACATGAAATTGGACATGGAAATTTTTGATTTTTTTATAGTTTTTGGAATATTTTTGAAATTTTGAAAAATGTTTGTATTTTTGATTTTGTTATAATTTTTGCGATATTTTTAGAATTTTGGAAAAAGATTGTATTTAGATTTTGTTATAATTTTTGCAATATTTTAAGAATAATGGGAAAAGTTCTAATTTTTGATTTTGTTATAATTTTTGCAATATTTCTAGAATTCTGAAAAAACTTTCAATTTTTTATTTTATTATAATTTTTGGAATATTTTTTGGAATTTTGAAAAAAAAAAACGTTTCAATTTTTGATTTTGTAAGAATGTTCGGAATATGTTTTTTTAGAGTTTTGAAAAAGTTTAAATTTTTGATTTTATTATAATTTTTGGAATTTTGAAAAAAGTTTGTATATATTGATTTTGTTATAATTTTTACAATATTTTAAGAATTTTGGAAAAAGTTACAATTTTTGGAATATTTTTCAATTTTTGATTTTGTAATAATTTTTGATATAATTTTAGAATTTTGAAAAAAGTTTATTTATTGATTTTTTTATAACTTTTGCAATAATATAAACTTTTTTGAATAAATTTAAATTTTTGATTTTGTAATAATTTCTGGAATATTTTAGAATTTTGAAAAAAAGTTTAAATTTTTGATTTTATTATAATTTTTGGAATATTTTTGGATTTCTGAAAGAAATCTGAGTTTTTGATTTTGTAATATTTCGAAACGCTAAATGGTGATTGGTGAGGTTTTTGAGTAGTTTGCTGAGTGTATCATCTTTTCACTACATTATGTTAATATATGATCTGTTATAATTTTCCGGCAACGAATTGATGTTTCGTGTTAGTTTTGTAATAAATTTCTAAACAGAGATAAAATGCTTGTATTTTTACAAAGAGTTTTGTTAGATATGCTTCGCTGCCGATAACTAAAAACAATGTCCTCATAAAAGTTTTATGCCGAAAACTCTATCAAAATCCTTAACCAAAACTGAAGTTTTGATATCTCAGAGCCTCTTCATATTTTTTTAATAAGCTCATTTACTGTAGCGTAACTTTTATATACAGTGAGTGAATTGTAAAATTATCGGTATATTTCAAAACATACCGATATATCGACTTTATTCATACTTTTGGAAACATCTTTAGGCGCTATGAGAATAAAATTTGAAGGTCGCGAAAATTATTGTAAAAATCAAAGGCAACTAGAATAAAATAAATTTATGAAAGAAAATTTATATGAAATGAAAATTATTACAATTTTCTCCTGCACATTTCTGTGGGAGGTGGGAGGTAAACTACACCAAGTCCAATTTTTTTAAAAATACGTTTTTTTATACTGTTAGAATCAGGATTTTGTTCTCTACCGAGAGGTTAATAGCACTGAGTCCTAACTAGTGTAGTTTTCGAGATAGAACAATTTTAAATGACACCAAGTCAATATTCCATAGTCCATTTTCAAACAGATTTTTGGCTTTCCTGTAAAATTTTAAAAATGTGACTTGGTGTAGTTTGCCTCCTACCTACAGATTTAATCTTTTGTAATCATTTATTTTACTTAAAATAAAATGAAATAAACATAATAATTGTATGTGTAAAATGTCCATTAAATTTGTCCTAAAACAATCCAATAGTAAAATTATTATTGAAATGATTTGAAAAATAAAGATTAATATTAAAAATAAGCACCAATGAATATCAATGAATCAATGAATATCAATGATCAATGAATTTCCTGCAGTAAATAAAAATATTTAAAAGAGGGATTTTGGACGAATAATTTAAAAAAAGCAAAAACAGATGATCTGAGCTGTTGAGATTTGAAGATAAAAATATGGTTTGAGATTATCTTATTTTAAATTCTCTAAAATGTAATGACATCATTCAATTTGACAAATCACATTTGAATTCTACTAATAACAAATAGTTATACGTCTGGCCCACTGCGATATCAGTTAATTATCAAATAATTAACTGATATCGCAAAAGGCCAAATGTATAATGCATAAAAAATATATAAAGAAATGAAAAATGGTAAAACGTATTCCCCTCGTTCGGTGATAAATCAATATAATTTTTTAAAAAATTCCTCAAGCAAGTAGTATTGGTAATAGGCCTCGGCCTACGGCCTTGTGCTATTGTCAATATACTTGCTTTCAAAATTTTCGCAAAAAATTATTTCGAATTATCACCACCCTTGGGAAATTACTACTGAAAATTTTTTGCCTTAGTTTTATTTTAATTTAAACTAATGAAATTCTCTAAAATGTAATGACATCATTCAATTTCACCAATAACATTTGAATTATACTAATAACAAATATTTATACGTCTGGCCTACTGGGATATTAAAAATTATCAGTCTAATTTTGAAATAATTAACTGATATCACAGTAGACCAACGTATAATTCATAAAAAATATATAAATAAATGAAAAATAGTAAAAAATTTTCTAAACGAATTCCCCTCGTTCGTTGATAAATTCTCATAATTTTTTGAAAAATTCCTCAAGCAAGTGGAATTGATAAAAGCACGAGGCCGTAGGCCGAGGATATAAATATACTTACTTTCGAAATTTTTGGCAAAAAATTATTTCGAATTATTACCGCCCTTGGGAAATTACACCTGAAAACTTTTTGCCTTACAATTTTTTTGAAAATGCCTTAACATTTGGTATGTTTAGTATAGAGGAAATTTGTATTGGCGAAAGAGAATGTTTGTCAAAAAATCATGAAGTGTGTCAAAACACGAACATTAGTATATTTTTTGCTTAAAAAATCGTTCATTCTAAGTGAGTAGTAACATTGAATGTGGAGAAATCTTTATGGTTGGCATTGGTATGTGGGACCAGAACCTTGATTATGTAAGTGTGTCAAAAAATACTGTCAAGTGTGTCAAAAGAATGATTTTCATTTATTTTTTAACCCAATTTCTAGAAATAAAATAAAATTAAGTATGTAATTATTTGTATGATTTGAAATGTATTTGAACATAAAATTGGACATGTTTCTATCCAGTTTCAACTCCTCCCAACTTATAGGAACAATTGGGAAATATCAAGTTGTTGCAGATTAAATGTCATTTTCAAAGAAATATGTAATTATGAGAAAGATATTTCTTTTGTAAACGTTTTGTGTGATTCCACGACTTGTGGGAAAATAAGTTTGAATTTTTGATTATGTTATAATTTTGGCAATATTTTTAGAATTTTGAAATTTCAATCTTTGATTTTTGATTAATTTTTGGAATATTTTTAGAATTTTGAAAAAATTTTATTTTTGATTTTATTATAAGTTTTGGAATATATTTACAATTTTGAAAAAGTTTTTATTTTGTTTTGATTTTTGCAATATCTTTAGAATTTTGAAAATAGTTTCAATTTTTCATTTTGTAATATATTTTGTAAACATATTCAAACTTCTGAAGAAAATTGAAATTTATGATTTTATTATAATTTTTAGAATCTTAGAAAAAGTTTGAATTTTTGATTTTGTTATATTGTTGCAATATGTTTAGAATTTTGAAAAAGTTTCGATTTTTGATTTTGTAATAATTTTTGGATTGTTTAGAATTTTGAAAAAGTTTAAATTTTTGATTTTATTTTTGATGATATCGATGATATGATTTTCGGTGATGTGATATTTCGGTGCTATGACTTTTGATCAAATGATAGTTAATTATATTAATTTCAATTAACCACACAACTTGGTTGAATTATTTTTGGTTGTTCAAGAACAAAATCCAAATTAAAAGTGAAAAAGATTTCTGGTTTTATTTTACCGCCAACCAAAAATGGCAAAGAAGATGCATTCAACCGTTTTTTCAAATTAATTAATTAATTCATCGTATGGTTCTGCAATGTGACGACTTTATCGATCAGTGTTTAGTTAGACGGTTGGTGTCATGAGTAAACTAGATGATCGTTTTTGTTTGTAGAAATTATTTTAATTTAAATATTAACATGTTTTTATTGCATTGTGTTTTGTTTGTTAAATACATCAAGCGGTTATTTTTGTGATATTCTGTTGATTTTTGAAATATTTTATTACTAACATTTTATTTGAATTTTTGTAATGGAGCCTTTTTTGTGATATGCATTAATATGGTTTTCACTGTTTTGTGTGCTTTTGTCACCTACATAGTTAATTTTACTTTAAGCAAGATATTTCTATTTTGAGATAATTAAGTTTTTCCCTATAGTGACAATTTTGATAATTTTTTTTATTTGTATAAAATATATTTATATATAATATATATTTTGGATTGCTCCTCCATTAGAGCATTCAGTTATTCGACATTTTGAGTTATTCGAATATCGAATAACTTTTTCTTTAAATATACGAATAGTAGTCGAATAGTAAAAGAAGTACTAATGCCCGATTTCTTAATAATTTAACTAACTCGTGATTAACTAACATGAATTTAAATTTGACCGGCTGTTAAACTTAAATTGGATTTCTTCATTCAAGTTGATGTTTATCGAAACTATGGTTAGTAAGTAAATCCAAAGTTAAGCTACGGCAACGCAGTAAAATGGCGCTAATATGCGATGAACATTTGTACTAATGTACGTTTTTTTCAATTATTTGAAAAAGTCCATAAAATAAAATGTCATTTAAAAAAATTTTGATGTTTTTCATTCAAATTCAAATAATAACATGGAGTTCTGATTGTAAAAACTATAATATGGACTTCTAACAATGGAATAATAACATGGACTTCTAACAATGGAATAATAACATGGACTTCTGATTCTTAACATGGACTTAATCTGAAAATTTTACATGGACTTCTGATTAGTGATTCTGATTGTATATATCAATTTTTGATATATATATAGATTTTTATATTATTATATAAATTATTTTCTCTAATTTATTTAGAGAAATTATGGTTTTTTGTTTTAATAAATATTACTTTTCGTATATGTACACAATATAATAAAATTAAAATATTAAAATGAAAAACGAATATTTTTCTGCTTTATTTTTTAATAATAATCTTTATAAGTCAAAATTTTAACGTTGTTATTAACGCTACTTTCTAAACATGCCACCACTAAACCAAGCGTCATGGTAGAAATAACCGCCCGAGGAGAAATTTGTCAGGGCTCAAGTAAGGTCCTGATCAGGTTTGCCCTAGTCCGGATCAGGCATTGGTAGGGCAGCCTGATTGGGTCCTGATCATGAGTGTAACGCTTTTGCCCTATCAGGTCCTGATTGGGATTACCGGATCAGACCCTGATTGGGATAATCGGATCAGGCCCTAATTGGGATATCCGGACCAGACCCTGATATATATATTTATACATTATATACATACATTAATTAAATTAAAATAAAAAAATTACAATGGAAAAAATTAAAACATACATACCACCTGAATCACTATTATTATAGTATTTCAGCCGAGAAGCGATAACTAAAACATATTTGAAACGATTTTAACTATATATTTCTAAAATGGATAATGCTCTAGTGAATTTTAAACAATTGAAATTTTAGCTAGGGGTCAAATACGAAAAACCTGGTCAGGGCCGGATATATTCAAATAAGGCTAACCCTAAAAGGGTATTCTATATCAGGCCTGGAACAGGCCCACATCAGATTGCCCTAACAGGGATCGCACTTGTAGGACGGACCAGGCCCTGATCACGCCCTGACTGTATTCAGGTTTTCCCTAACTAATTTCTGCTCGGGCGAATATTAAAATTTAACTGGTGATCAGGTTAAATTTAAATTTTTTGGTGCGAAGAAACCCAATTTTTTAATTAAACTTGAGTTAAACTCGAGTTAGATTTAACCAAGGTTTAACTTTGTGTGAAGAACTTGCGCATTATATGTTTAAATTTTAGGCTACTTCTTATTTTAGATATCTCGCCGTAGAGAAAACCCTTTTAGTTTTTGTTAAAGTGGGGCTGATAGTCAACAGAACATTATACAAATTGTCTAATTTATCTGTTCTTTTTTTGAAAGTTAAATAACAAAAATGTGTTTTTAAAGTATTACCTGCGATTTTCATTACCACTATTACTGTATCTCGTGTCGTGGCATCGGTAATTAATTGCGCTAATCGCTAGTTGCAGCTCTTGTTGCAATATAATTTTACTTTGATGGTTGACTGCAAGTGCGTCATTTACACTACAAGAAACCTGCAACTGATTATCACTGTTTTTATCGCTAGGATCTGGTACATCTTTGAAGGCTGAGGAGACGAGAAAGTTGTCACAGAATTTTTCGTTGCGTAATCAAAATATTCTTTCGATTGTGGAATAGTTCAAGATATAAGGGTCAAGATATAAGAATAAGGTTGTTAAGGTTTTGTTCCTTCTCTGATCCATTCGTTTCCTAATTTCGTTGAGTAAGATTTTACTTAAATCACTGTTCATTTCCGTTAGAGAATTAAATAAGAATTTGCATACGCAGTCGGCTGTCATAAGTGTTGAATTTTTTTCGCTAAGTTCTTTGACGCAATATCATGCGGGGTTAATACGTCAAGCACTTTTTGTAATAAAATTATTTCCCTTAAAATATTGAAATTTCTAAGTCTCGAAGTTTGAAAAGAGAATGAAGGGATGGAAAACCATTAAATTTTGGGAGATAAAAAAATATATTCGCGTATAAATATCCGAATAACGAATACTTAAAATATACCCAAATTAATCGGACAATCGAATATTCGAATATTCGGATTTGAATGCTCTATTCTCCATCAGCTCTTTTTGCTTAACTATCTTTTGTGGAATTAGTTTAAATTTGGTTACGCTTTTAGATTTTCAATTAAATTTAAATTTGAATTTAATCAATGAAAATGCCAAAACTTTTTGAATGACGGAAAATTTTTTGGATGTGAATAGGAGTGAATTATATAATTAATCACTGCTAGCGGTGAAAAATGAATATTATTAACATTGAAGAAACAAAAGGATAATGAGTTTATTAATAGTAAGTTTTTTTTCATAGCGGTTTTTTTAAATAAATTTTTTTTTTAACTACTAACTTGAGAAATCGTCATTATTTACTCGAATGCCCCAATGAGAAGTAATTTTTCTCAAGCTAGGTCAATAATAATAACAAAACATTACCTAGGTTAATAATAACAAATTTTCCTTTATTTTTAATTGAAATGAACAAAAAAACACAAACAAATAATAATTGCATTCCTTTGTTTCGTTTTATTTGTGTGAAACTAAACTTCCAGGCTACTTGATATTTTAAGGTATTTAAAAAATGAAATGGAAAATGACTAATATCAAAATCTAATCAAAGCAAATATGATAATTAGTGTTAGTAGTTAAAAAAAATCTATAAATACCTCGGTTGAGAAGACTAATATAGACTTCGAACATTATATCCCTCGGCGCTACGCGCCTCAGGATCTAAAAGTTCTCGGTCAATAATAGCTTACTTCTCAACCTTGTTATATAATGTACTATTGTGTAATAGGAATTACAATATGTGTCACAACAGCAAATATAAACCTTTTAAGATGTAGATTAACAACATGAAGTGTTAATGGACACATTTTTTCTGTTATTTTTGGAAAAAATAAATCCTACTACATCATTTACAAGGTAAATAAATAAAATAGAGGATACAAAGCAAATTTGTTGAAAAAAATGCAGAAATAAAACTCAAATTAGAGTTGCAAATAATGGCTAATAATAAGATCTTTTGACGCATTGTCTTCCTTAAGGAGAATTTCTTCGAACACGCAATTGTTTGAAATCATCAAGGTATAACTAAGATTGATCATAACTACCGTTAACTGAACAAAGTTCTTCCGTCAGCATACCTAAGATATCACATTGGCTAGAGATACCTAATTGCTATTGTCAGTATGTTAATATGTTAATAGTAGGCACTAGATAACGCAAATTTGTCACACTCATAGATAAAAAATAAATAAAAATTCTTAAATCAACTAAAACTAATCCCTCCATGCGTACAAATTTCGAGTGTAAAAGAAACAAGAAACGTACAAGTTTTGAATGTAATTTCAAAAACCTTCTTTTATTTGTATACAACAGCTCATCACCTTTGTATATGTATTTAATCGCTTGTATAACTTTACTCGATAAGACTTCATGTGTGAAGTACCATGGGTGGATCACAAAAAGTAAAATTTCTGTTTCGATCGTATTGTTTACTAACAGAGTAGCTCCAAAATGTACAGAGGGTTGATAGGTTTGTAGTGGTTTGCATCAGTCGCTAACGGTACGCCTACTCAGGACTTGCTTGCTTCCTGATGTATTTAATATCGATCAATTAAAATGGCTCTGCTTGACAAGAACGTCTTACCGACCATTATCGGTGGTATCAACATAGAAAAATAAAATCTGAAACGCTCAGATAGTAAAAATCTGGAAACAACACAAGCTCTACTCCGATGACATCTTAGAATTTTTGGATCGATTCTTACATGGGTGATAAAAATTTTAATTGGAGGCTGAGAAGTCTCCATTTGGAACAACTAGCATCGAAGGTCAGTAGCACTTCGGTGAAGAAGAATTCTGAAACTGTAGAAAAAACGATGTTTTACGGTAGTACTACTTCTTTATTTGATCCTATGCGGAGAAGTTAGGATTTTAACAATGAAAGTCTGTAATCTTCCTATGATGAATCTGTTCAAAATTAGGCTTACAGATTAAGCACAATCTGTGACCGTTGCGTTGAAGGACTTTTTTGACACCAAATGGCTTAAACACTAAGTATTGCAAATCCAGACATACGGAGGTTAAACTTAAAAACAAAACTTTGTTTAAGTGAGTTTCAGTTTACTTCCAGCTACGGAATGCAATCCCGGGATTGCAATCCCTACATCCAACTTAGTGAATTTCACCTAGAGCCTAGGTAGCTCTTACATGCCATAGAAAAATGACATTTAATCTTACTATTTTTTTCTTTACAATATTGGCTTGCATTTATTACGTTTACCAACGAAAATCGACAAACAGTTGGTAAGTGTTGTTAATGATATTATGCAGGCATATTTGTTAAAAGCTGAAAATTAACAAACATGTCTGTTTAACTTATCATATTCAAACAACATCTCCTTTTTATAAGTAAGTCAACACCTGCAGAGTTAAATAATTTTATTTACAAGAAATTTAACACCAATGGATTGAGACAGAATTTCATCATAAGTTGTGTTGTTTTAAATAATTTGTTTTTGTAGTAGGAATTACAATATGTGGCACAACAACACATAGCTACTTTTTAAGACCTAGGCCATAAACAAAACAATATGCGTTCTGAGGTTTTGATGGACACAATTTTTTTTCTATTATCTGATACGTAAGGAACACCGAACAAACAAACGAACAATTTCAAACAATATAGTAATCTAAGGATAAACAGGACAGCATAGTGATATATACTCCAACAACCGATCAGTATACAATACAAGTCAAAATTGCATTTGACAGTTTACACATACACACACGAGAGAAATAAATCCAAAACATAACATACATATCGCAAACAATGAAATGCCCAGTATAAATGGAGAGGGGAAAATAACCAATAGCCTGATTAAATAATGGTAGAAAAAGCAAAAACAAAGCAAAAAAAAAGCAAGATTGTTTCCACTCCAAAAATTTAGATGACCCAGTTTAGTAGACGCACTGTGCTTTTAAAGTGTAAATAATGACAACCATTTTTTTAGTTTATTTCATAGGTAAGAGAGTTTTTACAAATCTTTTATTTTATTATATCTTCAAGCATTGCTACCCTCTCCAACATCTGTAATTTTACGAAACTTTTCATCTAATATTTTTAGCACAGCAAAACAGTATTTAAGTCAATAACCTTCCAAAAATTGTATAATCCTTAGTTTTATTCAGTAAACTCCATTTGAATAATCCTAGAATTAACATAATATATGAATCGGTAATACTATCGTGGCGAACGATAACATTTTCAATACGATTAACAACATCTTTGTAACGTAATCAAAATAATACCTTAAAATTTTTTGTAACAAATTTTGTATCACATTCAAATGGAATAAAATTTTCATTTCAACTTATACTTCTAAAATTATTCTTGTCATAAAATTTTAATTTTTTATCCATTTTCCGTTTTCCACCTTTTTTCCTCTCCGTTAATGTCTTGAAAGCTAAAAAAAAAAGAAATGCGAAAAGAGGTCATCGTATATTAAACAAATAAAAACGAAAGGATAAGTATATATCCCAAGTACCATGAAGGAATTATAAATACTTAATCTTGCAATCATAAATTGTTCAAGAAGGTTCTTTCAAAGATGCCCAATTCATAGCATTTGCAAGTGGGTATTAATATCCACCTTAAATTGCTAAGCTGTTCATGGTAATCAAAAATTTGTGTAGCCACCCTTGCAAAATAAAAGAAATTAACAATATACAGTTTCGAAATTACAAAAAAAAATTCTCGGTTGTAATACCACGAGTCATTGAAATTTTTTCGAAAATTTTTTGATTTTACGAATTAAATTATTTAGCAACACTGCGAATCAAAGCGCACAATAAACCACGAGTCCGAAGGACGAGTGGTTTAAGTAGTGGTTTGATTGAGCAGTGTTGCTTAAAAATAATTTAATGAGTAAAATTGAAAAATTTTAGACAAAAATTTCAATGAAGAGTGGTATTTAATGAGATAATTTTTTTTAAATTATAATTTTATTTAAAAGATAATAATTATTAGTTTCTAAATAAAGTTTTTTCTACAAATTATTCAGCTTATAAAAAATTATGTAAAATTGCAAATAATAAAAATGTCCGTTTTCATTCATAAATGATTGCTTGTTTATGTTTATTTGTCAAACATAAATTACAAATTTATAGCATTTATGCGCCTACTAAGATAAAATTATATTTCATTTTGTTAGAAAAAAATATGACAACAAAGAATTTTCATAACGACAAAGCAAAATTATCGACGACAAGAAGAATTGCCGACAGCAAAAACAAAGCCTACTGTTTGAATACCATAGTTTGTATGAATCAAAAATAAAATATCTGACAGCAAAAAAAAATTATCATTAAAATTTTATTAGTTCTACTTTTTCCATTTTGTTGTGACAATTTCGTTTTTCCTTTTTTTTTATATTCTAAATAGCAACAGGTTGGAAAATAATAGAAGCTTACTCGAAAATTTGATTAAATTTTCTATTTAAGTGTGGATTGACTACATTTGCATTAAAAGTGCCAGTTTATTTGCATTGATGTTGAAGTAATTTTCTGTTATATATTTAAAATTTAGATTAGGGTCTTGGTAGTTTTGTAGATAAGATAATTTGCATTAATATATTTCTTCAATCATATCGTAAAGTTGTGAAAATGGCTGAATAGTTTAATTAAAAAGATAGATGAAGGAAATGGAAAAATCTTAAAAAAGATATTACATTTAGAAGTGATTTTTTTAAACTTAGTATTTTTGTGTTAAGTAATAAGAAAGCAATAAGTTCTGTAACTCTAAATGAGCGACAGGGTAGTAAATGTTAAGTGTCTTTAAATACAAACAGGTTATCTATGTTAGTTCCTACGTTCGTTTGACAGTCCACTGGCTGATTTGGTGCTTTCCATCAAGTATTCAATACAATTTTAGGGCATAATTCCGAATGGATTGGATTTGGAGTTAACACCCTCCCAAAAAAAAAATTATTAAAACTGGAAACCACAAAAAATAACATCAGACCCAAAAACAAAACAATAATTTACCTATACGTGGAAAAGAACTACCACTGATCAGGTTACTTTCTACGTAGCATTTAAAGGGTTTATGAAATGAACACCAACACGCGACTTCATTATGATTCTTGGTATTTGTAATGATCAAGTTGGTAGAGAGGGATACATGGAAATGTGAATGGCTCCAACAGCCCGCATTTGAATTCGGATGATAATGACGAGAGATTGACTAAGTTAGCATTAATAAATAATTTGAGGATTGCTAGTATACTTTTCCACATTAATCAAATCATTGATCATTTGGGTCTCACCGAATAAAAACACTCGGAACCACCTTTTCGATTGAAAGCTGTTTATTTTCAAGCAATTTTGTTGTGTTATCCTTTAAAGGTACAAGGTTGGAAAGTGGTTACTTTTTGTATTTGATAAAAGGTTTTACTTTCCAAGCTCGGACATTTAAAACTTAATTAACAGAAATGATTAAACATCTCATCACTAAAGAATATTGAACTGCAGAGAGAAAACTGCAGAGAGATATCAGACGAAACATTATAGAAGTCAAAAACGATCTATGGAGACATCAATACTCCCTGGTATTTACTCCAAGAAGCTGTTTTAAGTGCTGCTGAGTAAACACTTGGACCACCAGAAAAGCACGTCTAAAAACCCTGGGTGGATGAAGCATGTATTTTCTCCAAAACAAATGAGATTGCTTCTTATAAATGGCTACGAGTACGAAACACCATGGTCTAAAAAAAGGAACCATAAACTGGCAACGCAAATCGTTACAGAGCTATGAAGACCAACGAAAAGAGAATTGTGGAACAGAAAGTGTGAGGAAATTGAGTTTCAATAAGGAACATCAATCAAGTAATTTGTTTTAGCAGGGTGAAATCTTACAGAAAAGCCCTCAAACCGTATCGACTGCAATACATGTAAACCTGAAAAATATTTTAGGTACTTGGGCCAATTATTTTGAAAATCTTCTTAACAAAAGTGATAAACAGCAAATCCGACGACGAGTAAAACTTATTCGTGCAGCAAAGGTGCACGTACACGAACCTATAAAGCTGGAATTCGATGCGATGCTGTCAAAATCAGAATTTAATGAAGCACCTGGTATCGACGATATAACATCCAAAATGATTTTACATGTTAATGAGACTTTTATACATACCTATCTACTATCTTTTCGTTGACTTCAGGCAGGCCTACGACCTCTCTCGATTGGGAGACTCCGACTCCGCTTTGGATGGAATTCGTGGGTGATAAAAATTTTAATTGGAGGCTGAGAAGTCTCCATTTGGAACAACTAGCATCGAAGGTCAGTAGCACTTCGGTGAAGAAGAATTCTGAAACTGTAGAAAAAACGATGTTTTACGGTAGTACTACTTCTTTATTGGATCCTTATTTTTGATATAATTTTCTGTTATATATTTAAAATTTAGATTAGGGTTTTGGTAGTTTTGTAGATAAGATAATTTGCATTAATATATTTCTTCAATCATATCGTAAAGTTGTGAAAATGGCTGAATAGTTTAATTAAAAAGATAGATGAAGGAAATGGAAAAATCTTAAAAAAGATATTACATTTAGAAGTGATTTTTTTAAACTTAGTATTTTTGTGTTAAGTAATAAGAAAGCAATAAGTTCTGTAACTCTAAATGAGCGACAGGGTAGTAAATGTTAAGTGTCTTTAAATACAAACAGGTTATCTATGTTAGTTCCTACGTTCGTTTGACAGTCCACTGGCTGATTTGGTGCTTTCCATCAAGTATTCAATACAATTTTAGGGCATAATTTCGAATGGATTGGATTTGGAGTTAACACTCTCCCAAAAAAAAAATTATTAAAACTGGAAACCACAAAAAATAACATCAGACCCAAAAACAAAACAATAATTTACCTATACGTGGAAAAGAACTACCACTGATCAGGTTACTTTCTACGTAGCATTTAAAGGGTTTATGAAATGAACACCAACACGCGACTTCATTATGATTCTTGGTATTTGTAATGATCAAGTTGGTAGAGAGGGATACATGGAAATGTGAATGGCTCCAACAGCCCGCATTTGAATTCGGATGATAATGACGAGAGATTGACTAAGTTAGCATTAATAAATAATTTGAGGATTGCTAGTATACTTTTCCACATTAATCAAATCATTGATCATTTGGGTCTCACCGAATAAAAACACTCGGAACCACCTTTTCGATTGAAAGCTGTTTATTTTCAAGCAATTTTGTTGTGTTATCCTTTAAAGGTACAAGGTTGAAAAGTGGTTACTTTTTGTATTTGATAAAAGGTTTTACTTTCCAAGCTCGGACATTTAAAACTTAATTAACAGAAATGATTAAACATCTCATCACTAAAGAATATTGTACTGCAGAGAGAAAACTGCAGAGAGATATCAGACGAAACATTATAGAAGTCAAAAACGATCTATGGAGACATCAATACTCCTTGGTATTTACTCCAAGAAGCTATTTTAAGTGCTGCTGAGTAAACACTTGGACCACCAGAAAAGCACGTCTAAAAGCCCTGGGTGGATGAAGCATGTATTTTCTCCAAAACAAATGAGATTGCTTCTTATAAATGGCTACGAGTACGAAACACCATGGTCTAAAAAAAGGAACCATAAACTGGCAACGCAAATCGTTACAGAGCTATGAAGACCAACGAAAAGAGAATTGTGGAACAGAAAGTGTGAGGAAATTGAGTTTCAATAAGGAACATCAATCAAGTAATTTGTTTTAGCAGGGTGAAATCTTACAGAAAAGCCCTCAAACCGTATCGACTGCAATACATGTAAACCTGAAAAATATTTTAGGTACTTGGGCAAATTATTTTGAAAATCTTCTTAACAAAAGTGACAAACAGCAAATCCGACGACGAGTAAAACTTATTCGTGCAGCAAAGGTGCACGTACACGAACCTATAAAGCTGGAATTCGATGCGATGCTGTCAAAATCAGAATTTAATGAAGCACCTGGTATCGACGATATAACATCCAAAATGATTTTACATGTTCATGAGACTTTTATACATACCTATCTACTAACTTTTCGTTGACTTCAGGCAGGCCTACGACCTCTCTCGATTGGGAGACTCCGACTCCGCTTTGGATGAAATTCGTGTTTTGAACGATCTAAAAAGTTGTTTTTTTTCACCGAACCATTTTTAATCCACTTTATACTTAATATACAAGTAGTATAGGTGAAATAAAAAACATTTGTGTTTTTAGAAAAATTTTATAGTGTTAAGTTTGAGAAGGTGGTCCTAAATATTTCTGGAAATTTAAACTTAGGGTAACTTTGAAATAAAATTGTAAGAGATCGGCTCAATTGATAACGGTGATATATGCATTGGAAAGGTAATTGACTGACCTATTGAAAAAAATACATCGTAAGGTTTTTGTTTGCACTGTTAAAAATATTAAGTAATATGTTTTTTAAAGACCACGCTTATCTCAAGCATGTTTGGAATTTTTCTTCCACAACATGAAAGTTCCAGCCTTACACTAAAACACACTAAAATTTAAAGATAGATTTTTTTGTTATGTACATTAATTTTTGAAGATGTGCATCTCAGGTCAAAAAAATTTTAATTTGAATGAAATTCGTGAACTGGGCGATAGACGTTGAACCCGACCATTTTTGCTCATCTACATACGTGGCAAACAAGAAGTGTAGGTGAACTACAAAGTACGCGGCTTTTAGTAAAATTTTTAGTTTGAGAACAGGGTGGTTCGAAAGATTTCAGGAAATCCAGACTCACAGTAATTTAAAAATCAAAGGAAAGAGAACGGCTAACCCGATTTCAACAATTTTATGGGCATTGGAAAGGTCTATCGAGATATCGATCTACAGGAGTAATTTATTTTGCGGCTTTCGGACATTAAAACAATTAGTGGATCTCAAGGATCTCAGTATTTTTTACGGGATAACACTACAGTCGATAAAATAATTGCCAAAATGTTTCCCTTTTCTGATAATCAAAAATATTTCAATTCAGAGGCAAAAAATATATAAATTAATTTTTTAATGTGTTTGTTTGTAATTTTATTATTGTTTCATTAAATTATGATTTTTATAGAAAAATATTTATTAATAATAGTCTTAAGCTTATGTTAGTGTTAAGATGTTGAAAGTAAATCACAATCTTCGGTCGTTGGAATCTCCAATTCTTATTCTCAATAAAAACCTGTTTTTCAATGATTAATGCACAAAATATGTTTCAATATTTAGTACAGATGTTAAAATATAAAATTTTTAATATATTAGATTCACATTTAGCAAAGCATAACTATGTAATTTGATGTAAAAACACATGTGAATTTTTCATATAGTAAACTTTAAAAAATCAAAAAATCCATATGGAATCTCTCACTTTTTATTTGTTAGTTTCATAGCATGTGTTCACTTTAAAATTTGTGAAAAACAAAAATAAAAAAAGGACGATTTTTGAAATATGAGCTTTGAAGTAAACCAAGGTTTAACACCCCACCTAAATTATTAATTTCCAAGTTACACATTTCTATTATTCAACTATTTTTCTCTTTATTTGCAAAAAACATACGTAAATCGCATGAAATTTGTGGCACCTATCAACAAAAAAATTGACACCATTACCAAAACTACGTGGAAAAGCCTCAAATATTCAACCTCTCATAACTCCGATTCAGGGTACTCAAAAAATTAAACCAGAAATAACATTTTTTCTTTCGTTAATACCAACAATATATCAAAGTTTCAGATTTTTTAAAAATAGTCGATTTTTTTCGATGTACGTTTTCAAAATAATAGCCCTAAACGATATTTATTATAAATTATTAAATTAGAAATCGACAACATTACATTAAAAATTCATGTTTTATTTAATCATGGTTGCTTTTTTTAAAAAACTTTATAAAATTATATGAAAATACCTTGGCAACTACAATTTGTTATTTAGCGAAAATGATTTTACACTAATGGAAAAAACATTTTCACAAGGGAGTAGGCCCGCATAAAAATAGAATTTTTAAATGCTATCGTAGAAATAAATTTAAATTTTTTGAAATAGTATTCACATTTGAGAAGTGAAAAAATAAAAAATTGTAACTGGTTATAAATATAAAGAAATTTGCGCACCACAAATCTTTTTCTGCGGACCACTAATGGCCCGCGGACCACCGGTTGAGAAATACTACTATATATAACAGTGGTGGCCAAGCTTCACTACACGTTGAGCCGCAGTACAATAATCTCTCGTTTCGAGAGCCACAAAAAAAAAAAAAAAATTTAAAAAGTATCAGTTGTTTGGAAATATTTATTTTATTGAAAAAACAATTATGTACTTATGGTTATAAATACATACAAATACATCTTTAAAGTTTGTTACATGACATGCCTGCTGGTAGATGGCATGTTTGTTTGTAACTTAGTCGTGAATTTTCTGAAATCTGGTTCATAGTTTGTTAGCGCAGTACGAATTAATTCCGTTAAATGCTCATTTGTAAGTTGTGAACGGTGGTTTGATTTTATAAACTTCATTGTTGAAAAAAGTGATTCACAACAATATGTTGTACCGAATATAGACAGTAATCTGGCAGCAGCTTTTTTCAAATTGGGGTACTTTGATTGAGACACTAGTTTCCAAAACTCATTTGGAGATTGTGTGCATTTTAAGAATGTGATCTTCCTGTAGCTCTAGTAATTCCATTTCTCTTGAGGCACTGTCATGCAAAATATAACAAGGAATCGATAAGCCCTCGTTAATAATGTTAATTTCGAATGGATTTACAAGTAAATTAAGAGAAATATTTAAATTATTCAGATCATTAAATCGCAAGTGAAAGTCTTTTAATAATTCTGCTAATTTACTGTACTGAGTGAATACTCAGTTTGTTATCATTAATTTTAGAGAGTCTGTTCTTCAGACGAGGAAAGTGGTTGAACACTTTTGTTGTTAAATCTCGTTGAAAAGGTTGAATTTTTTTAATAAAACTCATAATCGTTTGAATAAGATCAGTAATAACTTTATCTTTTTCTTGTAAAGCTAGGTTGAGGGATTGCAGATGCTCCATTATATCAGTCAAAAACATACAATCATTAATCAATTCATCATCCTTTAATTCCAGATAGTGTTTTTCGTTTTCTTTGAGGAAATTTCTGATAGGTTCCATTAAATCAACAAATCGGCTTAGAACATTATAGGTGGATAACCATCGCACAAGGCAGTAAAATGTTATATCTTGAGGATGATCTTCAAAGTCCAGTGCTTCGATAAAGTTCTTGAATTGGCGATGGGTTGAATTCGTCCGAATATAGTTCACAATTTGTAGCACAGTTTTCATTACGTTTTCGTATTTAAAATATTTTGCAACTAAATGTTCACGATGAACAATGCAATAAAGTGCCGAAATTCGGGTATTCTTGGATCATTTTTTAATAGACCAATAAGGCCTTCATTTTTTCCTAACATTGCAGGTGCTCCGTCAGTTGCTACACTTACCAAATTATTCAGTGGAATATCTGTATCTGACAATATATTATCAAGGGCACTCTTAGTATCAATACCACGAGTAGTATTTTTAAGTGCTACCAAATCCAATAGTTCTTCCTTTACGATTAAAGATTCGGAAACGTATCGGATAAATACAGCTAACTGGGGGGTGTCTTGTATATCGATTGATTCGTCAAGGGCTAAGCTGAAAGCTACACTATTTTTTACATCTACTTGTAGTCGCTGTTTATTATCTTTACTTATTTCCGTAATACGTCGCTCAGTGGTATGACGTGATACTGAAACATTGCTAATTAATCTGTGCAATTTGATATTTAAAGGATCCAGCATTTTAACCACCTGTTCCATATTCTTTTTGATAAATTTTCCCTAAACTTTTCCAAGCGATCATAAAACTAGCCTCGGTAGTATTATCCGCTTCTGAACTAAAAGATGATAATAATGTTTGCTGATTACTTAATGCAGATTTTAAAGAGTTTATTTTATTTGTTCGGATGTTGGTATTCAACGGATAACTATCCAAAAATTTACTATGGTTTTTTTCGTGATGCCGTTTTAAATTACTGGTTTTATAATGGACAAGTGATTCATTGCACATATAAGACACAAAGATTTTCCCCCTTTATCGATGAATGCGTATGCTTCAACCCATTCTTGCCTGAAGCTACGATTTTATCCGTCATATCTCCTTTTTTTGTGGTCTCACATATTTAGCAGTTAAATTAAAAAACGGAGTATTCATAAAAAACACGCAAAATATTATATTTCGCTTCAAGAGATGAAATCACCGTTTTTTTCTTGCAATTTCCTTAAGTTTTTAATTTCGTTTTTGGTTTAGGGTAATATCTTACTGTCGTAAATGTAGCAGGTTGAGGTAGCATATGTCGGATTTGCACGTGTTTTTAATTCTATTTAATTATGAACTTATTCAATTTTTAATTGGAATATTAAAGGATACATTAAATTTAACATCGGCAAATTGCCTAAAGATAAAATATCAAAAATATTGTTTATAAAAAAATTGCAGAAAAAGATAATCATAGAAAAACAAACGAATCCAAAAGGAAAGACTTTTGATTTTGAGAAAGATTTTTGTGCATTAATTTGAGACAAATACAGGTGATTTTATTTTTAGCCCACTAGAATATGTTAAACGTATAACCTTAAATAATAAAATTAGTTAAATTTATTTGTAACAGCGGATTATAAACTTGATTCGCGAAGTAAAGTAGTATCAAACTAAAACAAAGTCGCAAAAAACTCCAATAGTAGTAACTTCGACAGGACGGACCTAAATATAATAAAATGATTGCATTAAATCATATTATATTATTATTTTGAATATTTTATTTTACTTGTTATATTTTCATATTATATTAAACAGCATTATAAATTATATGTATTATTTCTAATTTTGTTACAATTTTTATGAATTATTAAATATTATTTAATTTTTTCATTTCTTTTCGAGAGCCGCATTTATTCTTTTAAAGAGCCGCATGCGGCTCGCGAGCCGCGGTTTGGCCATGTGTGATATATAACTATATTTTATTGCTATTGTTAAAGAATGGATAACTAAAAAAATCCTATCACTGGCAAAATATGACATAGGCCAATATTTTATGATAGAATAGAGAAAATAAAAGTAAATTAAAAAGTAAATAGCACATTTTTACAAAAATTTGCTGCAACAAAACAAAAATGTAGTTGCCAATAATCCAGCCGGTTGCATATTCCTTGATCCTGTGACGCACCGTCTTTCTTAAAGATCAAAGCCCACACATAATTATATGAAGGCTCGTCTCTTCAAGGAAGCAATAGCGTCTCATCATCAAGGACTATTTAACAGCTAAGATTGAGGGTGCTACCGTTGACTGAATACAGTTCATCCGCCACCACCCCTAAGATGTCACCTTGGCTAGTGATATCTCACTGCTATTGCCAGTGGTATGTGATATCTCACGTTAACTCGTATGTCAATAGCAGGGACTGGAGTACGCGGGGTTGTCACACCCGTAGATCAAAAATAAAGAAATTTTCAAAACAATAAAAACTGATCCCTCCATGCATGGGGGTTTTCTTTTTCTGCATATGGAGTGAAAGAAAATAATATCGAATTCAAAGGATTGAAATCCATAAAATAAAAATTTTAATATCACTAGTAAGAATTCTTACTTACGATATTAAATATAAATAAATTTTAATGTGTGAATACTATTTTTAGGAGTAAAAAGGCGAAACACTGGTAATAAATATAAAAACAATAAATATAAAGAAATTCTGATAATAAATATAAAGAAATTCACGGACCAGTAAATATTTTCTGCGGACTGTTAATGGTCCGCTCAACTAGCAAACTTGCTTCTCAGTTTTGAATTATAGAAGCTAAAGTTTAAATAATAAAGCTTCGCTAAAGCTTCTAAGTGGAAGCTAGTCAAATTTTACTTCTATCAAGTTTCGATAGAACTTCCACAGAGAAGTTCTCTCCACCACTCAAGTGAAAGCTTCTAAAATACTTCTATATTTAATATTAGAAGCTTTACCGAAACTCATCTACTCAACTCTAGATAATGCTTCCAAATAAGGTTATAGAAGTTATAGCTGTCATTAGAATTGAAATAGTTTCGGTTGTAACTGTTAAAAGTTCTTTTAGAAGCACAGCTGTCATAGTCTACAAGTTGCTTAAATATCAAGACTTTAGAAGTTTTACCGAGACGGTTTGTGAAAATGAAATATGTTAAACTGACGGAAACTATTGCTTCTATTACTTCAACTACATGACCTTAGCTTATTCGAAATTTAGTATACAGCTGCCATTTCGTTTTTGTCAGAATAGTATTATGAGTTATTTAGATATTATAATGAATTATTTAGATATATGTATTTTGCACAAAATAAAATATTCTTTATTTAGAGTTTTGAAATAGCCAAAAAATCAAGTCACTAGAATCAACTATAGTGGAATGGCGAAAATTTAAAGATTATTTGGCTAAGTTTTATAAATAATGATATACGAATTTGCTTCACATTTCTGAGGGCCAAACGCATTAAGAAGAACTGAGAGGGTACAGAGTTTCTTAATTTAGTCACTCGATTAAAATAATTTACAGCAAATGGATGGCACGTTATATCATTGTTATTGTTATTGTTTTATATTTATATAACATTCTTAAGAAATAACGGCGTTCATTATAACCTTAGTACGCATGTTGTTATGACACCTATTGGAAATCCAAAGATAACGCCTTTTATTTAAAAAAAAAAAGATATTGTTCAAATAAAGCTGTAAGCACGTCAAAAGTCCTTAATGTTGCTAATCTTTAATGTTGCTAATCCTGAAACATTTGAATCAATAAAACAAATAGAAAAAGATTTCAATATTCTTTTACAGTACGTCTATTTAAAAAAGATACAAAATCTTTTAAGAACGTAAATCTTAGATTATGATTTCATTGTTCATTATGCTAGTTTTGATATTTACTTGTAATTATTAATATATCTGGGAATATTAGAACACATCCTCTCATTCTTAAAATCTTAGGCTACGCCTATGGGAATGGGATATACTAAATCAATCATAGAGAAGTGACAGTGGACTATAACTACTCTGGGTGAACTTTGAACCTTGAAACAGCTGTGCATAACCTAAAGAGCTCAAACTGGCGTCATTTTTGTCTGCTTTTAATCTTTTAATCAATATACTACTTGATTAAATATATTTTAAAAGTTTAATTTGTTGTAAAAAGTTTAAATTTTTAAATTTCAAAACTTCAAAAGCACTTGTTTTAAGTTTTTTGGAATAAATATAATATAAACTAATCAATTGGTTATGTAATTGGATAGCTATGGTTTCCTATGGAAACTAATACTTTTGTATCATCATGTATGTTAAATTTGCTGTACTTGTTTTTCTATGAAAATGATAAATTGATAAATAAAAATTTTACCAATTATTTTAATATAAACATAAACAATGTTACGCTACAAACAACAAGGGATACAAAAAAGACTGAATTCACAATAATCCATCTATACATACCGTTGGAAAAATCTACTACAGTTGTGTTATTACACACAAAATCAATACCTACCGTTACTCCCAAAATCAATACCTTTGCTATCACAAAATCAATACCTACAACAATGAAAAATAAAATGGTTTGGAATATTAACAGAATTTTAATATAATTATTAATTAATTATTAATTACTATTATTAAATCTATTTATTATTTCAATATTGGGCTGGGGTTTATCTCTTTGAAATAAGATTTTATCAAAATATTCGTCAGCAAATGTCATTGTGTTCCGGTTTTGGAAACCTTAGCATGTTGATATTTTCTACAGAATTCCTAAATTTATTGTGAATCTCATGTGTTGTTTAGTAAAAGTCTTAACACACACGCATAAGTGACAGAAATTCTAGGCTACATGTAGATTTTTTGATGCTTTAGTTAAAAATCTGCAGACATACAGTGTTCTTACCCTTTCTAGTAGAATTTTTTCTTCAACCTCGTCATTTTTAAAATAAGTCGTTTTCCTCCATAAACTTTTCATATATCGTTTGTATTTTGAATTATGAAATAACTGATAAATTGTGAGCATTTTTTCATTGCATAAATTAGGTAATTCCTATCGTTCTTTCGTGCAAAAAAAAATCAATAAAGATTATACGTTCAACAGCACACAAGTATCTATCAACATCACGTAATTAATTTTTCATTTGATCCTTCGCTAAGTGTTTTTTTATCGGATGAATAAGTTTTTTAAATTAACGTGGAAAATTTAATTTTAGTTTTTGTGAAATGTAGGATGGATTACTATTATTGTTCTTATTATTAAAAGAATATTTTTTCAAAATATTTCTATAAAATTCTATGAACAACTTTGTTAGTTTACGGTTTTTAATCCTATAATCTAATAATCTTACCTCCCGTAAATGCTTTTTGTGAAATAATTATTCATTTTAAGCGAGCGTTGAGGTTTTTAATTGGGAAATACAATATTGGACAAGAGAATGATGCTATGCTACTATAAGTACAGGGTAGGGTATCTGGTAGCTGGTAAATATAATCTGTTTGATAAATCGTTTATATTTAGACCGCTAAGTTGAATCGCTACTGAATCAATGCGTTGTTCAAGGTTTTTAGTATTGATACAACACAATAAAAATATAAAAATTTATTATTATTAAAAATTCATGTGCACGTCCAGTAAATAACATTAATAAAAAATATTTTTTTTTTGTTTAAATTTTAAATTAAATAATTCATAATTGAGCATTTTATAATTGAATTTAATTGCCATCATAAAAGTAATAAATATTCAAATAATGGTTATTTAAACTTTTATTTTAACCTCGCAACATTGAATGGTTGTAGCTATTTATGTCAAAAACATAGTTATAAGTAAAATAAATAGGATTATTATTGTAAATTTTTAATGGTTCTACAATGGATATAAATTTACAAAAAAATAATTCTGAAAAGTGATCAAAATTATTTATGGGCTGGAAAATGTTTTAAAATTGGTATTGTTTCGGTTAAAGCGAGACCATAAAAGTAAATTTTTATGGAAACCCAATTTGTTTTATTTCGAATTTAAATTGGAGTGGAGCAGAAATTGATTTGCTTTAAAAATAATATATGGTCTGCTAAATGGTTGCAAATGGTAGATTTACAATAAAGGAATTAAACTACTAATTTTTTACTGTGGTACTACCATTTAAATCACCACCCAATTGCAAATATTTGCTTAACGTTAACTCTGAAACAATAAATTGTAAAGCTTACCAAATTTTAAATTGTATAACAAAAGCAAACCATGGCAAATCGCAATGCATTTTAACTTCATTCGAAGAGTTGCGACTTTCATGAGCGAATACTTAAACAATTAAGTATCGAAAAGATACTAACGAAAGATTTTGAAAATAATGTATAACGAATTTCCACTTAAAGATCTGATTCATACAGGAAAATGGGCAATGCCAATTATAAAAAACTATTACATAACTATTATATGGAAATTTCGCAACTAAGAAGGTTTGTTTTTTTATCAGGGCCGACAGACAAAAACAAAATTAAAAAGTTAAAACATTACACTATCGGTCTACTTTATAATAGTGAATTATAAAGAAATTAAATATTCTTGTCAAGTATTTTTACTTCACCACAATTTTAAATTGTGTGAAGTAATGCAATCTATCGTGAAAAAAAAAATCTTACATACCCCAAATTTTGTTTTTTCTTTTGTTTTGGACCATCCTCTATCTAAATAGCCAAAAAAAAATTTGGTGTACGTCTGTGTGTTTGAGTTTTTTGCATAGGATCTTGATGAAACTTTGGCAAATGATACAAGTTCACTTGAAAATAGAAGATCTGGATTCATTTCAAATTTGGACAAAATGGCGGGGGGTCTCCCGCACACCTCTAAGTTTAAATCTTGAATAACTTCTGATCCCGGGCTATAATCTTATTGAAACTTAGGCGAAATAAGGTTTTAGTACTATTTCCAATATTTCTGCATACCAACTTCCGGTTTGTCACTTCCGGTTAAAAAAATTTTTTTCAGGTGTTTATCCCTACTGTAGCCTACAATTACCAATCGATTTTCATGAAACGTTGCGAAAAGCTTTTAAATAACATGAGAAAGATTTAATCAGCTTTTGGAGCACATTGGATAAAGGGTTGGGGGTCCACCATACAACAGGTGGTTTTTTCCACAAAGTTTTATGTTTGTTGGGAGCATAAAACATTCATTCGTGAATGAATTTTGATGACACTTTGGAAAAAGATGCAAACATGTATGGCAAAGAACTGATTAGTTTTTGAGCGATAGTGAACAAAGTGGTGGGGGTCCCTGGAGCACCTGTTTTTTTGAAAGCTCTCTAACTTCTGTACCTGATAAGCGAATTGGATGAAACTTATACATGAGCATGTAGTACGGTTTACAATAGTTCTGCATCCCATTTTCCGGTTTTTCACTTCCGGTAAAAAAATTTTTTTTGTACTTTTTTGAAGTTTTTTCAGTGTCTTTATGCACACTACAGCCTACAATAATGAAGTGATTATGATGAAACTTATGGAATAGGGTTCCAATTAGTGTGAAAAGATAATTATTTTGTTTTGGGACACATTGATCAAAGTGGTGGGGGGTCTACCATACAAATGCTGACTTTTCACACTTTGTTTTTTAAGTTTGTTGGGAGCATGGTGGTGGGGGTCCTCCCGAACACCTGTTTAATGTGTCACACTTTTTTCAATGTTTGTTGGGAGCACACAGCATTCGTTTGTGAACGAATTTTGATGACACTTTGGAAAAAGATGCAAACATGTATGGCAAAAAACTGATTCGTTTTTGAGCGATAGTGAACAAAGTGGTGGGGGGACCCTGGAGCACCTGTTTTTTTGAAAGCTCTCTAACTTCTGTACCTAATAAGCGAATTGGATGAAACTTGGTACATGAGTATGTAGTACGGTTTACAATAGTTCTGCATCCCATTTTCCGGTTTTTCACTTCCGGAAAAAAAATTTTTTTTGTACTTTTTTAAGTTTTTTCAGTGTCTTTATGCACACTACAGCCTACAATAATGAAGTGATTATGATGAAACTTATGGAATAGGGTTCCAATTAGTATGAAAAGATTATTATCATGTTTTAGGACACATTGATCAAAGTGGTGGGGGGTCTACCATACAAATCCTGACTTTTCACACTCTGTTTTTTAAGTTTAAAGGGAGCATACAGACTTCATTCATTAATTTATTTTAATGACACTTTGGAAAAAGATGGAGACTTAAGTAACAAATAACTGATTAGTTTTTGGATAATATTGGAATAAATGGTGGGGGTTCTCCCGAACACCTGTTTAATGTGTAACACTTTTTTCAATGTTTGTTGGGAGCACACAGCATTCGTTCGTGAACGAATTTTGATGACACTTTGGAAAAAGGTGCGATAGTGAACAAAGTGGTGGGGGGGTCCCTGGAGCACCTGTTTTTTTGAAAGCTCTCTAACTTCTGTACCTAATAAGCGAATTGGATGAAACTTGGTACATGAGTATGTAGTACGGTTTACAATAGTTCTGCATCCCATTTTCTGGTACTTCCGGTAAAAAATAATTTTTTTGTACTTTTTTAAGTTTTTTCAGTGTCTTTATGCACACTACAGCCTACAATAATGAAGTGATTATGATGAAACTTATGGGATAGGGTTCCAATTAGTGTAAGAAGATAATTATCATCTTTTGGGACACATTGATCAAAGTGGCGGGGGGTCTACCATACAACTGCTGACTTTTCACACTTTGTTTTTAAAGTTTGTTGGGAGCATATAGACTTCATTTATTAAAAATATTGCGACGCTGATGCATAGGCTAACTTCATCACAGCTCTGGAAACATAGTGTTTTGGATACATAATGAGCTAATATCCATAAAATACTTTAATTAAAAGCTAACCAATATTATGTACTTCGTAGTTCTAATAATAAAAATATTAAAGCAGGCAGTAGTATCCCAACAAACATAAATTCTGTTGTACGAGAAAAAGTAAACAAAATTTTTATCGGAAGTGACAAAGCGGAAGTTAGGATGCAGAACTGTTGTAAACCGTACTAAATGTATGTACCAAATTTCATCCAACTCGATTATCAGGTACAGAAGTTATTGAGCTTCCAAAATAACAGGTGCTTGGAGGACCCCCTACCACTTTGTTCACTATCGCTAAAAAAACTAATCAGTTCCTTGCCATACATATTTGCATCTTTTTGCAAAGTGTAATCAAAATTACTTAACGAACGAATGTTGTATGCTTCCAACAAACATTGAAACAATAAACAGGTGTTCGGGAGGACCCCACCACTTATCCCAATATTGTCCAAAAACTAGTCAATTCTTTGTCAATAAAGTCTTTATCTTTTTTCAAAGTGCCATTAAAATTGAATAATGAATGAAATCTGTATGCTCCCAACAAACTTTAAAACACAAGTGTGAAAAGTCAGCAGTTGTATGGTAGATCCCCCGCCACTTTGATCAATGTGTCCCAAAAGATGATGATTATCTTCATACACTAATTGAAACCTTTCCATAAGTTTTATCATAATCGCTTCATTATTGTAGGCTGTAGTGTGCATAAAGATACTGAAAAAACTGCCAACAATTAAAAAAAAATTATTTTTACCGGAAGTAAAAAACCGGAAGATGGGATGCAGAATTTTTGTAAATCATACTAAATGCTTATGTACAAAGTTTCATCCAATTCGCTTATCAGGTACAGATGTTATTGAGCTTAAAAAAAAAACAGGTGTATGGGACACCCCTTACCATTTTGTTCACTTTCGCTCAAAAACTAATCAGTTCTTTGCCATACATGTTTGCATTTTTTTCCAAAGTGTCATCAAAATTGGTTCACCAACGAATGCTGTGTGCTCCCAACAAACATTGAAAAAATGATGACACAGTAAACAGGTGTTCGGGAGACCCCGTACCACTTATCCCAATATTGTCCAAAAACTAATCAGTTCTACGTTGATTTCAGGCAAGCATATGATAGTATCATCCGCGACAACCTCTGGTCCGCACTCATATGCCTTGGTATCCCAGAAAAACTTGTTTCTCTATGCAAACTCACAACATCGGAATAAAACTGTAGAATAGTAATCGAAGGGTCTGTTTCTGACTCTTTTGATATAACATCAGGGGTTCGACAAGTCACAAGGTGATGCACTCGCCCCCCTACTATTTAATTTGGCGCTTGAGTACACGATAAGAAAAAGCCAAATTGAGACACAAAACAGCATATTTAACAAATCTAGTCAATTTCTTGGCTACGCAGATGATATTATGCTTCTCGGACGTAGACCAAACGACATTAAGGATAGTCTCTCTCAGCTTGAAAGAAATGCTAAACGACTTGGATTATGCATCAAAACCGGCAAGACTAAACTTTTAACAACATCCAGGAACATAACTCCCAGGAATCTGAATACTGGCGACTATGAAGTAGAACGCGTAGAAAGCTTCTAATACCTCGGGTCTGTAATAACATCGTCAAATGACATGCAGGCAGATATCAAAGCCCGTGTCTCTGCCGCATACAGATTTTTCTACGCATACTCAAAACTTTTGCGATCAAACTTCTTTTGCAGTCGTGCAAACTCACACTTTACAAAGCATTAATCCGACTGTGCTTACCTTTGGAAGTGAAAGCTGGACACTGACTTCCTCCGATTGTAGAATTTTATCAACATTCGAGAGAAAGGTTATACGAACAATTTATGGTCTATGTAAAGTTGTTGGAAATCAGTATAGAATCCGAATGAATCATGAAATCAGACAGTTTCTTAGAGGCTGCGATGTAGTCGGCTTCATTAAATCCAACCGGATTAGATGGTTTGATCATGTAGAAAGAGCTCCATTGGATAGAATGATAAAAGAAGAGTCCCAACAACAACCAGCTGGTATTCGTCGGAGAGGAAGACCTAGACAACGCTGGCGTGATGACATAATCCAAAACCTTCGTGATATAGGATGTTGGAACAGGGGTCAGCTGGTCATCGAACGAGATGATTGGAAGCTGATTGCACAGACGGCAAAATCCCTCCATGGGATCTAAACGCCAGAGAAAAAGAGTTAGATAACCCGTTTTAAACCCTTCTGAGAACTGCGGTCTATGAACGCTCAACAGCGCTACATATTTTACATGTTTTGGCACGTTTTAGGGCACTAAACTAAAGCTGCATATGTTAGATTTGCTTTTATAATACTTTGGTGCAACCAAAGTATCATTTTTGGGGTAAGACCTTATTTTTTCCCTAACAGGTTTCTGCATTGAAAAAAGCTTTGTTTGTCTTTGGACATGTTTTTTGGACATATTTGGACATATTTTCAGGTGTGAGTTCTAGGTTTGTTTGCTGTCCAGGATCACACCTAAATATCTAACCTCTTTTGATATTTGTATTGGATCGCCGTTAAGAACAGGAGAAATGAAATTAAAGTTTCTTTGTGAAAACGACAATACTTGTTTTTTGGGGATTTATCAGACAGTCCCGATCTTCTGCACCACTTTGATACAAGATTAAGAGCTGTCTGGGTTCGACCAGCGACAATGGAGTCATGTTTCTCTCTAACCATGACTGCCAAGTCGTCAGCATAGCATACAGTTTTGAAACCGGAGTCATTTAGCTTGGTGAGGAGATCATCAGTCACCATTAGCCGACTTCCGACTTCCAAAAAGAAGGAGGTTCTGTGTTTCACTGTAAGGTTTTTTTTTTATGTATGTACACCGATTTCTCAAAAACGGCTCGTTCGATTTGGATGATTCAAATTGTGTTCTATTTGGGTTTATTCACAGAGGGTCCCATAATTTTTTTTATGATGTGAAAAATACCGTTATTCAGAAAATAGGAAAAAACCATATTTTTTATGCATTTTCGTTGATTTCGTCACATATTATTCTGTTTGTTTGTTGTGGGCAGTATTATATTGCTTTACTTGTCGAGGTTTTCGTAAATAATTTTCTATGACGGGTAATGTGTATGCCGTTTGTGCAAAAAATCATAAAACCATAATTAATAGATTGTCACTGATGAAAGTTTTTCCGGTATTTGAAGTTATTACTTTTAAAACGCTTTCTAGCCGACATTTGCTTTATGACTTCACTAAAAATAAAAAAATTAAAAAACCGTTTTGAAAAGAAATAGAACCGACTTCAGAAAAAACAAAAGAGGCACAAACAATTGAAAAATAACTCAATTATGGCTTTTATAGACAAGAATACGTTACATCTTCTTATATATTAATACGCTAGATTAAAACTTTGTGGAGCATTAGGCTTTTTTATTCGAATTTTGATTCATTTGAAATTTTCACTGCTAACTGATATTAGTGTAACTTAGATTTTAAAGATTTTTGGGATTTTTCGGATCATAAATAAAAAAGTTATTATATACGGAAAACTTTTTCTATACATATGCATTATAAGTTTACATACATGCAAAAACAATTTTCTTTTTGCTTTAAAACAATGCTTTAAAATTTTTCTTTTTTATATATTAGCTATCGAACCGAACAACGAATAACAAAAACGAAAATTTTTATATTTATTTTATATTCATTTCAGTCGTCGTATTTATTTTATATTTTAGTCGTCTTTTATCTTTCAAGAAGGACGGTTTTCGATATTTTTCGATTATTTTGTTTTTTATTGATATAAAGATTTTTGAGATATTTTGATATTTGAGTTATTTCATATTTTTGATATATTGATATATTTATTTATTTCGATGCCAAGACTACGTCGTAAACGTTTGGATGTGAGTGGTACATCGAGTCGTCGGAATAAAAGAGATTATATGCGTAATATGCGTAATAATGTTGATTTTATGAATGATGAAATGAATGGTAATAATGATGGAATGAATGCTGAAGCTGATGTTGTTGTGAATGATGAAGTGAATGTTGATGATATGAATGGTGTCATGAATGGTGTCATGAATGTTGCGAATGATTTAGAATTGAATGTGGTGAATGATGAAATTCCCTTTGTAATTTTGAGAGATTCGTTCAAGTGTGCTTTGAATGTGATTCCAGGTAACTTTGATTCGTATGTTTGTGGTGCTTTGGATATGAGTTGTCATTTTTGTCATGCCAAACATTTTGCAAGAGAAGTTACTTCAAATAATAATGAAGCGTTTTCTTTGTGTTGCCATAAAGGCAAAGTCAATTTACCTCCTCTTTCTGAAAATGCATTTTTCTCTAATATTTTCGAAGGATTGAATTCAAATGATAATGCTATAAAAAAACGTTCTAAAAGTTTTCTTTCAAATATTCGTTCCTATAATTCGGCATTTGCAATGATCAGTTCTGAATGTAATATAGCGGATTCTACTGCACGTGGTATTTATCATTTTAAAATTCATAATATTTTTTATCATCGTACTGGTGCTTTAATTCCTGCTTATGGTCGACCTCCAATGTATGCACAATTATATTTTTATGATGTTGATACTGCTGCTAATATGAGAATGAATAGAAATACCAATGTATGTGAAATTTTTCTTATGCGTGAGATAGGTTTTGAGTTAGATCGTGTGAATCCTTTTGTTCGTTCTTTCAAATCAATGCATGAATTTTGTGAAAGACCTGAGAATGTTACTGCTGATGTGTCAATGGTTATAAAAGTTAACAGAGAATGTGATATTCGTCGTTTTAATGATGCTGTTCAAACTGATGTGGCTGCTATTTTTAAAAACTAGGAGGGCCCGGCGTGCTTCGCTACGCTTATAAATAAAGTTTTTGCGTAGACATTTTGTTGACGTAGAAGCAATGATTTCAAAAAGTGGTAATGAGAAATGCTACCATATAATTTTTAATTTTTCTTTTTAAATATATGAATGAAAAATAATCAGAACTCTAGCTGATCAGTTCGGATATATGAAAAATTAGCGATCAAATAAGTTTTCAAGTAAGCTTCGCTAATTTTTCATATATCCGAACTGATCAGCTAGAGTTCTGATTATTTTTCATTCATATATTTAAAAAGAAAAATTAAAAATTATATGGTAGCATTTCTCATTACCACTTTTTGAAATCATTGCTTCTACGTCAACAAAATGTCTACGCAAAAACTTTATTTATAAGCGTAGCGAAGCACGCCGGGCCCTCCTAGTTTTGATTAATTTAATTTAATTATGCTTTACTATAGACAAAAAAATTACACTATTAAAAAAGTTACTATATTAAAATTGTTACTTTTTAACCGACTTCAAAAAAGCAGGAGGTTCTGTGTTTCACTGTAGGGTTTTTTTATATGTAGTACACCTATTTCTCAAAAACGGCTCTTTCGATTTAGATGATTTAAAGTTTATTCTATTTGAGTTCATTCCCAGAGGGTCCCATAATGGTTTCTTTGATGTGAAAAATACCGTTATTCAGAAAATTAGAAAAACCATTTTTTTAATGCATTTTCGCTGATTTCGTCAAAACATATTAATCTGTTTGCATATTTTGGGCAGTATTATATTGCTATACTTGTCAAGGTTATCGTAAATAATTTTCTATCACGGGAAATATGTATGCCGTTTGTGCAAAAAATCGCAAAACCATAATTAATAGATTGTCACTGATGAAAGTTTTTCCAGCATTTGAAGTTATTACTTTTAGAACGCTTTCTAGCTGACATTTGCTTTATGACTACACTAAAAATAAAAAAATAAAAAACTTTTTTAAAAAAATGGAACCGACTTCAGAAAAAACAAAATTGGCTCTAAAAAGTGAAAAATAACTCAATTGTTGCTTTTAGAAACAAAAATACGTTACATTTTGATTAATTTAATTTAATTATGCTTTACTAAAGACAAAAAAATTACGCTATTATACAAAGTTACTATATTAAAATAGTTACTTTTAATTATAATTATTATAGTTATTATAGTTGTTATAATAGTTATTATATTTTAAAAGTTATTTGTAGTACAAAACTGTTCGAAGTCGGTGCCACATTGACGAAAAACCGACTAATATGTCTCGGGCTTGGCACCGATTTCCAACAGTTTTGTACTACAAATAACTTTTAAAATATAATAACTATTATAACAACTATAATAACTATAATAATTATAATAAAAAGTAACTATTTTAATATAGTAACTTTGTATAATAGCGCAATTTTTTTGTCTATAGTAAAGCATAATTAAATTAAATTAATCAAAATGTAACGTATTTTTGTTTCTAAAAGCAACAATTGAGTAAAAAAATTTTTTTTGTACTTTTTTGAAGTTTTTTCAGTGTCTTTATGCACACTACAGCCTACAATAATGAAGTGATTATGATGAAACTTATGGAATAGGGTTCCAATTAGTGTGAAAAGATAATTATTTTGTTTTGGGACACATTGATCAAAGTGGTGGGGGGTCTACCATATAAATGCTGACTTTTCACACTTTGTTTTTTAAGTTTGTTGGGAGCATACAGGCTTCATTCATTAATTTATTTTAATGACACTTTGGAAAAAGATGGAGACTTCAATAACAAAGAACTGATTAGTTTTTGGATAATATTGGGATAAGTGGTGGGGGTCCTCCCGAACACCTGTTTAATGTGTCACACTTTTTTCAATGTTTGTTGGGAGCACACAGCATTCGTTTGTGAACGAATTTTGATGACACTTTGGAAAAAGATGCAAACATGTATGGCAAAAAACTGATTAGTTTTTGAGCGATAGTGAACAAAGTGGTGGGGGGACCCTGGAGCACCTGTTTTTTTGAAAGCTCTCTAACTTCTGTACCTAATAAGCGAATTGGATGAAACTTGGTACATGAGTATGTAGTACGGTTTACAATAGTTCTGCATCCCATTTTCCGGTTTTTCACTTCCGGAAAAAAAATTTTTTTTGTACTTTTTTAAGTTTTTTCAGTGTCTTTATGCACACTACAGCCTACAATAATGAAGTGATTATGATGAAACTTATGGAATAGGGTTCCAATTAGTATGAAAAGATTATTATCATGTTTTAGGACACATTGATCAAAGTGGTGGGGGGTCTACCATACAAATCCTGACAGAGTGTGAAATCTGTTTTTTAAGTTTAATGGGAGCATACAGACTTCATTCATTAATTTATTTTAATGACACTTTGGAAAAAGATGGAGACTTAAGTAACAAAGAACTGATTAGTTTTTGGATAATATTGGAATAAATGGTGGGGGTCCTCCCGAACACCTGTTTAATGTGTAACACTTTTTTCAATGTTTGTTGGGAGCACACAGCATTCGTTCGTGAACGAATTTTGATGACACTTTGGAAAAGGGTGCGATAGTGAACAAAGTGGTGGGGGGGGTCCCTGGAGCACCTGTTTTTTTGAAAGCTCTATAACTTCTGTACCTAATAAGCGAATTGGATGAAACTTGGTACATGAGTATGTAGTACGGTTTACAATAGTTCTGCATCCCATTTTCTGGTACTTCCGGTAAAAAATAATTTTTTTGTACTTTTTTTAAGTTTTTTCAGTGTCTTTATGCACACTACAGCCTACAATAATGAAGTGATTATGATGAAACTTATGGGATAGGGTTCCAATTAGTGTAAGAAGATAATTATCATCTTTTGGGACACATTGATCAAAGTGGCGGGGGTCTACCATACAACTGCTGACTTTTCACACTTTGTTTTTAAAGTTTGTTGGGAGCATATAGACTTCATTTATTAAAAATATTGCGACGCTGATGCATAGGCTAACTTCACCACAGCTCTGGAAACATAGTGTTCTGGATACATAATGAGCTAATATCCATAAAATACTTTAATTAAAAGCTAACCAATATTATGTACTTCGTAGTTCTAATAATAAAAATATTAAAGCAGGCAGTAGTATCCCAACAAACATAAATTCTGTTGTACGAGAAAAAGTAAACAAAAATTTTATCGGAAGTGACAAAGCGGAAGTTAGGATGCAGAACTGTTGTAAACCGTACTAAATGTATGTACCAAATTTCATCCAACTCGATTATCAGGTACAGAAGTTATTGAGCTTCCAAAATAACAGGTGCTTGGAGGACCCCCTACCACTTTGTTCACTATCGCTAAAAAAACTAATCAGTTCCTTGCCATACATATTTGCATCTTTTTGCAAATTGTAATCAAAATTACTTAACGAACGAATGTTGTATGCTTCCAACAAACATTGAAACAATAAACAGGTGTTCGTGAGGACCCCACCACTTATCCCAATATTGTCCAAAAACTAGTCAATTCTTTGTCAATAAAGTCTTTATCTTTTTTCAAAGTGCCATTAAAATTGAATAATGAATGAAATCTGTATGCTCCCAACAAACTTTAAAACCCAAGTGTGAAAAGTCAGCAGTTGTATGGTAGATCCCCCGCCACTTTGATCAATGTGTCCCAAAAGATGATAATTATCTTCATACACTAATTGAAACCTTTCCATAAGTTTTATCATAATCGCTTCATTATTGTAGGCTGTAGTGTGCATAAAGATACTGAAAAAACTGCCAACAATTAAAAAAAATTATTTTTACCGGAAGTAAAAAACCGGAAGATGGGATGCAGAATTTTTGTAATCATACTAAATGCTTATGTACAAAGTTTCATCCAATTCGCTTATTAGGTACAGATGTTATTGAGCTTAAAAAAAAACAGGTGTATGGGACACCCCCACCACTTTGTTCACTTTCGCTCAAAAACTAATCAGTTCTTTGCCATACATGTTTGCATTTTTTTCCAAAGTGTCATCAAAATTGGTTCACCAACGAATGCTGTGTGCTCCCAACAAACATTGAAAAAATGATGACACAGTAAACAGGTGTTCGGGAGACCCGTACCACTTATCCCAATATTGCCCAAAAACTAGTCAGTTCTACGTTGATTTCAGGCAAGCATATGATAGTATCATCCGCGACAACCTCTTGTCCGCACTCATATGCCTTGGTATCCCAGAGAAACTTGTTTCTCTATGCAAACTCACAACATCGGAATAAAACTGTAGAATAGTAATCGAAGGGTCTGTTTCTGACTCTTTTGATATAACATCAGGGGTTCGACAAGTCACAAGGTGATGCACTCGCGCCCGTACTATTTAATTTGGCGCTTGAGTACACGATAAGAAAAAGCCAAATTGAGACACAAAACAGCATATTTAACAAATCTAGTCAATTTCTTGGCTACGCAGATGATATTATGCTTCTCGGACGTAGACCAAACGACATTAAGGATAGTCTCTCTCAGCTTGAAAGAAATGCTAAACGACTTGGATTATGCATCAAAACCGGCAAGACTAAACTTTTAACAACATCCAGGAACATAACTCCCAGGAATCTGAATACTGGCGACTATGAAGTAGAGCGCGTAGAAAACTTCTAATACCTCGGGTCTGTAATAACATCGTCAAATGACATGCAAGCCCGTGTCTCTGCCGCATACAGAGTTTTCTACGCATACTCAAAACTTTTGCGATCAAACTTCTTTTGCAGTCGTGCAAACTCACACTTTACAAAGCATTAATCCGACTGTGCTTACCTTTGGAAGTGAAAGCTGGACACTGACTTCCTCCGATTGTAGAATTTTATCAACATTCGAGAGAAAGGTTATACGAACAATTTATGGTCTATGTAAAGTTGTTGAAAATCAGTATAGAATCCGAATGAATCATGAAATCAGACAGTTTCTTAGAGGCTGCGATGTAGTCGGCTTCATTAAATCCAACCGGATTAGATGGTTTGATCATGTAGAAAGAGCTCCATTGGATAGAATGATAAAAGAAGAGTCCCAACAACAAACAGCTGCTATTCGTCGGCTGAGGAAGACCTAGACAACGCTGGCGTGATGACATAATCCAAAACCTTCGTGATATAGGATGTTGGAACAGGGGTCAGCTGGTCATCGAACGAGATGATTGGAAGCTGATTGCACAGACGGCAAAATCCCTCCATGGGATGTAAACGCCAGAGAAAGAGAGTTAGATAACCCGTTTTAAACCCTTCTGAGAACTGCGGTCTATGAACGCTCAACAGCGCTACATATTTTACATGTTTTGGCACGTTTTAGGGCACTAAACTAAAGCTGCATATGTTAGATTTGCTTTTATAATACTTTGGTGCAACCAAAGTATCATTTTTGGGGTAAGACCTTATTTTTTCCCTAACAGGTTTCTGCATTGAAAAAAGCTTTGTTTGTCTTTGGACATGTTTTTTGGACATATTTGGACATATTTTCAGGTGTGAGTTCCAGATTTGTTTGCTATCCAGGATCACACTTAAATATCTAACCTCTTTTGATGTTTGTATTGGATCGCCGTTAAGAACAGGAGAAATGAAATTAAAGTTTCTTTGTGAAAACGACAATACTTGTTTTTTGGGGATTTATCAGACAGTCCCGATCTTCTGCACCACTTTGATACAAGATTAAGAGCTGTCTGGGTTCGACCAGCGACAATGGAGTCATGTTTCTCTCTAACCATGACTGCCAAGTCGTCAGCATAGCATACAGTTTTGAAACCGGAGTCATTTAGCTTGGTGAGGAGATCATCAGTCACCATTAGCCAAAGCAGTAGTGAAAGAACGCCCCTTGCGGACAGCCTCTAGATGCAATAACAGTCACCGAATAATCACCTAGCGTAGCCGTTATCTTCCGACTCTGTAGCATCTTGATAATCCACGCAATTATATGCGTGTTTAGATTTTTCTTTGTAGCCATTTCAATGATAGCATTAAAGTGGACAATGTCAAAGGCTCCTTGTATGTCCATAAATGTACATACAAGTGCCACCTTGTAGTTGAGGTCTGAAAGGCGTGCTGGCTAGAGTTAAGAGGGTTTTGTTTACATCCAACATCTTTTCCATTGTTTTTAATAGAAAAGATGTAAGACTTATAGATCTGTATGATTTGGCTTCATTTGGTTTTTTTCCTGGCTACTTTAGTTTCCATACATATGTGAGGAATGTAAGCAATGCAAAAACTTGCTTTGAACAAACCCATGAGGTATAGAAGGATGATTGTTAGAACCTTTTGCAGAAATACTGGAAAAATACCATCACCCTCCGGATTTATAGACGGACCGAAGGGAGGTGAATATTGTGTTGACTGAATGATTTGCAGTGACAGGATCTAGAATTTGTACGTCTTCGTTGGCATCTTCTTCCGTGCTCCATTCTGTTGAGTGCGGAAAGTGGGTTTGAAGTAATGTATCTAGGGCTCAAAGCAGCTAGTGGTGTACGTAACATTTGGTTTGCAGATTGAGCCTAGAGGGTTTCAGAGTATCTGAACACAGAGTACCTGTATCATATTGCAGAGCTCTTCCCAGCTATTCCTACACATCGTTCGATTCTACATAATCGCAGTGAAATACAAAACAAAATTGCATTCAACCTCAATTTCTCCTATACATACTCCCAATTCGGGAAATTAAGCAGAATCATATTTATTTAATTCATTTTGCGAAATAAGAAATAGTTTAAAATTAGACTGCGATAACGTAAAGTTCTAATTTAAACTAGATTGCGATAGTTCAAACAGTTTAAGTGGAATGTGAATGTGATTAAGTGTTGAGTGAAAATTAGTTGTAAACGAAACGCTGTATCGTTAACATAAAACCGTGTAATTAGAAGAAGTTATTTTTAAATAAAGTACTAAAAACACTTAAATTTTGGTAGAAATTTTGTGTATTGTTTTGGACGCTGTGGATTGGAAGTTTTTAAAATCAACCGTTAAAGTTTTTGATGCTGTTTAATATTGATCGAAGATCGGATAGAAATTGCAATAAATTTTTAGTGCAGTAGAAAAAGGTCTAAAATCTTTACTCTTATATATATTTTGTAATTTAATATTATTATTTATTTATTTGTTTTTGTTGTCTAGGAAAGATTCATATAAATATTAGTCTAGGAAAGATTTATAACGTTTTAGAAGATCTTAGTCATAAAAATCATGCAACAAATATTTTGGTATTTATGCCTGAAAGTTCTATGCAAATTTTGTACACATGTTTACATGATTTAAAAATGTTAAATTAAAACAAATAGATATTACGTTAGCACACAAATACTTTAAGACTTATACTAAATTTGTATATTTTACTAAAGTGTATACTTTAGTAAAGACTTTTAGACTAAAGTGTATATTTTACACTAGAATATTTAAAAAAAACTTTTAAATTATTAAAATAAAAAGTGCACGAAATGTGCATAGACTCGTGCACCATGCACAAAATGTTTGTCGGGTATAATATTTAAAAGACATTGTTATGAATGTACCTTTATGTGTATTTTCATCCAAGGATAATTATGAATTCTCATTTCTTTAAAATGATTCCGTTGGCCGGAATGCAAAAAGAAAAAAAAAGAATAGAACATAATAGGGTATTCGGACAACAAATAAGAAATATAAATAATTTTGGTTGATAATATAAATACAAATTCCTGTTACAAATTTATATACAAATGTTGGATTAGTGGATCGTTATTTAGATTAATATGACCATTGTCTTAATAATTTATAAACTGAAATTGTTAAAATAAAATCAATAAATTATTGTAATTATAAACAATGAATCAAACCGTTTTGGAATATATTTTTATGGAAAAATTCAACTTAAGTAAAAAATAATTAAGTGATGAAGAAGTTTCAACTTTGAAATTGTCATAGCCTCAACGGCGTAATCGATAGCGTGTCTGCCCAAGGATTCGAGCCGGGCACTGACAAGGGTAGGTTCGAATCCCATCCGAAACACGTAAAATGTGAATTGTAGTTTTTTTCTGAGAAACTTCAAACCATACCTTTGAATTGAAAATATTCCAATTACTTCTTTACTTACTTGAGTTTAATTGATCTCAAAAATCCAAAATATATTTTTATGTTTTTATATTAAAAATATACGAGAAATAATCTGATGATGAATGTTTTACATTCGAAACATGTTATAATAAAAACTATATACTAAAAAATTTTGTTTCGCTGATTATAAATACAATAATTTATTAATATAAATTTTTGATTTCTTTTAAATAACAACAACTTGGAGACCCATAATAAATATCTTTTAGTTTTTATTAAATAAAAGCTTATTTTTAAAATATAAAATTGTTATTTCAAATCTTAATTATGAGAAGGAAATGTATATTAAAAAGATTATTCGTGATTTCCATGGTATTTTTTTTATAAAAGGAGATACGTTTATGATAACTGTTGCAGTATACGATTTCTCTGTGTTCTTATTCGATTCCAAGTCATTCACTACACAATGCCGTTTACCTAGGCTACATAAAGTTTTTGAATGAACATGTTTGTCAGATGCGATAAAATAGTTTATTATAGTACGTGGAGCACCCCCTTCTTAATCATTCCTAAGAAATCACATAGTAAGAAGAAAAAATGGTGTATTCTAATAGATTTTTGGAAACTGAATGCAAGTACCATTGGTGATCCATTTTATTTCCAAACATAACAGAAACGCTTAATCAGTTATTTCATGAAAATCACTCCTAGGTTTTTTAGGTTACTTCAAATGTACATTTCTTAAGCCGGTTACTCAAGAAAAATGCAAAGCTCTCTTGGAATCTCCTCTGTTGTGAGGCTTTTGAAAATATGCTCTATTAATAATAACTCGTTAAATGATGTTATAATAAAGGGTTTGATTTAATATCATTTTAACTCTTTAGGTGGACATCAAAACGTAGTTCGTACTTATCTTATAATTAAAGCATCTTTCATATTTTATAGTGTCTTTTTTCATTCATTAATGCGTGTTAAGTTTGTCAAAAATTTAAAATTAACAGATCTTCTAAAATGTCATAACATTCGCTTTAGATAAACCCGCTGAGGAAAATATTATGGTAATTTTTACCCTTCCTGTTTCTACTTACTAACAAAACAAATGTGAACTTACTATAAAAAAAACGATTTAACAAAGTCTTTTGCTCCACTTGCTGTACCTAATCACAAATCTGACTCAATCGCAGAAAGTTTAGTGGAATATACTCTGTTAGAAAAAATCAATAGTAATTATGATAAATCTGCAAATGTACGATTTTTTAGAATCAATTGGGCATTAAAATAAAATCGTACATTTGCAGATTTATCATAATTAAATTACTATTGATTTTTTATTTTTTCTAAGAGAGTATATTCCTTTAAACTTTCATTACATTACATTAGTTATTCCTAAGTTTGTCACATTATAACCTATATTAAATTTAATTTTTATTTTCCACAAACTGAATGTCTGCATAACTAACATAATTAGTTTCGTGCAAACAACAAAACTCAATTAGTTAAAGTAAAAATAAAAGATAAGCTTATGATGTGCTTCTCTGTTCATAAATTGAGTTATCTTAAGCCACTAAGAATATACGAAAAAAACAACTAAAGAATTTCAATAAAATATTTTTTGTTTACTTGCGCTAATAAACATTAATTTTATAATATATGAGAGTTATGTGTACAAACCTTTAACAAACTGAAATTTTCTTCTAAAAACACATTGTAAAAAGCATACATATTATAAAAAATAATATCCTATTGTAATCCTATACTAAAAGAAATTTCAAATTCCGTTTTGAGATCTTATAGAGTCATTAAATAAAGATATTCACTTTATCTTCTATAGTTGTAAATAAAACTAAAATAAAATCAAATAAAAAATGAAATCCGTCGAAGAATATTCTTTATTCTATAACAGTCATCATTATTTTATTGAATTATCTGAATCTTATAGGATTTATGTTCAACTTGACTTTTTGACTAAAAGTTTAACATGAAATTAAATGCAGTACGAAATATAAGAGAGATATAGTAGTTCAATAAAATGATTAAATTGATAATTTTATGACTGGTGTTGAATTAAAATGTACGAAAAACATGGAATTCATTGGAATAAATGTTATGGGATAATTAATTTATTTTTGTCACGCAAATGAAAGAAAATGATTTAGCAGACCTAGTTTTTGAATGTTTTCATACAAACGGTTTCAATCTATGAAATTCTAAGCACACTCATAATTTAGGATGTTAAGTATTTCCATATCCCAAAAAACTCTAAATGATACAATCCTGAACTCATTATTCAGCTTTAGTAAATAAGTGATAATTAAAATTCAATTTGGAAACTATCTAACATCACATAAAAATATGTCTAATCATCGTTATTGTGGTTGAATTGATAA
>OY856187.1:314257645-314531255 GCA_963693315.1 Diogma glabrata | reverse complement strand
TTGTGCTGTATATAAATCAGTAGGATACGCTTTTCTAATTTTTAATTTTTCAAAAAATGCCCGTGTTTAAATATTTCGAACCCAACTATGGCTTGCAATAAAACTTAAAAGGCATTTTATTTGAGCAGATGGAGTAGATCTATTTAAGTAGATGGCAACTGTTTCACATTCCAAACATTTTAAAGTCCTACTAGTTATGATATTGGTACCAAATTGGAATACGTCTTTGATATTGGTCTTCAAGCCATATCATTAATTTATTTTCCATTGTTTTTATTTTTTTTTTAATAAAATGTGTTGTGTAGTAGGAATTACAATATGTATCAAAACAAACAAATAAAAACTTTTAACATCACGGTCACCGCAACAACATGCGTTCAACGATGTTGATATGGACGCTAATTTTTATTGTTTGTGTTCTTTAAAATTTTTGGAATTGATAACTAAACAATAAATCCAATCATTTAATAAAATATGAAAGACCCCAATATTTCATTATAGGATAGAATAAGATCTCACTGCTATTGCCAGTGTTGTATAATATCTCGCGTTAACTCGTATGTCAACAGGTAGAATTATTTACTTACAAATTAACTATGACCATTAATTACACCTACGCATTTGGTATCTAGCTAATAACGATCTATTGCTTAAAATCAACTGATTTACATAGAGAATGCTCTTACATCAACATGTATTTACAAAATTTTGCTTTGAACACTCAAAGGCGTTTTTTGTCACAAGTTTCTTGTTTTCTTGTTTTAATTACAATCTGTATGTACATTGATCATAAGTGGATATACCAGAAGGTTTAATTAAAATAAAGTAGATATAAGTGCGTGTATTACCAAAATTATTTTTTTTTGCCTTTCTTTTTGTTGGAAATTTTGATTTCAAAAACCGTGTAAAGTCGAAAACGTGTTAAATGAGTGCCGTGTAAAGCGGGGGACAGGTGTACAATAATTAAATTTTTGAAACATGTTAATTTGAGTTACTTTGAACATTTTTGTGTGAGTTCATACGATTTGGAAGAGCATACAACAAATTTTGTATAGAAATGTATGAGCTCGTTAAATATGTAGATGTTTTAAATTTTGTTTGAAAATTTTTTGAGAGACTTGTTGTACCATAACATGTTACTTACTCTAAAACGTACCTTATGTTTTTATAGAAAAAAAATAATTATAATCTGGGTTTCCTTTTTTTTCGTTTAATGAAATTTTATATTGAAATCATGTGATGGGAATGCCAAATAATATTTATGAAAAAAAAAATAGAAATTTGAAATTTTTATAAAATAAAATTCGATCAAATTGTGTGATCGAGGAGCATTATGTAAATTTAAATAAAAAAATATTTCGACGCTGATGCATAGGCTAACTTCACCATAGCTCTGGAAACAAAATGTTCTGGATATATAGTGAGCTAATATCCATAAAATACTTTAATTAATTAAAGCGAAAAACCGGAAGTTGGGATGCAGAACTGTTGTGAACCGTACTAAATGCTTATGTACCAAGTTTAATCCAATTCAAATATCATGTACAAATGTTATTGAGCTTTAAAAAAACAAAGTGGTCGGGGGGTGGGGGCCCTCCAACTACTCTGTTCAATATCGCTCAAAATCTAATCAGCCTCATAGTTTTTATTTACAACTATAAGAAATAAAAATGAATATCTTTATACAATGACTCTATATGATCTCAAAACTGAATAGGAAATTCAATAGTTATATTATTACAATAGCATATTCAATTTAACTTGCATCTTTACAAAAAGTCATCAAAATTCGTTCACAAACGGTGCACCCCCCCAACCCTTATTCAAAAATACTCCCAAAAGCTGATACCATATTTCTCATGTTATTTGAAAGCTTTACTAACGTTTCATAAAAATCGATCGGTTTTTGTAGGCAACAGTGGGAATAAACACCTGAAAAAAAACTTTTTATTTCATTCTTTCATCCGAAAGTTGGTATGCAGAAATATTGGAAAATAGTACTAAAACCTTATATACCAAGTTTCAATAAGATCATAAGTTATTGAAGATTTAAACTTAGAGGTGGGGAAACCTCTCCGCCATTTTGTCCAATTTTTAAATGACTCGAGATCTTCCATTTTCAAGTGAAACGTATATGATGCCTTTTATGTTGTATAAAACTCAATTTAACTAAAGTTTTATATTGTGTTAAACGAAATTCCTTTCTGATATCTTTTGCTGACCCATCAAGTCTGATAACTACAATAAATTTTAGCTCATAAAGCTCAGTCAACAAAAACAAACCGCTTAAATACTCAAACGCCATATCTATAATTTTACCAATTTACTTTTTCTGTCTGTGATTTTACATCTTCAAAATTCTCTTTGCACATCAAATAAATAGCTTTAATTATTGATTTCGTAATTGTATTTTGTCTCGAACAACATGGTTCGCAAATATTTTTTATGTACAAATTCCATGTTTGTAAATTTATTTATCTAAAAACCATAGCAAAATTTAATTTAAATTTAACCTCTAGCTTATCCCGAATTCTTCTCGACAACCATAAATAATTCAGCAAAATAATAGAAATTATTCAAAACAATTGCTTTTCTCATCAATTCGTAAAAGATGAAACGAAAATGCTTCTGGCTATTATAATTGTTGTTGTATCACTTGTTTGATTTTCTTTTTTGAGTAAAGCATTTTTAAAAACACGATTTTCTTCTGGACGCTTTTCAAGTAATATTGATTTTTTTCAACCAACACACAATTTTTCGTAAAACCAATCAAAATATATTATTTTTTTTTCTTTGAATAACAATGGAATATCTTGTTCAAACTTTACCCCCCCCTTACAATAGCAACAATATTTTCTTATTCTCAGAAAAATAAAATAAAAATATATTAACAAAACAATTCTTAACGATTCTTTAGAAAGTTGAAAAACTTGTAAATTTAAAACACAAACATTTCATCTTCTGTACACCACTCCACGCCCCATAAATTTAAATCAAAAGATTATTTTAAACAGCAACTAGCAAGTCGATTTCAAAATCTATGAATGTTTTTTTTTAGTTTTTATTTTCCTTCAAAAGAATAATAATCGGAATTAATCTTTAAGATATAGAAAGTAAGAAAATATTTCCAAAAATAAAACTTCAAAATTAATAACGAACAAATTTTGACGAGAGTTGTTAGAACTTATTTTGAATTTTTTTTCAAGTAACATGATTTGTAATTTTTATTACGAGTACAAAACATTTTACATTTTCATTAATTAAAAAGGACGAGAAACGGATAGGATTGTCTTGAAGGAAAATTACGTATTTTGTGGTGACATTTTCTAATAAAAGTTGTAATTGGAAAAGAATAACAGCTTTGTTACAAAGTTGCAGGGTGTCTGTAATAATCTGGTTTGAATGGGCAGTGAAACAGTGTTTTAACGACGTTTAATGTTCTCCTAAAAGTGTAGATCGTCAACAAGGTCAGCTGAGCTATATTAAAATCAACATTTTATTTGATTTTCTTTGTTAGGAATTTGGAGACTTATGTAATCGGTTAGTATTTAAATCAACAATGGTTTAGAGAAGAGGTATGTTAGGGTTGTTGGTGTATAATTCCTTAAGACAAAATGCTATTCCACTGTGTTTTGTAGTTCCGTAATTTCCAAACAAAAATCTGGTAATACCAGCTTTGTTTGTCACTAACCTTTGATTACTTCGTAAACTGTAAATCCTATATAGATCTAATTTTGAATGAGAATAAATCTTTCTTGCTCAATACCTGATATTGATGGGCAGTTTCTTATTAAATTGAACCCAGGCAAGTTGGGGTGTCATTTATCTAGTGTTTTTAATGTTTAATTACACCACACACCAGCACAATTTAAACGATTGGCATATTATAAGTTGGGGCCGGTACAATTAACATAAATAAACTAATCGAACATCCCAGCCGAACAAAAATGAAATATAAAAAAGTTGGACAAGTGTGAATAAATTTCGCTCAGTTGAGAGTTCCGTGAATGTAAAAAGAACACAATATCAAAAATAATTGACATAAAGTTATGTTGTAAAATCTTTATATTGACAGGACCATAAACTCATAAAAAATAAATGTTTAATCGTAAATGTCAATAGTAAATGTCAATCTCATCAAAATTGATCGAAGTGACAGAAAAATAAATAATTTTAGGCTTCACTATAACTTTCGTTAAAAATTTAACTTCCTGTTTCAGTGAATTTTTTCAAATTTTTCTGTTAATCAGCGTCGAAATGTAGAAGGGAGGGGAACGGTCTGAAAGTTGCACTTTTTTGATGTTTTTATGTTTTATAATGTTTCTAAAATTAGGTGCTCTTTCAAATGATTCCGCCACTCATTTGGGTCAAAAATGATTTATTTCAGTCTTCCCCACTTCCTAATCCCCCTAAACAGACAGAAATTAAAATTATTTGAGACTTCGCTACAATTTTCGTTCAGAGTTTATAAATTTCCTTTCTCTGTGAATTTTGTCAAATTTTTCTGTCAATTAAGTTCGAAAAACCAAGGGGAAGACCTACTTTTGTTGCATTTTTTGACAATATTTAAAAAACTATGCATTGGCAAAATTTTGCAATAAAATTGCATTGTTTCTAACCAAGTGCTTTTCAAATAACCACCCCTCTTGACCGGGTTTTAAATGATTTTTTTACTCTTTCTAGTTCCTATCTCCCTTAATAAATACACTCATGAGTATTTGACACTACTTTCTATATTTTTCATTCAAAGCTCCTAATTTTTCTATTATTCCAAATACATTTGAAGGCTTTCGATCAATTTGGTTCGGAGCTAATCGAGGTAAGAACACATAAAGAAAACGCCATTATTTACAATTATACAGAAAATGGTAGGGTGTCCAAATTCCAAAATACATTTTTTAGGAATAAACACGTTGTACTCTCATTCTAAAAAATTATGTTTTTTGAGAGTTTTTGTTGTGTTAAATTTCTATTGTGAATTAATCGGATGAGAATCAGAGATGGAAAACAAAGTTTTTTTTCAGTTGGTTTGGTTTTGGTTTAATAACAAATTTTAATTATGGTTTTTGGTTTGGTTTTGGTTTCTTTGATATTTCAAAACTTGGTTTTGGTTTGCTTTTGGTTCGGTTTTGGTTCAAATTCAGAATTTAGATTCACATTTTTATTCTTAACTACTTCTCGATATTCAAATAAAAACAGCTTTATTCCACTAATAAATCGCATTAAAGAGACTGGTTTTGTAAATTTCAATAAATTCGAAAATAAACGAATAATTTCACGCTTTATTCCGCTTAATAAACTAAAAACCTAAGAATTGTCAAAACAAAAAATACCTGTAATTTAAATTTGAATACAAAAAGTCCAAGCGGCACGTATATCCGCTAGAAATAGGTAGATTTCGGGACCAGACAGCTTTGTGTACAAATAGAATTGGATGTGTGAGATTAATTTAAATAAAAAATTTAAGTAGAATAGTCCAAGTCCAAAATAATCCAAAAAATTTATCAAACCAAACTAAATACATTAACGGAAACTACTTTATCAATGCGATTTCGGAACAGTTTTATTTAATTTGGTTAAAACTACTTTTAATAACATATTAAATCCACCAAAAAGCAAATAAACGTTTTCACAACGTCATACCTACAACACCACTACACATAATTTATAATCTAAAATTGTCAAACAACTTTTACACCTCAAATAATTAAAATATCTACAATTTAGGAAGACTTTTGTAAATGTGTTATCAATATGCATATAAGAAAATATTCCTTAATTTAAAACAATAATGACTCAGCTTTGGTTTAATTTTTTTTTAAATTTTTGCGAAAAACACTAAAAACTGAAAAAAAAAACAAAAGAAAATTTTTTTAAATTTTTTCTATGGGATATTTTTATATTTTAATGGAAGTTGTTGTTGTAATTGAATGACATGCATTAGGTTTAATGCTAATTACAATTGGGTTAGAAAGCTGAAAATTTCTGAGGTTATAGTTGAAAAGTTTATCTAAAAGCTAATATGAAATTAAATAACATAAGCTCAAAAATGAGGAAGGCATGGCCGTTTGCGTTTGTTTTCGTTCTAACAGTCGTGGTGTCTCAACCTCTAGACTTGAACTATTTTTTTTTTAAATTTTGGAAAGATTTATGTTCAAGTTAACGTATGCGTACATATTCAAAAGTGAGATTGGCCATTTTCAGCCAAATCAAGGACAACAAAGTTTATTAAATTTTTAAAACAGCTGATTTTTCAGGAACCTGGAACGTCAAGGTTGTCATTTGGAAAAAAATGATAGAAATATGTTCAAATATTCAATATTGATAAATTTTCTTAAAATATTATGATTCAAACGGAAGTTATAACGTCCTAGATTTTTCGAGTTATTTGGCCCTAGCCACTTAACCTGTACCCGGATATGGCCAGTTCGCGAACTTGTCCAAGAGATGCTTTGCCGCAACGTATACAGAAAAAATTTTTGTTGTAGGTCAAGAAATGCGATCGTGAGAGTGCCGGTAAATTCCGTTATAGCTCATATCGTTATATATATATATATATATATATATATATATATATATATATATATATATATATATATATATATATATATATATATATATATATATATATATATATATATATATATAGTTATGTTTCATGAATAAATAAATTCTAAAAAAAAATGATTTATTTAATACAATTTATTTAATACATGTTACATTACAGAGTTTAAAAATTAGACTAACTATAAAAACTAAATTTTATAAATCTAAAGGTACAAAACAACCACTCAGCATATTCTATTATAATATGTTTTATGATATTTGATTCTTCTATCATGTTGTTACATGTTATGTCTGGTTGATAACATTCCATCATATTTCTAGTTATGCTATTTTGCATTGATAGCACTTTTCGTGAGAAAGCAGTTTTGTTATATGACTTGATGATACTATGGGATTATAACTCCTCCCTGGGGTGATGAAAAGTCGTCCTCGACTTTTGTTACTATGCCGGCTTTCCTTAATAGGTCATTGTATGCTACTTTGGTATTTTCCAGGTTAATTGGATTTTGCACTGTTTTTGTTATCGAGCATTTACACAGGCACATATACGATAGTACAACGATTACACATATGGATGATAATGATAAACCTCCTGAAAGTGTCCATATCCAATTTTCGTGATGATATTGCTTCAAAAAAACTTGTCGTAGCAGTTTCCTGTTTTGAATGGTATCCTGTTCGATTGCTGTTATGTTCTGAACAATTTTCATTTTCCTTACTATTTGAATACTGTGAAGTGCTCCCTGGATTTCCTCATTCTCGGTTTGAATTTCATAAGCTTGAAATTCTTTGTTGTTTATCGTGGCTGTACAATTATTGATTGTTATTAAAAAATTTCCTGTTAAATTTCTGTCATCTGGTCCACAATTAGTAACTATTTCGACGTTCTTTCCATTATTTATTAGTATTTTACCCTCAGATATCCATTGTATTGCTGTGTTGATCTCCCATGTTACTTTGCAGCTGCCTTGATTTCCAAAGACTAGTGGTTTTATGCATTCATCCTTAAATTCTTTTAGATCTGTATGTTTTTGGACAAAATTGTTGTAGTTGATGGTGGTGTATAGTTTCTGTCTGTTTTTGATGAGGTATTGTGGGTAACTTTCGATAATGCTGTTGTTTACAACTAGTGGAGTAAGTCTTATTGTTGTTGATGTAAAATTTTCCAATTTTGGTACCTCTAATATGTATAATAGTGTTTCCTCACATATAGCAATTTTGGGTGTTACAAATTTTAAAGCTTCGTCTGGAATTGTTATATTTACTCCTTGTTCAGTCAAAAGATTTTTTAGAACAATGATTTCTTTTAACGAAAGAACTTTGTTGCTTGGCAGTGCTATTTTGGTTCTTACTATTGCATCTTGGATGTCCTCAATAATTGCATCGATGGTTTCAATTTGCATAATTGCTGTCATAATTTCTAACTCGCTCAGAACTATTTTATTGGTTATCGATGTGTTGGTTAAGACTGCATTTATTGTTTTTGTTAGTAGCTGAATTCTTTTGTTGATCTGCTCGTTGACTTGGTATTGCTGGTTGTTTTCATTTATTAGACCATTCATTGTAGCGTTGATTAACCTTAAGTCGTCTGCATCTGGGCTTCCAGCTAACCATTTCCATCCTGATCCCAATGCATCCCATCTTCGTTGTCGGAGACGTTTTGGTGGTTTTATTTGTAGTAAGTTGTTATGTAACCTTTTACATTTTTCCTTAACTATTGTATACAAATCAAGTTCATTCTTATCTATCTTATCAACTATATGTTTCATAATTAATTCTATGGTAGTTTCTAGGTTTGTTATATTAATTGGGTGTATGACCCTTATGATCCCTGTTTGAATTTTACATTCGTTTATTTTTTCTAACAGAATTGGATCTTCATGCAAATTTTTTATTTCCAATTTTTGTGTATTGATACAATTAAATATAGTCAAAATTAATAACTTTTTAAAAGTAACCATGTTTCAAAAATAATAAGTAAAAATTTCAGTATACAATACTACAATTCTACAATACAATATTTCAATTCAATATTCTTTTCAACTTTAGATTTAATTTTATTTATTATTGATGATAATATTATCGATTGATAAAACTGTTTTCTAAAATTTCTAATATTAATTAATTTTTATGCAATAAAAATTTCTAATGAGAATTTCTTTTATTTAGAATTTTGCTTTTATTTTTCTTGTTTTTATTAACATGGATAAGAATAGTAAAATTGGTTTGTAAGATTTGTAAAATCAGTTTTGGATAATTAATTAATTAAGATATTCAAATAAAAATTATATTGTCATAGTAAAAATTTCTGAAATGAAAAGTAAAAATCAAAATTAGTATTTCTTTAATCTTTTAATTTTATTTTTGTTTCTTTTTATATTCCTGATTGTTTTAAAAGTTTTGTAGTTTGCATTTTTAATTTTGGTTTCCAGCCCTCTTGGCTGAGATTTTGTTCTGATGTTTGGTTTAAGATAAACCAATTGATCATCATGTAATCTAGGTGGATCTTCTTTATTGTTATTTTGTCTCTCTATTCTGTTTATAACTTTTTCTAAATTAGTATTGACCGTTTTAAAAATTTGTTTGGCTTGTTCTCGTATTTCTGCCGGGTTTATTAAGTTATTTTGATTAAAAATAATCTCGTTCGGTGTGAAACCGGTTGACGAGTGTACCGAGTTATTATACAAAGCTACTGATAACTCTATCGCTGTTTGAATACTCGAGTTTGGCGATTTATTACGGTTTGTATTGAAAATTTCTATAATAGTTGAATGTGTTTTCTCAACTTGACCATTTGATTCCGATGATGATGCGTACTCCAATCGGATATTAAGATTGCTTAAGTATTCTTTGAATTGTAGTGACTGGAAAGTTGTCTCATGATCTGAGAAAATAACGTTAGGAATTCCGAATTGAGTGAAATACCTCGTTAGAGCTGTAGTTGTATCCAATAGAGTTTTAGTTTCGATTGGAATCATTTGTAAATGTTTAGAAAATGAGTCAAAAACGGACAAAAAATTTGTTTTGTTGATATTAAAAATATCTATGTGCACTCGTTCTAATGGTTTTTTAGTGCTCGGTCGCGGAGATATTTTTATATTATACGGTTTTCGGTCGTATTTATGAACATTGCATATGTTACATGCATTGATATGTCGTTTGATCACACTACTCATTTTAGGAAAAAAGTAGGATCGTTTGATCTGATTTACTACTTCATTCACCCCTCGATGGGCTCTTTCGTGCTCTTTAACTACGATTGCATTTTGACGCTCTTCATTTTTAACATCTTCGACCTTTTCTGTAGCGAAAACGAAATGGCCGTTTTGTGAGAAATTTTCTCGAAATACTTCCTGGATTGTCTGGTACAATTGTTCAGGTGCCAGGATTGCTGTTTGTTTACCGTTATGAAACTCTTTTATGAAATTTGTAATATCTTCTTTTTGAAATGATTTTTTCGAAATAATTACTCGTTTATAGTTTGGAAATATGTCTTCCAAAATTACTGTGTCTAGATTTGAAATTTTGAAAAATAATTGGTTCCTATAATAATTTATAGGACGACCTGCGAAGTGGATGAAATAATCATCGGATGTATCCGCAGAATGAATAGTGTCTATGTCACTATCCCTATTGGGAAGGTTTTCTGCTTCAGATTCGCGTGGAGTGTTATCTGTTCCTATATTTATATTCACCTCGTTATCTACTGTAGGCATTCTGCTTAACGCATCTGCTACTACATTTGCTCTGCCTTCTTTGTAGACGACGTTATAATCGTAGTTCTCCAATTCAAGTCTCCATCTTAAGATTTTTGAATTTTTTTCGGATGATTTAATGAAAGTAAGTGGTTTATGGTCTGTTACTAACGTAAATTTGTTGCCGTACAGGTATGGTTGATATTTCTTGACAGACCATATTATAGCTAAAGCTTCTTTCTCGTTGGTTGCGTAGTTGATCTCTGTAGCGTTTAGTGTTCTTGAAGCGAACGCAATAGGTTTTTCTATATTGTTCTGGATTTGAGAGAGGACTGCACCTAGCGCAAAATCTGATGCACCCGTGGTTAGAATAAATTCTTTAGTAAAATCGGGATATGCTAAAATTTGATCTGTAGCTAAAATTCTTTTTAAGTTTTCGAAAGCTCTTATATATTCGACGTCTTTTGTGTTGACAACTTGATCTTTCTTTAAAAACTTTGACATGGGTTTGGCAATTTTTGAGTAATCTTTTATGAATCTTCTGTAATAACCTGAAAGTCTTAAAAACTGTTTAATTTGTTTAGCAGTTTTTGGTAATGGCCATTCCAGAATTTTCTGAATTTTATCGGTGTTAGGTTTAACTCCATCTTGTGTGATTATATGACCAAGAAACTCTGTTTCTCTCTTTAGGAATTCACACTTATCCAATTGAATTTTAAGATTGAAATGCGATAATCTTTCGAGAACAGTGTTAAGGTTTTGTATATGGTTATCTAAGCTATATCCAACAATAATAATATCATCAAGATATACATGGCATATATTTCCTATTAGGTTTTGCAATACATTATTCATCGCTCGCTGAAAAGTTGCCGGACCGTTCTTTAAGCCAAAAGGCATTCTGTTGAACTCAAAATGTCCCTTGTCTGTTGAAAAAGCTGTTTTTTCTTGAGATTTTGGGTCTAAAGGAATCTGATGAAAACCTGATTTTAGATCTAAGGTTGAAAAATATACAGATTTTCCGAGACTGTCTAGAATTTCTTCTATTTGTGGGATTGGAAATTTATCATCTACTGTCTTTTCATTTAGTTTACGGTAGTCGATGACAACTCTTACTTTCCGTTTGCCCGAAGCATCTTGTTTTTTCTGAACGACCCAAATTGGTGCCGAATAAGGACTTTTAGAATTTCGGATAATGCCACTGTCTAGCATTTCCTGAATTTGTTCCTCTACATCAGGTTTAAAATGATGTGGGTATCGATATGTTTTCGTATAAACCGGATTGTCGTCTTTTGTTATAATTTTATGTTTAATTATTGTTGTTGATGACAAATTCTCGTTCTGTTTTAACAGTACTGCTTGGTTTTTAAAAATTGTATCGAGTAAAATGTCTTTTTCATTTTTACTTAAATGTTCTGTTCGGATTAGGCTTTTGATAGTGTTTCTATCAATTATTTCATTTTTACATGGAATTGGATCGAATGTTTCGAAATTGTTAACATTTAATTTCAGTTTTGGTAATGTTTCCGGTGGGTTTGGACAATTTGTCAACACCGTCATTGTTGTATAAAAATTTTCCGCTTTGTATAAACCGGGTTTGATTATTATATCGCTATTTAATTTTTGAAATTCTGGTACAAACCAGTCGCCATTGTTTGTGGTTTGTATCGTAATTATATGATTATAAAAATTTTCCTCAGGGTAATACCGATCAAATTTGTAATTATAATTGTTTAATAAAATTGAGTTTGTCTTATAATCAATTTTGGCATTCATTTTAGCCATTGTTTCTGAGCCTAATATTCCATCAAAAAATTTATGGAATTCAAGTTCAAAATAAATTTGTGCTGGTAAATTATTACCTAGGAGATTAATTTTAAAATTTTTATCGCAATTATGTGTACCTAAAATATTCTTTATTATAATATTACTTGAAGATGTTTTTGAATTTTCTAATGAACTATAAGGAATTAATCCTGGTTTGATTATATTTTTATTGGCACCAGTATCGATTAAAAGTGTTACAACGCGGCTCAATCGTTCATTGTAGCACTTCAAATATGGGAGAAAATTTAGTCTTCCGTATCTGAATTCGCGTTTACGCAAAAATTTCCATTATGTTCATCTTCTTTATCTTCAACTAAATATTCGATTTCTGAACTTTGGGATGAATCTTCTTGAGTATCCTCTGTAGTTTCGTGATTATTTATTATTTTTTTATTAAATGTATTTCTTGAACGCATAGAAAGATCCACTTCCATTGGTGTTGGTCTTTCTCTTACCGAATAAGTCGGTTTTTTCTCATAATTTGAAAAATTTTGATTGTGTTTTGGTTGAAACACGTTAGTTTTGTTTTGACTAATGAAACCGTGATTTTGTTTTTGTGGTGTATTCTGAAATACTTGTGTGTTGGTTTTTCTTGAATTACTTGAAATTTGTTCATTGCAATTAAATTTGCAAAGAAATGCATATGCCTCTTCAATACCTTTTGGTCTTGCAGCTTGCGCATATCCAAAATAGGGTTTGCGTAGTCCTGATAGAAATGCAGCTAATGCATCTTCATCGATAAATGCATTGATAGCATGCCACGCATTATTGTAAAAAATATTTTGTTTGGATAATGATTTAATATTTTGAACTATTTCTTTTATTTTATTGTAGTATCCGTGGATACTCATTGTTTCGTTTTGTTTAGTCGCCCAAAGTTGTGACTTATAAAACGATAGTTCTTGCCGGTCTCCTAAAGATTCCTGCAAGATTTCTTTTGTTTCATTAAATGTTTTGGGATTACCAGCCAGACATAGTATTTCTTTGGCTTTCCCCTCTATTTTGTTGTTAATAGTTTGTAAATAAAGACTATATTGTTGTTCTGACACTAATGGTTCGAATACACTCAGTGTGTCTTCAACTGTCTTTATCCAAGCCGAAAGTTGTTTTCTATTCCCATCGTACGTGGGTATTGATTTTATTGGATCAGGGATCCTAAATAAATCTAGAGCATTTGCCCTATTTGTAACCACAGGAATTTGTTCCTGAATTTGTGGTTGGGGTTGCTCTAATTTTTGGTTGAGATATGTCAACAATTGATCATGCTCACCTTGTTTGTTATTTAAATGTTGCAACTGTGCACCAATTGCCTCTAGTCGCTCTAAAACTGGGTCCATTTCTGAGTTGGCTATATTTCTATTCAGATCGAATATATCTGCCAATTTTTTTCTCATAAAAAGGATATAATAGTATTAATTTGAACTGTCTCTATCTTGTAGTGGACAGTGTGACAGGTTGGCGTCTATCTGGTAGTGCGCGCGTTTGTCAATTTTGTAACACTATTTTATATGATTTTAGAGTTATTTTTGGAAATATTTTGGATGTGTGCCTATCTTGTAGTACACGCTTCCATGAAAATTTTGAAATTAACTGTCGTGGATGACTAACGTTATTTTTGAAAACTTTATATATAAAATACGTTCACAAACACAAAATTTTCACTAAATATAATCACAATAATCACAATATAAAAATAAAATAAAATAGGTTACCTGGTAATACGTATTCAATGTAAACGTCTATCTTGTAGTGCGTTACCTTTGAATCGTATCTTTCGTCGTGTTGAGCTGGTTCCAAGTGAAGTTGATATATAGTGTGGTGGAACCTCAAATCCTCTTCGCGTTCTTATAGGAACTTCAGCTAGAGATGTCTGATAAAAAAAATTTCACCTTATTTTACCGCGACGGGTTCACTTATTTATTGGTTTTTATTCACCAAATTATTACACTACACTTTACTATAACACTCACAAGACCGCACGGCTGCGCCAGTTATGTTTCATGAATAAATAAATTCTAAAAAAAAATGATTTATTTAATACAATTTATTTAATACATGTTACATTACAGAGTTTAAAAATTAGACTAACTATAAAAACTAAATTTTATAAATCTAAAGGTACAAAACAACCACTCAGCATATTCTATTATAATATGTTTTATGATATTTGATTCTTCTATCATGTTGTTACATGTTATGTCTGGTTGATAACATTCCATCATATTTCTAGTTATGCTATTTTGCATTGATAGCACTTTTCGTGAGAAAGCAGTTTTGTTATATGACTTGATGATACTATGGGATTATAACTATATATATATATATATATATATATATATATATATATATATATATATATATATATATATATATATATATATATATATATATATATATATATATATATATATATATATATATATATATATATATATATATATATATATATATATATATATATATATATATATATATATATATATATATATATATATATATATATATATATATATATATATATATATATATATATATATATATAAATTTTTTTTTTTTTGTTTTTCCGTCTCCGCTTATCATTCATAGTCGTTTGGCACCAAAATTTTTCCGAAATTCCGAGTTGAAGCCCATTGCAATAGGTAGATTTTTATACGAAATCTACCTAAAATGTAGTAGCCGTGAAAAAATAATGTAGTAGTTTCAAAAAGAAATTAATAGTGTTTCCAATTTATGTGGGTACTAGACCAAATTTTCTACTATAATACCGAACCGTGAACCAAACAGAAAAACATTGGTTTATGGTTCAGTTCGACTGTTATTTAAAAAACTGGTTTGGTTTTGGTTTGGTTTTGGCTCGGTAAAATTTCGTTGGTTCAGTGGTTCAAACGAACCGGTTTCCGTCTCTGATGAGAATATTTCTATTTATATTTAGTCAACATCTTAAGTACCCAGCGAGGAGTCATTATTGATTGTTGCCAATTAACGCGAAACTAATATCTGATACATTGTTAATATATTACCATGGCATATATATTACATACATATATGTATAGACAACATTACGGAAACCTTAATATGGGGGTGAATTTGTGAGTGATTAAGCTCAAGTAGCTATTGGAAGTCACTTGAATTTTGCAATTCGAAATCATTACTCCTTTTCTCTTAGAAAAATTTGTAAAATTTTAAAAAAATTTGTATGTGTTGTATCGGTATTTAACTTACACTCATCAAAAATATACGATAGTTCAACTGACGATGTTTTACACTCAGCCCCACAGTGCTACAACCGAGATGTAGCATATAAACAAAATTTTATCTTAAATACAATATCAGTTATATGAACTAAATTTTTGTTAACATACTAATTTACCTGAGATGTCATGTTGATCAGCTTCTACATCTAAAAACCTTCTACTTTGGCACCTGTGTGTATCGTACAAATTGTGATCTATAAAGAATATAAGTAACCCTGCATTAATCCTGCATTGTCGATAAAAACTTGATTGTTTTGAAGTGCCTGATTTATTTGAATTGTTGATTTAAATTGACGTCAATGATTTGAATGTAGATTTGGAATCGATGTTACAACTAACAAAATGCATTCATCATTTGATAATTTTCTTATGGAAATTAAATATAAAATTTGTTTTATTGATAATTTACACATAATTGTTACACCAATTTGCGTGAAACTAAATGAAAATATAATAGGTACATGGCGATACCACCGTAACATAAACAAAAATAACTCCTAGTGAAAGTAGAAAAAAGTTGCCTTTATTTTATGTGTTACTTCTTTATATTATAAAATTATTTTTTTGCTAGTCCATTACCACGGTTTATACTTCTGGTCATTTTTGAACTTTAAGTAAAATTTTCAAATTAATTAAAATATGTATAACTTTGAATAATAATATTTAATCTGTGAATATGTCATTTCGATTCGATACAGTTAAATTATTAAATATGTTTTTATATTATTATATGATGTATATTGAAAATGTCTGACTTAGAATTCATGGTGATTAGTTAGTCGTTTGAAAAAAAATTAATCAATTGTTTTTGTAATTAATTTTAAAATTAAAATATTAAAAAAACTTTTTTAAAGATGGCGCTAGGGTCGAAGATCAATTGGGATTTAATTTATTTTTTTTTAAACAGTTCTATCTATACTCTAAAATATTTTGAATTTTTAAAGAGGCGTAAATTCGTTTTCTTGAGATATTTAATTTTAAAGATTTTAGTCAGATTCTAATTTTTCATAATTTTTTCAAACAACTTCCATTAACAAAAAATTTTAACTTTCAATAAAATTTTAATTTTTTTTAAATGTAGTTCTATCCTTACTATAAAATATATTAAACTTACAAAGAGGTGTGAATTCGTGTTCTTGAGATATTTAATTTTAAAGATTTTTGATCCAACTAAAATTCGAATTTTTCATCATTTTTTCGAACTTCAGTGGTTAAAATTTTTTGTTGATAAAAATTGTTCGAAAAAATAATGAACAATTAGAATTTTAATCGGACTAAAAATCTTTAAAATTAAATATCTAAAGAACACGAATTAACGCCTCTTTGTAAATTGATAAATTTTAAAGTAAAGAATTTTAAGAATTAGAAGAATTTTAAGTCGGACTAAAATTTGTAAAGTTAAATATCTCAAGAACACGAAATTACGCCTGTTTGAAAATTTGAAATATTTTACAGCAAAGATCCCAATTGATCTTCGACTGTAGCGACATCTTTAAAAAAAATTTTTTTAATATTTTAATTTTAAAATTAATTACAAAAACAATTAATTAATGTTTTTTCAAACGACTAACTAATTACCTATCAAACCAAAAAAGTTTGATGAAATCGGTATGGCTATCCACTGGGTCCCATAGGAAGTATTATCAAGAAATACCACAACACCAAGGAAAGAGAAGTGAACGTTGCTGGGGAACTGAAATCAACCAAATATAAAGGTTTGATCTATTCAAGACATCTTTCTGAGAGTTTAGGTAAACTTTTCACGAATAATGATAAAAACTTAAGAATAGGCTATAAAACGCACAAAAACGTGAGCAGAATCATCAAGAAACCAAGTGATACAGAAATGAAAGATCAACATGGTGTAGTATATACATTTCCTTGTGCAAGTTGCAATAGTGAATACATAGGACAGATAGATCAGAAACTAGGTGCACGCATCATACAACATCAAAATGATGCAAAAGCAGGCAATAGACGAACAGGCAAAACAGCGGCCCTGCAGCTTGTTCTGGATCAAGGATACAAGTTCCAATACAAAAAAGCCAAAATTCTCATAAAATAAGCTGACTGGAAGAAAAGGCTAACGCCAGAATCCATAAACATTCATGTGAGAAGGAAAACATCCATAAATCTAAGATCAGATTTGGAATCACTGAACCCAGCATATGCACAAATCCTAAAACACGTAGGGAAACAACAAGTGCATATGAACTAACCAGGTCACTTAAGCTAATTTTCACAATCAATAGTTTCAAAAAATCAATAAAAAATCATACAGCAACGAAATTTTTAATATAAACAAAGGTCAATGACCTGTACTCATCATTCTACACAACTTTTGTATAAATTTTTATTTTTTTACTTGTGATGATTTTCATTAGTATATAAGATTTTTATTATGTTATTATTTTATTGTTTTATGACAAAGTTAAAATCGTATATATAAGTAGAAGGAATTTGTAAATCAAATTAGTTCTAAGTTCTGTTTAGTGTATGTACGTATATAGTTAAGAATTGTATAATGTTAATGTTAACTTTAATTTGAATTATTTTTCATTTTTATTGTAAACCAGAGATACTGAAGAGGGTCCCAGTAAGGACCGAAATATCTATCTATGAGAAAGAAAAAAAAAGAAATTTATGATCTACAGTTTGGCATTTTATTTGTGGTTCAACGACTACCAATAGAAGCAAAGACGGTGAAAATATTTTAAATGTTTCGTGGTAAAAACAACCAAAAAAACTAACTCACTAGCAATAATGTTTTGATTTGCATCTCTATGTGCTTAAAAATTCTGTTTTGAAATATTTATAAACAAAAGTTTTAACATTTTGCAAGCTAGCTTACTTTATATTTCATGTGCTCTTTTCGACCAATAAACACACTCTGGTAATACTGTGACGTTTATGGAGCACGATGTACAAAAGAACACTGTTCTGGAAAATGCTCTGTAGAGAAAATAATTCCACTAAAAGAATATAAAACACCTCATTTAAGACAACAAAAACAAAATAACACGCAACAAGAAATATTTGTTTATCTAATAAGAATAGAAAATAAAAACCCCCTAATGTAGGTTATTTAACGTAAATAAACAAATTAAAAAGAGTAAATTCTACTTGTGATATTTTGATGATAAGCATGATGATTATTATGTTTTCTGTTGTTTAAGAAGGGTTGTGTTCTAGAACTTTGTAGAGATATCGCTATTGTTTATTTAAGTATTGTTTAGTATGTATAAGTTGTCATGTTAGAGATGGACATCCACTATCCAGTAATATATAATTAATAAAGAAACGGTGTAGTTTTAAATATCAAGCGATACAAGCAGTTTTGAATTAAAACAGTGATGCAAGTGAGTGCTAAGTTTGCAGTGACACAAGTTACTAGTTAGTTACAATATAAGGAGAATAAAATAATTTAAAAGGAAATCATATAAGAAATAAGTGAAGAATTATTGTGAATATAAGAACAATTAAGGGGATTAATAGAGGAGAAATATTTATAAGACGACAAATTCTTGAACGAATAAAAATTATAACGTATTGTTTTAATTTCCTGATCTAGTGATCGAACCAAATATTAGTAGCTCGAACAAGAAACGTTAGGGCGATGATAGATGTAAAAGAAATATCTTTCAGACATAAAAAATTTCGCATTTAATTGGTTGAGGGGCGGTAACATTTTTTAAATTTCAAAAAAATATTTTTGACTGAAAGACAGAAAAAATATCTGTAAGATATAAAAACATAACCTAAAAAGATATTTTTTGCTTGACAGTTAAAACTGATTAACTGAAAAATTGATTTTAAAAGTAAGTTTTACCAATAATCAATTACAATTAACTTAATTTGATGATTTAGCTACAATTAAAATAATTTGTTTACTTATTCATGTAGATTTAGATTAGGCGATAATCGCAACAAAAAAATAAAAATTTGGTCTGATGTGAAAATGCCTAAATCTATGTATATGAATAAGTAAATAAATTATTTTAATTGTAATAAAATAATAAAATTAAGTTAGTTGTAATTGATTATTGGTAAAACTTACTTTTAAAATCAATTTTTCAGTTAATCAGTTTTAACTGTCAAGCAAAAAATATCTTTTTAGGTTATGTTTTTATATCTTACAGATATTTTTTCTGTCTTTCAGTCAAAAATATTTTTTTGAAATTTAAAAAATGTTACCGCCCCTCAACCAATTAAATGCGAAATTTTTTATGTCTGAAAGATATTTCTTTTACATGTATCATTGCCCTTATAAAACTAAGTTAAACTATACTTCCTAACATTTCCTACATTCTTTATAGTTTTTACATTTTTTACGTAAATAAATAGAATTTTTGGAATATTATTAGAATTTAGAAAAAGTTCAAATATTTGATTTTAAAATTCATGTTGAAAGATGCTATTAATATCTTTCTGTATATGTGAATAAATCACCCACTTCACAATTAAAATAAAAAACAAATTAAGTACTAAGCTTTTTTTTGTTTGGTTTTCAATTTTTATTAATAAAATAATTTTATTAATATTATTGCCGTCATGTGAAAATATTTTGAATTAAATTTTTATTTAAAATTTAACATGTTTCGATAATATTTAAAATTATCATCATCAGAAAATTGTAACAAAATTAAAACGATTTAAGAGTACGTAGCTTACAAAAAAAAACCAATTTTTTTTTTTTGTACCGGTTTTTTTTTTTGTAAGCTACGTACTCTTAAATCGTTTTAATTTTGTTACAATTTTCTGATGATGATAATTTTAAATATTATCGAAACATGTTAAATTTTAAATAAAAATTTAATTCAAAATATTTTCACATGACGGCAATAATATTAATAAAATTATTTTATTAATAAAAATTGAAAACCAAACAAAAAAAAGCTTAGTACTTAATTTGTTTTTTATTTGATTTTATTCTAATTTTGAAATATTTTTTGAATTTTGAAAAAAGTTTGGAATTTTTGATTTTGTTATACATTTGCGATTTTGCAATACATTTAGAAATTTTGAAAAAAAATTTAATCTTTGATTTTGTAATAATTTTTGGAATATTTTTAGAATTTTGAAAAAAGTTTGATTTTATTTAATTTTTACAATATTTTTGGAATTTTGAAAGAAATATGAATTCGTGATTTTATAATATTTTCTCGAAACGGTAAAGGGAGAGGTTTTTGAGCAGTTTGCTGATTGTATCATCTTTTAACTAAATTATGTTAATTTATGATCTGTTATAATTTTCCGGCGACGAATTGATGTTTCGTGTTAGTGTTATAATAAATTTCTAAACAGAGATAAAATACTTGTACTTTTACAAAGAGTTTTATGTTTGATACATCGTTTGATACAGAGTTTTATGTTTGATATACATCGCTGACCAAAACTAAAAACAATGCCCTCATAAAAGTTTTATGTCGAAAACTATATCAAAATCCTTAACCAAAACCGAAGTCAACCAAAATCTGATATCTCAGAGCGTAAGATTTCAGCCCCTCCATATTATTCATTTTTAGCTTTATAAATTATATTGGGTTTTTTGGCGATTTTTGTTGTAAATTACAGATTTTTTTAATAAAATTTTACCTATAAATATAAGGTGAAATTGTTTCACCATCTCTGGTTATTATTGGTGGTGTCTAACCACAAAAGCTATTAATACCAAGCTACAGATCAAAATTAAATATTTCGATCCCTTTTAAGACACTCCTCAATAAAGTTTTTTATATTAAAAGTTATTTTGCATTCGATATTGAATTTTAATGAGGAGGGTCCCAAAAAGAACGAAATATTTAATATAAATAAACAAAAGAATTTTGGTTCTGCAATATGGTATATTATTTGTGGTTAGACACCACCAATAATAAGCAGAGACGGTAAATCAATTTATTCGAATAGATCAGCTACAGTGTATATACGGAAACGAGTTAACATTGAACAGCAAAATTTAAATCAGGCGAAATTTTTTAATAAATTTAAAAGTTTTCAAAAAAAAAATACTCAAAATCCAAATCTTTGGCATTATGTAGAAAAATAATATAAAATTATGGGATAATCAAAAAAGGGAATATCAACCCTCCAACCATTATTATTTTTTATAATTACCGAAAAGGACTTACTAACTTCAACCTTTAAAAAACAAAAAAATTTTAAAATCCTTATTTTATCCTTTTTATCCATTCTTCTACAGTAAAAATTTTGAAGCAAGCCAAAAAATGTGTGGCAAGTCGATGTAACGATTGCCTGATTTTGATCTATAGTAAAGGAGTCCTCTGGGAAAAGAGCATTTTTTGTAAATATTGTAAAAGTTTTTCTCTGGAGAAACTTTTACTTCGGCAGTCAGAGTCTATAAATAAGGAAATCAATAGAATCTCTCTTTTTTTCAAAAATAATATATTGAATTATTGCATAAAAACTTACCCAAAATTTATTAAAGTAAAAACCAGTTTTTGTAAAATTTCATGTAAACATTTGAAAATTATTTGGCGTTGTCTTATTTTGAATTTGATGATAAGTTTGTTGAATAATTTCATTTTTCATATTGTTGGTGTAAAATTGATTGAAGCTATTTTCAACAATTATTTGTTTGGTTTACACATTTTATTTTGTGACAATGTATCAACTTGCCCTTGGTTTCCCTTGCGACTTTTATTGATTTTATATTCCATCCTTCAACAAAAAAGCATTTACAAATTAATACATTTAAATGACAACGATACTTACTCTTACTGTATATTGTAGTGATCGTAAGGGTATCACTGTATTCGATACATGAAATGCTGTATAAGCATTCCATCGTTATTTTAAATATCAAATATCAAGCTGCTCCGTCAGCGCATTTCAATATCAAATAATAAAACCAAATAAAATCATATATACACGTATATCAGTAGTGCATAGGAGTTCAATAAAGAACTACACAAAATGTAATAGTTATGGAAGTGAACCAATTTTATAAAAGATAATAAATGTTATATTAGGAGTGCAGTTATAGTGTTTTATTAAGTGAATACGTTTTAGAAACTTTGAGGACAAAACAATATTATAAATTGATAACACGAGTAAAAACTATTATCATACTTATTATCAAAAACTGAACGTTTATAAAATAAACTGACAGCGAAATTTTGGCTACTCTGTTTTAGGTAGATTTCATAAAAAAATCTAGTCCCTATTGCAATGTCCGTCATTTCGGAATTCCGGAAAAATTTTGGTGCCAAACGACTATAAATGATAAGCGGAGACGGAAAAAAAAGAAGGCAGTGTTACGGAAATCTGTGAAATAGCTGTGTTTTTTTGGTATCTTAAACCAATGAAATTCTCTAAAATGTAATGACATCATTCAATTTCATCAATAACATTGGAATTATACTTACTTATAACAAATATTTATACTTCTGGCCTACTGGGATATTAAAAATTAGTAGGCCAACGTATAATTTGCCAATTGTAAGTTTTATTTTAATTTGAACCAATAAAATTCTCTAAAATGTAATGACATCATTCAATTTCACCAATAATATTTGAATTATACTAATAACAAATATTTATAGTCTGACCTACTGGGATATTAAAATTTATCAGTCTAATTTTGAAATAATTAACTGATATCACAGTAGGCCAACGCATAATTCATAAAAAATATATAAAGAAATGAAAAATGGCAAAAAATTTTCTAAACGAATTCCCCTCGTTCGTTGATAAATTCTCATAATTTTTTGAAAAATTCCTCAAGCAAGTGGTATTGATAAAAGCGTGCTTTTATCAATATACTTTTATCAATATATCAATATACTTTATCAATATACTTGTTTTCGAAAATTTTGGCAAAAAATTATTTCGAACTATTACCGCCCTTGGGAAATTACAACTGATAATTTTTTGGAATTATTCTGTTGCTACTTAAATTTTTTATTTAAACTAATCTGACACATCTAATTTTATTTGTACACAAAACTGTCTGACCCCAAAATCTACCTATTTATAGCGGATATACCTACCGCTGGCCTTTTTTTTAAATAATATGTTTGCACCATACAATAAATCACAGTTTAACAAAGTATGTAATGAATGAATGTATTTTTACTAGTAGTTTAGTATTTTTATTCCACAATTATAGTAAATTTAATGGTTAATATGTAAGATTCCCCAGTTTAGTTTATTTTACTACAATTCTCTCAGTAATAATAATCCTTTAGGATTGAAAACAGGGATTGTTTCAATCAATGTAGTACGAAAATATGGAGGGGCTAAAATCTCACAGCTCTGAGATATCAAGACTTCGGTCTGGGTAAAGGATTTTGATATAGTTTTCGGCAAAAAACTTTCACGAGGACATGGTTTTTTGTTTTGGGCAGCGATGTATATCAAACATAACTCTTTGTTAAAGTACAAGTATTTTTTATCTCTGTTTAAAAATTTATTACAAAACTAACACGAAACATCAATACGTTGCCGGAAAATTATAATCAAAATTCCAAAAATATTGTTAAATTAAATAAAATCAAACTTTTTCAAAATTCCAAAAATATTCCAAAAATTAGAATGAAATTAAATATAGAAACTTTTTCTAAATTCCGATAATATTCCAAAAATTCTTAAAAATTCACACTTTTCCAAAATTCTAAAAATATTGCAAAAATTATTACAAAATCAAAAATTAAAACTTTTCCCGAAATTCTAAAAATATTGCAAAAATTATTACAAAATCAAAAATACAAACTTTTTCAAAATTCCAAAAATATTTCAAAAACTATAACAAATTCAAAAATTTCCGTGTCAACATTCCAAAAATTATAATAAAATCAAAAATTTAAAATTTTTCAAAATTCTAAAAATATTCCAAAAATTCTTACAAAATCAAAAAATGAAACTTTTTTCAAAATTCTAAATATACATATATATAAAATTCAAAAATTCTATTTTTTCAAAATTCTAAAAATATTGCAAAAATTATAACAAAATCAAAAATTGAAACCATTTTCAAAATTCCAAAAATATTCCAAAAATTAGGATGAAATCAAATATTTAAACTTTTTTTAAATTCCAATAATAATCCAAAAATTCTTAAAAATTCAAACTCTTTCCAAAATTCTAAAAATATTGCAAAAATTATTACAAAATGAAAAATTGAAAATTTTTTCAAAATTCCAAAAATTATAATAAAATCAAAAATTAAAAATTTTTCAAAATTCTAGAAATATTCCAAAAATTCTAACAAAATTAAAAATTAAAACTTTTCCCGAAATTCTAAATATATTGCAAAAATTATTACAAAATCAAAAATACAAACTTTTTCAAAATTCCAAAAATATTTAAAAAACTATCACAAATTCAAAAATTTCCGTGTCCAATTTCATTTTCAATTACATTTACGTCATAAAAACAGCTACATTTTTTTTTCCAAAAAATTGGCAGAAAAAATAAATGAAATCATTTTTTGACACACTGACAAGATTTTTTTGACAAACTTATAATGCCATAATTCTCAATAATAATAAAAAATTTCATTTCAAACAAACAATTTTATTTTTTTTGAAAAAGTTGGGTAAAAAAATAAATAAAAATCTTTCTTTTGACACACTTGACAACATTTTTTTGACAAACTTATAATGCCATAATTCTCAATAATAATAATAAAACCGAAGTAATTTCATTTCAAACAAACAATTTTATTTTTTCCAAAAAATTGGGTAAAAAATAAATAAAAATCTTTCTTTTGACACACTTGACAACATTTTTTTGACAAACTTATAATGCCATAATTCTCAATAATAATAATAAAATTTCATTTCAAACACACAATTTTATTTTTTTCCAAAAAATTAGGTAAAAAAATAAATAAAAATCTTTCTTTTGACACACTTGACAACATTTTTTTGACAAACTTATAATGCCATAATTCTCAATAATAATAATATAAGCAAAGTAATTTCATTTCAAACAAACAATTTTATTTTTTTCCAAAAAATTGGGTAAAATATAAATACAAATCTTTCTTTTGACACACTTTACAACATTTTTTTGACAAACTTATAATGCCGTAATTCTCAATAATAATAATGAAATTCATTTCCAACAAACAATTAATTTTATTTTTTTCCAAAAAATTAGGTAAAAAAATAAATAAAAATCTTTCTTTTGACACACTTGACAACATTTTTTTGACAAACTTATAATGTAATAATCTAGTTTTTGATCTCACATACCAATCCCTACCATCAAGATTTCTTCAAATTTAATGTTCCTACTCGTAATCACTTAAAATGAACGTTTTTTAAGCCAAAAATATGAAAATTCGCTATTTTTGACACACATAATGATTTTTTTGACACACTTCCGGTACAATTATCGAACACAGCGTCCTTTCAGACCTGTCCCTTGTGTGTAGCTATTTTTAGAAAAAAAAATTATTGAAATCCGTCCAGCGGTTTTTCCTGCAGCGTACATAATGACGTCCGGCCGGCAGACAGACATACATTTTTTTTTTGCTTTTTTAGAATCAGGAGGTTCTAAAACGTCGAGAAATGTCAAAAAAGTGGGGGTAAGAATTTCACTTTGAGCTCATGAATGTAATACTTAGGTCTTTCAGACCGAAGTAATATTAGACAATTGATTTTCTTTACAATCAAACAAGCAAACATTTACTAGATTTTGGAGTATTTTTAATTTTATTCAAAACAGTTTATATTTAACAGTTTGTTTTATTGGTTGGATCCATAAACACCAACGAGACCGCCATGAGCTTAATGTTTAAAACAAAGCATCACGTTGGAAGCACCCTTTTTCTCCATTCTATTCGAATGGTTTATGTTAAAAAAAATTGGTATTGGATTATAAATTCCAGTAAATAATAAAGTGATTTTAGCAAATATTATAATGAATCTCTGAAAAATTATTTGTTATATCAGTATTGATTATATTCTAGATTCAACAAATTGAAAACTTATTTTCCATGATTCCTTATAATACTTAATCATGTCTCCTTTTTCTAAAAAAAAGACTTAAATGTAAATGTTGTCTATCTTGTCATTTCAATGTTTTTGCTTTACACGTAAATGTCTTTAATACTATGGGGAATAGAATTGGAATATTGCTATTATGAAGATTGAGAGTGAGATTACAAGCAAAAGCTTTAAAATCGTTTCTCACCACGCATACACTGTCTGTACTAAAAACGAAAACTTCCCCACTAAACCGACCTGTAGTTTTGATTAAAGTTAAAATAACATCAGCAGAAAATTAGTTAAATTATTAAGTTATTCTGATTTTTCCCATTCGTCTCTCCACATGAATTTGTTTTCATTGCAAAAAAACTTATTACACAGTTTCCGTTGATTTATTATATTTTTTGTTTTGATAATTTTTCAGAATTCTTAAGAGTATAAAGACGTATAACTCAGATTTGTGTTATCTTTGTAAGAAATAAAAGGAAAATAGCTCAAAGGAACTTTTTTCTACATGAATCCTGAAATATAACTTAAATGAAACAAAAACAGAAGAAACGTACCAAATTTAAATATAGAACTTTTTACATAGGTACAATACAATTTGGGAAACAATTTCTAATTTAATTTTATGAGACCTTTTGTGTATGAGGAAGGAAAATTAATTTGTGACAAATGTGACATTGAAGACAAAACAGATTGTTTTGTAATGAAATGGAATTCTGTTGAGGTAAATTGAATAGTTCAAGTTATTTAATATTTTAAATATTTGTAGGTTCGTGTTTGATACGATTTTAGGATACAGAAAACTATGGATTTTAATGACTGATAATGACATATTTAATGGAGGTTAGGAGATTATTATATAATAGCGAAAAAACATTAATATGGTTCGGTCTGCTATGATCGGTATTAAATTTACGCAAAGTAAAATTAACCCCGAATTTTTTTAAATTTATTTGATTTTCAAAATGATTCAAGGTGTGTGATTCAAGGTGAAATAGTTATTTACATATCAAGGGCTGAAAGTAGAAGATTACGTCTACGGTTCATATTGAAGCCCGATGAGAAGCGAGGGCTTTTATTGAACCAAGGGCGTAATCTTCCTTTCAGCCTGAGTGTATGTACAACGTTTTACGTAAAATTGGATAAATTAATTGTAGAGTAAATCATTTTTTGAATTTTTTAAACTCGCTAGACATTTTGAAAATCTTATATATTAATACGCTAACTTTGTACTTTGTACAGCCTAAGGCTTTTTTACTCGAATTTCCACTTATTCCAAATTTTTACTGCTAACTGATATTAGTGTAAGCTAGATCTGAGAGATTTTTGGGATTTTTCGGATCATAAATAAAAAAGTTATAGACGAATTATAATGTATTTTTGAATTCAACTGCCTCCCCTCAAATCAAATCAAATGGATCAAATGGAATCGTCCAAATCTTTTCTTTGTTTATAGTATTTTATATTTTCTTTTCAGTTTACGCATTGATCTAGGAGAGTATGGACGTTATTTTTCTTTGTTGTTTTATCTTATATATTAATACGTTGAATATTTAGTTAGATATATATTGTTTGTGAATGAAAGAGGATAAAAAATTGATTATTGATTGTTATGTTTTTTTTTCAGCGACAATTTTGTAATGTGTGTGTTTGATATGATAGTTTGAGATCGTAAATTTGATTGTTAATTAATTTCAAATTTTCAGTGCTAATTGATATTACTGTAACTTAGGTTTTAAAGATTTTTGGGATTTTTCGGATCATAAATAAAAAAGTTATTATATACGAAAAACTTTTTATATGCATATGCATTATAAGTTTACATACAAACAAAAACGAAATGAAATTTAATTCTCAAAGTTTATCGTATTCGAAGAGTTAGAGTTGTTTGTTTTTTTATGATAGATGAAATAAATGGTAATGTTGTGAATGAAGAAATGAATGATGATTTAGAATTGAATATGGTGAATCATGAAATATAAATTCCCTTAGTAATTTTGAGAGATTCGCTCAAGTGTGCTTTGAATGTCATTCCAGGTAACTTTGATTCGTATGTTTGTGGTGCTTTGGATATGAGTTGTCGTTTTTGTCATGCCAAGCATATAAATTTAAAAGTCTAATATGTTTGAATAAAATATTTCCTTATGCATCTTATATATTATTACGTTAAAAAAAACTTTCTGGAGCCTAAGGCTTTTTTATTCGATTTCATCTAAATTTTGTCATTAAACCTTCAAATTAAAAATAGGTATTTGGCGATGTTGTTTCTGGATTTAAAATAAATTTGGAGGTTGCTACAAATTGTCTGAATTATGTAAGTTTTGGAGAAAATACCTCAACAACTGACTGAACAATTACGAAAGACTCCTCTGTTAATTTAACTTAAGCCGGTTTTTCATGGCATACTACATCTGGAATAAATTTTTTTTAATTATTTTTGAATTAATCCCTAAACCTACCTGCTACTTTTTTTATGAGAAACACTATTATTTTAAAATTTTACCAGAACGCACGTTATACTATGCGTGTATTGCTTTAACTAACGACTAAAGACCAAAGGCCGAGACACAAACATAGTCTATGCGCGAATGTATAAATTCTGAATTTACAATTGACGACTTGTTTTATTTTCCGTTCGTGTGCAAGCGCCCAAATTTTTAGGAAAATTAATTATCTCAGTTTCGTTTTAGGCGTATTATAGGAGTAGTGTTTCCGTTTTATTATTTCTTTTATGGCAAAATACGCTCGCGTGCATCTGCGAACATAAAAAATGCAAATGCCTGCAAATTTTTTATACGTGTCACCCCTGGCACGCGTGCCACAGGATCCCCACCCCCTGATCTAGGCTATTCCAGACTATAGAAATTGCTCTTATTTAAAGTAACATATGTCATCTAAAAGTTGGACTGTAATCTGTTTTTTTAAGATAAATTTTCAATTTCTCTTTACTTCAAAGTTCTGAAAATTTCTCTTAATTTTCCCTTGTCAAAAGTTATTAAAACTTCAGATTATATACAATGGTCCAATACAAGTGTCTGTATTGCTATATCAAAAAATCCTCATATATTACAATTTACTACAAGGTTCAGAAAATTTTATCTCCATTTCTCCAATTTGTTTTTGAAAGTATTAGATTATGAACATTGATTTACCCTCTATTAAGTGCACATTTTCGGCCAGCAATTAGTTTTCACTCATGTCTTGTTACAGCCGAGATGCAGCATATATAAATATAAAGCCTAAAACGAAAATAAAATTAATACAGGTAATAAGGTTGCAAATTTTCTTTCTGAGGATGATTAACGAAATTAGTTAAAGAAATATAATTAACACTGTTTGCCGTTGGCACTTGGCGTAAGTTTTCAAATAACATAATGTCAATCTCTTGTTACTTTACGCAAATAACTTATTTAATAAGTTTAATAAAAAATTAAAGAAAACAAAATTTTTTATAATTTTACTGTCTCTATATATATTTCAGCTTGTTATGCCATCGTCTGGAGTAATCTTCTGGAGAAATATATGAGCAATTTCACGCAAGTTCAGCAAATTTTTGGGAAATTTTGACTTGACCCCTTTTAATTTTGGTTATTTTTTGTTTATAGATAGTCTTTGATAAATAAAAAATACAAGTTCTCTTAGAATTTTTTTTTTTCGACCAGGGGTCTTCACAGGGTGCCCCTCAATTTTTTGTTATTTTGTGATGTGACTGCATTTTGACGAGCGATTGTAGAAAAACTACTGAATCGATTTTCATAAATGATATGTCGTTGAATAGGTATTAGAACAAAGTTTTTAAAAATGTACACTGTTAATTTTTTGAAATAATTTTTAACGGTGTAACATAAGAAAAAAACGGTGTAATTGAAAAAAAGATGGCATAGCCTCTTTTTTTTTTTTTTTTTAAACTAAATTGAAGCTTATTTTATATCTAACCACTTGTGAAAGTTGAGGACACGCGTTATTTTTTGTTTTAAAGATAAAATTCGTTGTGCATATGACTGTCGGGAATCAGTTTTTTTTGTTCTGAAGGAAAATTATAAAAATGGCGTTATAAACTAAGAGATATTTTTTTTATGTTAAATATCAAATATTTTATTATTATATGAACTTTTTAAAATATTATAAAAATTATATATGTAGTACAATAAATAAAATAAATACAATTGTTAAAAATGATTTACTTATTTTACAAACAGAAGTATCTTTTGAATAGGAAAGCACTTCTGCAATTATTTTCTTTGTATTAGATGGCATAGAAAATGAAATGTTTATTTATCACTTCTAGTAATCACTTGTCACTCTTATAAAAACTAATTTGACAGTCTTGACTGCAAACAAAAAAGCCGTATAAACAACTAAATCTATTTAGGAACTTTTGACTGGAGAAGTATTATGTTCGTATTATGTTATTATGGAATCATAAAGTAAAAGATTGTTTTTCAACATTAAATTACAAATATTTTATTATTGAATAAACTTTTTAAAATATCATACAAATTATATATGTGAAAATAAATATAGTTATTAAAAATTATTTACTTATTTTACATTCAAAAGTTTCTTTTGAGTTGGAAAACATTTTTGCATTTATTGTCTTAGTATCTACTGGTACAAAAGAATGAAATTTTTGAGTTCCACTTATAGTAATCGCATTTTTATATCGATTTTGTAATTTTTCTTTTGTTAATTGATATTCATTTTTATCGGCGTATCCAAAGTTCATGGTAGATTCCCATTTTAAAGCCCATTCGAAAAGTTTTTTTGGTGTATCAATAATATTATCTTCGCTCGCCATACTATAACGGTGTGCAGCACGCTTCAGTGTACCACCAATTCCATCACAAGGTCCCGTTCCATGGCTGGTAGCATGAAAATGCCATTCAGCGTCAACCTTAAAGTCTTCTTTATGGTGGCATAAGTTAATTAGTTAATTTAAGGTTGACGCTGAATGGCATTTTCATGCTACCAGCCATGGAAAGGGACCTTGTGATGGAATTGGTGGTACACTGAAGCGTGCTGCACACCGTTATAGTATGGCGAGCGAAGATAATATTATTGATACACCAAAAAAACTTTTCGAATGGGCTTTAAAATGGGAATCTACCATGAATTTGGATACGCCGATAAAAATGAATATCAATTAACAAAAGAAAAATTACAAAATCGATATAAAAATGCGATTACTATAAGTGGAACTCAAAAATTTCATTCTTTTGTACCAGTAGATACTAAGACAATAAATGCAAAAATGTTTTCCAACTCAAAAGAAACTTTTGAATGTAAAATAAGTAAATAATTTTTAATAACTATATTTATTTTCACATATATAATTTGTATGATATTTTAAAAAGTTTATTCAATAATAAAATATTTGTAATTTAATGTTGAAAAACAATCTTTTACTTTATGATTCCATAATAACATAATACGAACATAATACTTCTCCAGTCAAAAGTTCCTAAATAGATTTAGTTGTTTATACGGCTTTTTTGTTTGCAGTCAAGACTGTCAAATTATTTTTTATAAGAGTGACAAGTGATTACTAAAAGTGATAAATAAACATTTCATTTTCTATGCCATCTAATACAAAGAAAATAATTGCAGAAGTGCTTTCCTATTCAAAAGATACTTCTGTTTGTAAAATAAGTAAATTATTTTTAACAATTGTATTTATTTTATTTATTGTACTACATATATAATTTTTATAATATTTTAAAAAGTTCATATAATAATAAAATATTTGATATTTAACATAAAAAAAATATCTCTTAGTTTATAACGCCATTTTTATAATTTTCCTTCAGAACAAAAAAAACTGATTCCCGACAGTCATATGCACAACGAATTTTATCTTTAAAACAAAAAATAACACGTGTCCTCAACTTTCACAAGTGGTTAGATATAAAATAAGCTTCAATTTAGTTAAAAAAAAAAAAAAAAAGAGGCTATGCCATCTTTTTTTCAATTACACCGTTTTTTTCTTATGTTACACCGTTAAAAATTATTTCAAAAAATTAACAGTGTACATTTTTAAAAACTTTGTTCTAATACCTATTCAACGACATATCATTTATGAAAATCGATTCAGTAGTTTTTCTACAATCGCTCGTCAAAATGCAGTCACATCACAAAATAACAAAAAATTGAGGGGCACCCTGTGAAGACCCCTGGTCGAAAAAAAAAAATTCTAAGAGAACTTGTATTTTTTATTTATCAAAGACTATCTATAAACAAAAAATAATCAAAATTAAAAGGGGTCAACTCAAAACGTTGTTGAATCTTCGTGAAATTGCTCATATATAGAGTAACAGTAAAAGTATAAAAAACTTTGTTTTCTTTAATTTTTTATTAAACTTATTAAATAAGTTATTTGCGTAAAGTAACAAGAGATTGATTGACATTATGTTATTAGTTAAAGAAAATTTTTTTTATATTTTTAAGAAATAAAGTTAGTTCACTGTTTGCAATAAAAAATCTCAATTCATAAATTAGTGTTTGTGTTTATTTTTGTTGTATAGATTGAAGTGGCGATATTTTTTTGAAAATTGTGTGGAATCAATAAGGCTGTTTGCCAACATTAAATTAACAAATAATTTGAGATTCCACTGCACTCCGAACAAAAATTATAATTTTGAAATTAATACCTTTATTGATTAAAATACATTTAATCATTTACTTACATTAAACTTTATCCTCGACGGCTTCTTCTGTAGCAATCAAATCATAAATCCGGAACGCACGGAAATGTTGATGTCGCTATTACCATAGAAGAAGACTTTGAAAAAAAGTACTAGTGGGATGGGGGTGTGACCATAAGGGCCATGCCAGGAACTTCCCGTAAGATTAAAAACTAACCAGTTACTGGATAAGGTAAACTAAAATACCAATTATAAAAAGATTGTACAGTTTAATTTAGCTGCAATAAATACAAATAAAAACGAAAAATTACAAAACAAACATTAAAACAAATTTGGAAAAAAGTCAACAAAAAGTGAATATTAGTTCAATTAGGATTTTTAAAGCCTAAAATGCGCAAAATTAAGATTTATTTATTACTAGGGGGTATCCCGCAGGCATCGCTCATGGATTTGCGTAACGAAAAAATATTTTTCAAATTTTCTTAAAAAACTCAAAAAGTAAGATAGCAATTGTTTATACAAATGTCATTATAAATTGTTAACATGATGACAAACAAAATGGGAGGTAAATTCAAGGTATTCTTGTAATAGCTGCAAGAGATAATTATTAGTTTTTTGGAAACCACTAAAAAACATATGAACTGATTTCGTTAGAAAATTACTGGGCTGAAAGCTACGCCAAAATACAACAATTGTGACCATTGCCGTTGAAATCGGATCATCCGTTGTTGAGAAAGCGTTGGACAAATTTTTGTTCACATACGACGAAACACATGCACATACATACACACATACATACTGCCAGCTAAAAATAGCCTAAACAGCTTCAGGAGGTCTTGAAACGTAAAGATATCATAAGAATTCCGATTTCGAAAATTTACCCAAAAACAATAACTTCCCATATCGGGATGTTAATAAATAGACCAAGCGATCTACCCACGAACCTCTGACCTTTTTGTCAAATTTAGAAAATAACTCAGATCTTCGATATTTAAGTGAACCCGGATGCGTTTGCAGCTCATTTACATACCAAAATTTCATCCAGATATCATGCGTTTGCTTAACGAAAATAACGCGTAGTTTTTTCACATTTTCTTAAAAAACTCAAAAAATAAGATAGCAATTGTTTATATAAACTTCATTGTAAATGGCTGACATGGCTGACAATATGGAAGTTTCATGATCTTGATAGCATTATTTAACTCATGATATTTGCAAGAGATGATTTTCAGTTTTTTGGAAACCACTTAAAAAACAAATGATTTATTTTCGCTAGAAAAGGACTGGGCTCTAAGTTACGCCGAGATACACCGATTGCGACCATTTTCGTTAAAATCGACCCATCCGTTGTTGAGAAAGCGTTGGGCAAAAATTTGTCTACATACAGCGATTTGAAATTTGAAATTTTTGAGTTCCACTTATAGTAATCGCATTTTTATATCGATTTTGTAATTTTTCTTTTGTTAATTGATATTCATTTTTATCGGCGTATCCAAAGTTCATGGTAGATTCCCATTTTAAAGCCCATTCGAAAAGTTTTTTTGGTGTATCAATAATATTATCTTCGCTCGCCATACTATAACGGTGTGCAGCACGCTTCAGTGTACCACAAATTCCATCACAAGGTCCCGTTCCATGGCTGGTAGCATGAAAATGCCATTCAGCGTCAACCTTAAAGTCTTCTTTATGGTGGCATAAGTTAATTAGTTAATTTAAGGTTGACGCTGAATGGCATTTTCATGCTACCAGCCATGGAAAGGGACCTTGTGATGGAATTGGTGGTACACTGAAGCGTGCTGCACACCGTTATAGTATGGCGAGCGAAGATAATATTATTGATACACCAAAAAAACTTTTCGAATGGGCTTTAAAATGGGAATCTACCATGAATTTGGATACGCCGATAAAAATGAATATCAATTAACAAAAGAAAAATTACAAAATCGATATAAAAATGCGATTACTATAAGTGGAACTCAAAAATTTCATTCTTTTGTACCAGTAGATACTAAGACAATAAATGCAAAAATGTTTTCCAACTCAAAAGAAACTTTTGAATGTAAAATAAGTAAATAATTTTTAATAACTATATTTATTTTCACATATATAATTTGTATGATATTTTAAAAAGTTTATTCAATAATAAAATATTTGTAATTTAATGTTGAAAAACAATCTTTTACTTTATGATTCCATAATAACATAATACGAACATAATACTTCTCCAGTCAAAAGTTCCTAAATAGATTTAGTTGTTTATACGGCTTTTTTGTTTGCAGTCAAGACTGTCAAATTATTTTTTATAAGAGTGACAAGTGATTACTAGAAGTGATAAATAAACATTTCATTTTCTATGCCATCTAATACAAAGAAAATAATTGCAGAAGTGCTTTCCTATTCAAAAGATACTTCTGTTTGTAAAATAAGTAAATCATTTTTAACAATTGTATTTATTTTATTTATTGTACTACATTTATAATTTTTATAATATTTTAAAAAGTTCATATAATAATAAAATATTTGATATTTAACATAAAAAAAATATCTCTTAGTTTATAACGCCATTTTTATAATTTTCCTTCAGAACAAAAAAAACTGATTCCCGACAGTCATATGCACAACGAATTTTATCTTTAAAACAAAAAATAACACGTGTCCTCAACTTTCACAAGTGGTTAGATATAAAATAAGCTTCAATTTAGTTAAAAAAAAAAAAAGAGGCTATGCCATCTTTTTTTCAATTACACCGTTTTTTTCTTATGTTACACCGTTAAAAATTATTTCAAAAAATTAACAGTGTACATTTTTAAAAACTTTGTTCTAATACCTATTCAACGACATATCATTTATGAAAATCGATTCAGTAGTTTTTCTACAATCGCTCGTCAAAATGCAGTCACATCACAAAATAACAAAAAATTGAGGGGCACCCTGTGAAGACCCCTGGTCGAAAAAAAAAAATTCTAAGAGAACTTGTATTTTTTATTTATCAAAGACTATCTATAAACAAAAAATAATCAAAATTAAAAGGGGTCAACTCAAAACGTTGTTGAATCTTCGTGAAATTGCTCATATATAGAGTAACAGTAAAAGTATAAAAAACTTTGTTTTCTTTAATTTTTTATTAAACTTATTAAATAAGTTATTTGCGTAAAGTAACAAGAGATTGATTGACATTATGTTATTAGTTAAAGAAAATTTTTTTTATATTTTTAAGAAATAAAGTTAGTTCACTGTTTGCAATAAAAAATCTCAATTCATAAATTAGTGTTTGTGTTTATTTTTGTTGTATAGATTGAAGTGGCGATATTTTTTTGAAAATTGTGTGGAATCAATAAGGCTGTTTGCCAACATTAAATTAACAAATAATTTGAGATTCCACTGCACTCCGAACAAAAATTATAATTTTGAAATTAATACCTTTATTGATTAAAATACATTTAATCATTTACTTACTTTAAACTTTATCCTCGACGGCTTCTTCTGTAGCAATCAAATCATAAATCCGGAACGCACGGAAATGTTGATGTCGCTATTACCATAGAAGAAGACTTTGAAAAAAAGTACTAGTGGGATGGGGGTGTGACCATAGGGGCCATGCCAGGAACTTCCCGTAAGATTAAAAACTAACCAGTTACTGGATAAGGTAAACTAAAATACCAATTATAAAAAGATTGTACAGTTTAATTTAGCTGCAATAAATACAAATAAAAACGAAAAATTACAAAACAAATATTAAAACAAATTTGGAAAAAAGTCAACAAAAAGTGAATATTAGTTCAATTAGGATTTTTAAAGCCTAAAATGCGCAAAATTAAGATTTATTTATTACTAGGGGGTATCCCGCAGGCATCGCTCATGGATTTGCGTAACGAAAAAATATTTTTCAAATTTTCTTAAAAAACTCAAAAAGTAAGATAGCAATTGTTTATACAAATGTCATTATAAATTGTTAACATGATGACAAACAAAATGGGAGGTAAATTCAAGGTATTCTTGTAATAGCTGCAAGAGATAATTATTAGTTTTTTGGAAACCACTAAAAAACATATGAACTGATTTCGTTAGAAAATTACTGGGCTGAAAGCTACGCCAAAATACAACAATTGTGACCATTGCCGTTGAAATCGGATCATCCGTTGTTGAGAAAGCGTTGGACAAATATTTGTTCACATACGACGAAACACATGCACATACATACACACATACATACTGCCAGCTAAAAATAGCCTAAACAGCTTCAGGAGGTCTTGAAACGTAAAGATATCATAAGAATTCCGATTTCGAAAATTTACCCAAAAACAATAACTTCCCATATCGGGATGTTAATAAATAGACCAAGCGATCTACCCACGAACCTCTGACCTTTTTGTCAAATTTAGAAAATAACTCAGATCTTCGATATTTAAGTGAACCCGGATGCGTTTGCAGCTCATTTACATACCAAAATTTCATCCAGATATCATGCGTTTGCTTAACGAAAATAACGCGTAGCTTTTTCACATTTTCTTAAAAAACTCAAAAAATAAGATAGCAATTGTTTATATAAACTTCATTGTAAATGGCTGACATGGCTGACAATATGGAAGTTTCATGATCTTGATAGCATTATTTAACTCATGATATTTGCAAGAGATGATTTTCAGTTTTTTGGAAACCACTTAAAAAACAAATGATTTATTTTCGCTAGAAAAGGACTGGGCTCTAAGTTACGCCGAGATACACCGATTGCGACCATTTTCGTTAAAATCGACCCATCCGTTGTTGAGAAAGCGTTGGGCAAAAATTTGTCTACATACAGCGATACAAACATACATACACACACACTACAGACTGCCAGCTAAAATTATTCTAAACAGCTTCAGTAGGTCATGAAACGTAAAGATATCATAAAATTCCGATTTCGAAAATCGACCCAAAAACAATAACTTGCCATATCGGGAAGTTAAAAAGTGGGATTATCGACGGAATGACTTAGATAGTAAACCATCATAAGTCATTAAGGTCCATCCATGTTGCTTCACAACTCCAGACCTTCTCTCAACAGCTAGAAGTTACCACTAGACTAGGGTAAGCGTGGTCGTAAGTCACATTTGGAAATAAACTGAAGGACATTATACCCACCCTTGTGGCCCATAAAAATATTAAAATTTGACTTTTAAAGCAGAATGTTTTAATCAACAATATTTAAGTTTTCTGACTTCATGAGCCCCGCCCCGCGTTGGGTGCCATTTTTAAGGGAAGATGTATTATGATTGAATTGAACTTGTACAAGCTCAATTCTTTCATAGAATAGCTGCACTGCTAGCTTTTCTCTTGCATAACTCCGCATATTGTTATAACTTTCCATGCCTTTTAATATTTTCAAAAATTTAGAGTGCAAACAAAAAAAACTAGAATTTATTACATAAAGAAAAAAAATAAATCTGAAAAAAGCTTGTTTTAACTGCCAATCTAAACCGTAATAAATTCAAACTTAAAATGACACAGAATCATCAAGATCATCATCATCAGTTTTTCATCAAATCAAATAATAAATGATTATTGACATCGTCTATTTCGACCATCAATTAAACCAACAAAATTCACTATCGGATTCTTTAATTCTTGGTCTAAAAAAAAAGATAATTCCAATGTAGTTATTTTAAATTGACAGTTTATTAACACCATAGTTTACATTCCATTTGCTATTTTATCGGTTCTTTATTGAAATTAAATCCGTTAACTATGATATTTTATTTAAATTAAACTATCTTTAATAAATCTAACATATAACAAATGACCGATAAAAATCAATTTTTATTTTTACCTATAATATTGTTTTGTTTGACATAAATTTTGTTGATGTTCTATTTATTGGTTCTTAGAATTTTATTTAAGAAACCTACCTACCTACCTTTGAACTGGTAAGACTTATCTGAAGAATCTTAACTGCACACCAAAAATAACACTATCCTTTTCAGATATTATATTTTACTTCATCCTAAGGAGTTAAACCTAGTTTTTTGTTAAATAACCCACATTCGCCCTGCTTGAAGGAGTGTTGTATGGCGTCACGGTTTACCATTTAGTTCACAAATATTTTGAATTGATTTTATAAAATATGTCTGTATGTCCATAATTTGCCTCGTTTCGATGTTTATTGAGTAACTGTTGCAATTTAATTAAGATTATAGCATCTAACAACTGCTAAGAATAATACTACGCGAGCCTATAATTTTATCATAAAAAAAAACGGTGATTTCTTTTTCTGAAACCCCTTATTGGAGAGCCTTGAATTTTTAAATGTTAAGTCGTTTTTAGAAATAATTAATATGTTGTATTATTCATGACTAAAACTGAAAAGCGGCTTAAGTGGCGATTAAAAACATGAATAGAAAAATGTAATTAAAACTTTCCTATAACAAAAATAATAAAATTATTTAAATTATATGTGGGAAGAAAATCGAATAAAATTCAACAACTTAATTAATGATTGTAAATCGAAACAATTTAATACAAGCATGGCTGATTCGGTATGATAACAAAAACGAAAATTTGATAATTGTTTTGTGATAAAATTGTCAACCAAGCTAATCATTTGCCGTCTTATATTTTTGTCCTAAATTAAATTATATCTCAAATAGCTATACGAATTGGCTCAATACACATCTGATACGATCTATAAATTATATTAGTAAAAAGTCATTTTTGAAAAATATTATTAGGGCCGATTGTATGAATGCGGATAGAAGATAAATCCTCGGATTAATCGTCGTTTGTATTGTATGAATCAGGATAGATTAAAAAACCTATCAGAGGATTGTTGATCTATCCTTTGATCTATCTTCTATTTTTCTTCTATAAAACAACGGATAAAACAATTTGTTTTTTTTCTTGACATGCGCATAGCAGAAAAGTTTTGTTTTGAATTTGTGATTATTTTTGAATTTAAATTTCTGCGTTTCAAAAATTTGTTTTTTGATATAAATTAATAGTAAAATAAATAATATTTTTAATATAATTTTAATATGTTCAATTTCAATTTTGAAATAATGTTTTTTAATTTATAATTAAATTTATTTAATAGAAAAGTAAAAGAAAAAGTATTGCCACTTATAAAAAAATGCTATAAACTGCAATAAAAACAAAAATAAAAATTAATCTATCCGTGTTCATACAATCGACGAAAAAAAGAATCCTCGGATAAAGATAGAATTTTATCCTCGGATTTTTTTCTATTCATCGTTGTTCATATAATCGGCCCTTAGTAGTTCGGTCGAGAAAGATTTTTCGATTTGTCTGCAACATTTATCATGAAAAACAAAATAAATTTTTTTTAATTTTAAATGTCTAGATTTTTTAAAAGTTTGAAATGATAAATAAAATATAAATTATTTTATAAAAGATTTAAAGAAAATAAATTTAATTGTATGGCAAAAAATGGAGTTAAATGTTGTATGAACGCGATTTAATAAGATTTACGTATAAAAACAAAAATACATAGTTAATTTTTTTTCTTTTGGCTGTGCGGTCCGGTTTGACGTAATATTTAACGAAGTGAAGTTAGCGAAAAAAATGTTTGAAGTAAATACCATTGTTGACTGAAGACACCAATCACTGAATACAGAGAAATCGTTACAGCAATAAAATTTTGTTATCAATAACCAATTGTTTAATATTAATTTTTGTATTCGGAGATAGATAAAATCACAATATAACAATTTATGTTGTTTTACTAAAAGATCAAATTTCCACTCTTGATTTTACAATCAAGTGGCAGAAAGCTCTAGATATCCATGTAATCGAAATTAGCCAAAGTACGACGCTTGCTACGTTAAACTGGCCATTCATAAACCGACAATCATAAAGTTTACATACAAAACGAAAATATGCTGCCATTTTTTATTAAAAAACGAAGCGAAATCAAATTCATTTAATGATAATAATAATAAACAGAATAAAAACAATGGCGTATCATTTCATTTAACTTTTTATGAGATAATATGAGTTTCGTAATAATAAATTGATAAATTTTATCTTATTTCATCTAAAATTATGTATGAAAGAAATTTGTTTGGAAAGGTAATGAAAACAAAGATAAAAAACAAACGAACACTTTAAATAGTTAATTTTAGTTATTTAAAAAAAATTATTATATTAATTTAATATTTTTGTCTGCCATATTTTGCATCGATTTACCGATGTTTAAATTTATTTTTTATAATAGTAAGAAAATTATGGAAAATTAATATTATTTTTTTTATAAAAGTCAAATATTTAAATATTTTGAATTATGATATTCTTCATTTAAATTGTTAAAAATATGGACGCATCGATTACAAATGCAATTACACATACACATTTTATTTACATCTTAAAAATACGACCGCTATCTTTGTTTATCGTATTGTCGTTGCCAAAAATATCAGTCTAGGAAAAATTCGTGACGTATAAGAAGATCGTAAAAGTCATACATCAAATATTTTTGTATTTATCTAAAGTTTGAAGCACATTTTGTATATATGTTTACATGATTTAAAAATGTTAAATTAAAACAAATATGTATGACGTTAGAACTGAAATACATTTAAACTAAATTTGTGTGACGTTAGCACTATAGTGTGGCTTGCCTGCTAATTTCACTCTATTTGTTTAGAAGATTCTGTCGACTCTAATAAATGATTTGATACTCTATTATATTGTAAATAATAAATTTGGCGTCTATCAATCAAAATTTCAATCAATCGATATCATTGTACCAACTCAGTAATTCTATGGATAAATTCCCTCAAGATTACTACCAAACTTTCTTTGTATACAAATGTTTTAGTTATATTAAATTTTATGAAAGACATGCAACTCAATTAGCTCTAAATATGTTGTCCTATGGTTAAATTTATCAATTCAATATGTATTAAACGCAATATTCTAAATAACAAGTTAAAAGCAAATAATGCAAACGATAACAAAAACGGTATAGCTGCTTGAAATCCCACATTAAATAGTATTTATTGAGGTTACTGTTAAATGTGATACCACATTAAATGTGATACCTATTTGCCTCACTCAATAGTTTAAACAGAAATTCAAATATAATCAAGAGTTGTGAAAGACTTTCGTAAAATAAAATCATATGGTCGATTACCAACTGTTTTACCAACTGTACCAAAAAAGAAATTCTAAATGTTTAAGTTGCCCAAAAAATATTGTTGACTTTTTACAATAGCGGTTATCTTGGTTTTCAAAAATGGATGATGTCCACAATATCATTAAAATTTTATTTTCCAAAAGAATACATATAGATATATAGATGGTATTGGTAACAAATATTTTATGTTATATTAATTTTTAGTTCTTTATTTTATATTGATACAGTTCAAATATTTATAATGTGTGAAGCCCCACGCCTGACAAATGACATTTTTAATCCTTTCTTTTAATGCCCTGCGATTAACTCACTTCCAAAAGATTCATTGGCCGTGGCCCATTTCTCAAAAATGCCGATGAAATTGAAATTTTGACGTTTCTCGCTGAAATATTAGTTTTTGTTTTGCTTTATTTTCTTCCACAAAAATTAAATTACGAAAAAATAATTATTGAAAAACAAATTTTATTTGAATTTCAACACAATCTGTCAAAATTTACTCAAGTAGGATAGCAGAGTAAATTGAAATTTTTTAGTCGATTTGCAGATTCAATTTCAATTTCAATTTCATCGAGAAATGGGCCACAGCCATTAACTAATTTTCAATTATTTTGATTACTACTACGAAGTTGGCCGAACAACAAAAACATTCAATTTAAAGCAACATAATTTTCAGAAAATTTGTTTTTGTTTTCTTTTAGTTATTATTATATGAGAGCAATTTCACGAAGATTCAACAACGTTTTGACTTGACCGCCTTTAATTTTGATTATTTTTTGTTTATACGTAGTCTTTCATAAATAAAAAATACAAGTTCTCTTAGAAATTTTGAGGTCTTCACAGGGTGCCTCTCAATTTTTTGTTATTTTGTGATGTGAGTGCATTTTGACGAGCGATTGTAGAAAAACTACTCAATCGATTTTCATAAATGATATGTCGTTGAATAGGTATTAGAACAAAGTTTTTAAAAGTGTACACTGTTTTTTGAAATAATTTTTAACGGTGTAACATAAGAAAAAAACGGTGTTATTGAAGAAAAATGGCGCTACGCCTTTTTTTTTTAAAACTAAATTGAAGCTTATTTTATATATCTAACTACTTGTGAAAGTTTAGTACAAGCGATATTTTTTATTTTAAAGATAAAATTCGTTGTGCATATGACTGTCGGGAGTAAGTTTTTTTTGTTCTGAAGGAAAATTATAAAAATGGCGTTATAAACTAAGAGATTTTTTTTTATGTTAAATATCAAATATTTTATTATTAAATGAAATTTTTAAAATATTATAAAAATTATATATGTAGTACAATAAATAAAATAAATACAATTGTTAAAAATGATTTACTTATTTTACAAACAGAAGTTTCTTTTGAATAGTATTTTATTTGTATTAGATGGCATAAAAAATAAAATGTTTATTTACCACTTTTAGTAATCACTTGTCACTCTTATAAAAAATAATTTGACAGTCTCGACTGCAAACAAAAAACCGTATAAATAACTTTTGACTGGAGAAGTATTATGTTCGTATTATGTTATTATGGAATCATAAAGTAAAAGATTGTATTTTAACATTCAATTACAAATATTTTATTATTGAATAAATTTTTAAAATATCATACAAATTATATATGTAGGTTAAAGAAAATAAATATAGTTATTAAAAATTATTTACTTATTTTACATTGAAAACTTTCTTTTGAGTTGGAAAACATTTTTGCATTTATTGTCTTAGTATTTAATGGTACAAAAGAATGAAATTTTTGAGTTCCACTTATAGTAATCGCATTTTTATATCGATTTTGTAACTTTTTTTTTGTTAATTGATATTCATTTTTATCGGCGTATCCAAAGTTCATGGTAGATTCCCATTTTAAAGCCCATTCGAAAAGTTTTTTTGGTGTATCAATAATATCTTTGCCCGCCATACTATAACAGTGTGTAGCACGCTTCAGTGTACCGCCAATTCCATCACAAGGTCCCTTTTCATGGCTGGGAGCATGAAAATGCCATTCTGCATCAACCTTAAAGTCTTTTTTATGGTGGCATAAGTTAATTAGGTTATGTTTATTTTTGTATTGAGAAGGTGCACCGAAAGTGTTATAAATTATTTGCTGATTTGTAGATTGCTGTTTTGCTATGAAGTTGTGTGGTATCAAAATTTTTAAACGGTAAACAAATTTTTTCATAAATTCTTCTACAGTTTCTATTAAAGTATCCAAATTGCATCAATCACTGGTATTCCATTGTTGATATTTGACTTGAAGGATTCCTTTATCGTCAAAATCTTTTAGTAATTTTTCTTCCAGTTGTTGAAGTTTTTTTGAACATTCATTGCACTTCAAAGTATGACAATTTTCTGTTAATTTACTACATGAAACAAAGTCAAATAATGTTTTATAATGCTGGAAAGCAGCATCAGTAATGCAAGATATCTTAGAGCGTTGAATCATTAGTTTTATATTTTGATGTATGGTACACACGCACACATTATGAACTCCTTGGGATAATTTTATACATTCTTGTGGTCAAAGGGACGTGAATTTAGTAAATCCTATTTTTACATTAATAAACTTATTTTTGAACTCCACATAAGCTGCATTTAATGTACATAGCAATAAGCGCTTTTGTGGATTTATGCTCAAATTGCTCATATTTTCTTTATTGTATAGTTTTTATAATATTTTAAAAAGTTCATTTAATAATAAAATTTTTGATATTTAACATAAAAAAAAATCTCTTAGTTTATAACGCCGTTTTTATAATTTTCCTTCAGAAAAAAAAACCGATTCCCGACAGTCATATGCACAACGAATTTTATCTTTAAAACAAAAAATATCACTAGTACTAAACTTTCACAAGTAGTTAGATATAAAATAAGCTTCAATTAAGTTTAAAAAAAAAAAAAAAGAAGGCGTAGCGCCATCTTTTCTTCAATTACACCGTTTTTTTTCTTATGTTACACCGTAGTAGTTGAGTAGTTTTTCTACAATCGCTCGTCAAAATGCACTCACATCACAAATAACAAGAAATTGAGGGGCACCCTGTGAAGACCCCTGGTCGAAAAAAAAATTTCTAAGCGAACTTGTATTTTTTATTTATGAAAATCTATAAACAAAATGTAATCAAAATTAAAAGGGGTCAAGTCAAAATTTACCAAAAATTTGCTGAACTTGTGTGAAATTGCTCATAATCAGCCATGTTGGAGTTATTACAAACTTATCATTTTATTTTATTTAGACAGTATGAATACAAACTTACTAATTTGGTGATATAATTTAAAATTAGTCTATAATTTGGTGTACTTTAACTTAACAAGAAGAATTTAATTATTTTCATTAATCTTACAATTCCTTTATTACCTATATCGATTGAGCTTTATAAACATAATTGACATTTCTGTGTGATGGACCTCAATATATATTCCTCATATATTATTCCTTCTCTACTTTTTTTTTAAATCTCTGTCTATTTTCTTATGAGTTTTTATGATTTTTAGTCTGATAGATGGCAGACAGACCCTACTATAAATTATAGTTCTTTAATATTTGAGGAAAAATACTGAAGCAGCAAAAATACAGGAGGAAAAATACAATCAGGGATAGCCTGTTTAGTTTTGAAAAACATCAGTTTGTATTGTCAACATTTTTGTTTACATTTAGTGATTTATTTACTGAAGAGTTTGTATACTTTTTTTTATAATTTTAACTATTTGGCCTTTTAAATTTACTTTTAGTTTATTGTAAATTCATACAACAATCCCTTTGTTGTTACCAAAATAACATGCCACATAATTTTTGATTGAAAAATTATCAAAAGATAATACAAATTTTTTTTTTTTTTTAATAAAATGTGTTGTGTACCAGGGTTTAGAATATCAGTCACAACAACACATAAATACCTTTTAGGACCTAGGTCTAGACCTGGGTCCTACAACAACTGGCGTTCTAAGGTGTTGATTAACGCTTTATTTAAACCTCTGCGGGTTGAAGTCACCTAAGACTAAGTGTTCCGGCAAACTATTCCATTTCTACGCAGTTCGGACAAAGAAGTCTCTCTGCGATCTGCCAGTATGACAGCGCGGGATCTTTACCGTTTCACTGGTTGCGGCAGCCGATTGCCGTGTGGAACGGGAGTAAAAATAAGTTTGAGGCATGATGCCGCTGATTTCATCTGAGCACTGTTGATGACGATATTTGTAAAAAGAACGAGGTCAGCAACAGTGCGACGATGTTGTAGGGAATCAAGTTTTGATGTCAAATCTCGATCACCCACAATTCGTATAGCCCGCTTTTGAACAGAGTCCAAGAGGGCCAAGATGGAAGCAGAGGCAGCACCCCAAACTTGACAACAGTACTCCATACAGGGACGAATATAGGACTTATAAACATGGAGCAATTGGTATGGAGTGAAAATTTTTTGCATCTATTTAGAAGGCCGAGTTTTTTAGACGCGCTTTTTGCCATCGCCATTACATGATCGTTCCAGAGTAGGTCATTTGAAACTGTGACACACAATAAACGAATGTTTATACATTCACCTATTGGTTCATCACACATACTGAATAAAATATCTTTGGGGAACTCGGTATTTAATCTGGAAGCAATCAACAGCTGTGTTTTGGTAGAGTTGAAATTGACAAGGTTTTGGTCACCGCAGTCGGCGACTTTATTCAGGTCTTGTTGTATCGATATTATAAATTTATTTAAAACAACTACAGTAAAAGTAATTATTTAAAACAACTACAACTAAAATAAAAGATGCAATATCTCAATGGGACATTTTTTATTTCTGTCAATAATCTCGTTTACGAATTACAAAAACTGGTTTGAAATAAACAATGAAATTTAAATTCAATGCGTTTATTATATCTTACTTACTAAACGAGCAATAGTTGTATATTTGTAAATTTTTTCTTGAAATTGGCGTACTACCTTTTTCCGGTGGAAAAAAACGATCTAGATAGATCACGACTTTGGGAAGGCCTTTTACATTTTTTATTTCTGTCAATAATCTCGTTTACGAATTACAAAAACTGGTTTGAAATAAACAATGAAATTTAAATTCAATGCGTCCATCCATGCGTTTATTATATCTTACTTACTAAACGAGCAATAGTTGTATATTTGTAAATTTTTTCTTGAAATTGGCGTACTACCTTTTTCCGGTGGAAAAAAACGATCTAGATAGATCAGGACTTTGGGAAGGCCCTAAACCTTGATTTTGGAAAAACAAATAAACAACAAACCATGATGTCACAAATACTTAAAATAGTTATAATAAATTTTGCTGCAGAGTGTTGGCTAAATATTTTAAAAAGCACATTACAATTTAATTTGATTGTCGATAGTACAGAATAAGTTGTATAAATATGCAATCAATGCATTATAAGTTTGTCAAAAAAATATTCTCAAGGGCGTCAAAAGAATTATTTGCATTTTTTTACCCAATTTTTTGGATAAAAATAAAATTAATTATTTGTATGACAGGAAATGTAATTAAACATGAAAATTGGAGATGGAAGTTTTTGATTTTGTTATAATTTTTTGAATATTTTTGGAATTTTGAAAAAAGTTTGTTATTTTTGATTTTGTTATAATTTTTGCAATATTTTTATGAATTTTGAAAAAGTTTCAATTTTTGATTTTGCAAGAATTTTCGGAATATCTTTAGGATTTTGAAAAAGTTTAAATTTTTGATTTTATTATTACTTTTTGAATATTTTTGGCATTTTGAAACAAGTTTGTATTTTTGATTTTTTCATAATTTTTGCAATAATTTTAGAATTTTGAAAAGTTTAATTTTTTTATTTTGTAAAAACGTTGGGAATATTTTTAGAATTTTAAAAAATTTTAAATTTTTGGTTTTATTATAATTTTAGGAATTTTGAAACAAGATGGATTTTTGATTTTGTTATAATTTTTGCAATATTTTTAGAATTTTGAAAGAAATTTGAATTTTTGATCTTATAATCTTTTCTCAAAACGCTAAATAAAGAGGTTTTTGAGTAGTTTGCAGAGTGTATCATCGTTTCAACAAATTATATTAATTTATGATCTGTTATAATTTTCCGGCAACATATTGATGTGTCGTGTTAATTTTGTAATAAATTTCTAAACAGAGATAAACAAGTATATATAGATAAACAAGAGTTTTGTACAAGTATTTACTTTTGTTAAGTTTTTTTGTTTGATATGCATGATGCTCAAAACTAAACACAATCTCCTAATAAAAGTTTTTTGCTAAAAACTAAATCAAAATCCTTAACCCAGACCGAAGTCTTGATATCTCAGAGCCTTGTGATTTCAGCCCCATCTTTTGTCATTTAGTTTTTCATCGATAATTATTGTATCAAAAACCAAAAATTATGACTTTTGTGAAATAAAAAGAAATTATAATTTGCCAAGTAATAAAAAAAATTATAATTTGTTTTGCGAAAGAGATTAAAAAAACTGAATTCTTTCTTGGTCTCCTGGTACTTATATATAATACAAATAAAATACAAATAATATATACATAATGTTTAATAAAAATAACACATAATGTTAAATTATTGTAACTAATTAAGACTTAAGAACCCGCTGCTTTCTGCATCAAACTGGTAAATAAACCAAATATTAATAAAATATATCAACAACCCGCCGATATTTTACTTTTACTTTTGTCATGCTCATTTTCTTAGCAAGATCAGCTTCTTGTTTTTCTCTAGCCAATTCTTTAGTTTCAACTATTTCTGATGTTGTTTCTACACTACACATTTTTGTGTTTTTTTCAGTTTTTGTTTCTACATAATATATTGACCACATCTGCAATGAGAAGAGTTTCATTTTTATCAATTACGACACAAATTGATAAAGATTTATAAAACTTACTCTAAGCACACCATCAGTTAACTAGTAATAACCACATTTTTTGAATCCCATTCTCTATGTGAGGAAAACGCAACACATAATATTTGTTGCATTTTTATCTAGTATCTATACTAGCAACACTTGTGTTTACGATAGCTTAGGTAACTCCATTAATGAACGAAATATGTAGGAACAAATAATGCTCGAAAGTTGGTCCAAAAAAGAAATGGCAACATTGATGTTTGGTAATAAATCTAGGCTCCACTGAATAATCTCAATAATCAAGGAAAGAATAGTAACAAATTAATTTCAAACCATTTTAATAATAAGCTTTATATCTTACATTTGAGAAAGGAAAACTTACTGTTTAATGTTTAATGCAAACGTAAAAAAAACCATCGATGACAAAAAAAAACCATCGATAAACCATGACATAATATCGATAACATAATATTAAATTTTAGATTTTAAACTGTCAAGGAGTAAATTGTCGTTTGAAAACCCGCAAGATCCAATTTTGTTTGTAAAATGTAAATTTTTAATCAATGGTTTTTCGGAACAAATATAAACTTAAGTTGAATAGTTTTAAAAATATAGTGTATAACAGTATTGACTCTTATATTCAATATTCAACTAGGGGGTATCCCGCGGGCTGCGCCCGCACCCCCATTCCTACGCGCACCAATACACTCTTTGCTTTTTCATTCGGCTTTGATGCAATTACTGAGTACTATCCATCATAATTCAACCTCTTCTAATCTATTCTGTGTGCACCTGCTGCTTAACTATAATTCTACAAAAAAATCATCGTGAGGTGTAAATACTATAAATTTTTATACGATCAATCACAAATGGCTGGAAATAATAATATGTATTAAGAAAATAATGAAATAGCTTGTGTTTTTCTCTAGTTTATTTACAGAAAATGCAACTATGCAAAAATAATGATGGAAAACAAACTATCTGTCATATAAATAATTAATTTTCTTATAAATATCGAAATGATATTAATAATAAATTTGAACGATATGGCTAAAAGACTACATTATCGAAAAATTTAAATGCCGTAAATGGAATTTTTACGAATAAAAAGGAATAATTTTTATTTGGATGGGTTTTTTGTGAACAATTAAGCTTAAGTACATATTGGAAATCACTTGAATTTTGCAATTCGAAATAACTTTTCATTTTCTCTAAAATTCCTGTAGAAAAATTTTTTGTTTTTCATGCCAGGATTTGAATTCACATTCATCAGAGACGTATGTTCAAATCCCGTGTGTTTTACACAACTTAGCCACAGTGGCGATGACGTACCATATTTTAATTTCCATGTTCAGATAATTTCTAAATTGAAACTTCATCATTTTTCATATTAACTTAAGTTGAATCTTTCATCTATGATTACATATTGGAAATTGTATTTATTTGGGATTTTTTGTATTAAATTTCTAAATATTACGATGTTTGAATTCATAGGATGAGAGAATATTTCGTCAACACTTAAGTCAACATTCTAATCAACATGCTAAGTCACGAGTGTAAAGTCATTATGGCACGAAACACAAAAAATTTTTCTAAAGGAATTTTAGAGAAAATGAAAAGTTATTTCGAATTGCAAAATTCATGTGATTTCCAATATGTACTTAAGCTTAATTGTTCACAAAAACCCTTACAAAATAAAAATTCCCCTGAAGTTGTCTATATTTCCTAACCAAAAATATAGCAATGAATTGACCATGCATCAGATATTAAGTTTCGCATTGATTGGCAACAATCAATAATGACTTTGCACTCGTGACTTAGGATGTTGATTAGAATGTTGACTTAAGTGTTGACCAAATATTCTTTCATCTTATGAATACATACATCGTAATATCTAGAAATTTAATACAAAAAATCCCAAAGAAATAATTTTTATGTTCTATAAAAAAAATAAACAAAAACAATAAAAAATAAATATAGGGTCCGCGTTGAACCCCGAACCTTTGTCACAACCCTCTACATCGACAATGACAACGAAATTTTGTACTAAGTTTTTTAAACATCATTTTATTACATCGGTTTAAATTATTAAATGTTTAAAAATGTATATTATAACACAAACTGTGTTTTGTACATAAACCTACATTGTTTTTAAAAATTGTTAAAAATCTATATTTTTCTGTGCTGTTATGTTCGCTGTTCTATTGAACAATTTTGTGGGTCTGACTCCTGCTATAATAGTGCTACAAAGGGGAGTTACAAAGGAGAGAAAAGCATTTCAAACATTTATATTGGCTTACATACAAAACACAACTATAATCATTTCAAAAATTCTCTCTGAAATTTCTCATGATTTTGCTTTAAACGATTTAAGTTTGTTTGTGAAGTATAATAATTACTATAAATCAAGCATAATATATAGCATGTTTTTACCTATATAGATTCAAAAGCAAAATTAAATCATATTGCATATATTGTGACTAATTGAATTGAAAAAAAAAACAGATTTAATTAAAACAACAGTAAAAACTATAAATAACTTTTAAAAAAATCCCCTGAATGCATTCTAAATTTTATTAAAACAATAACAAAAACTACAAATAACTAAAAAAAATCTTCATAATGACATCACACGATCTTTTATGATGAAGCTGTTATCTCATATTGCAACTCAATATTGATTTAAGAACTTTAACTTAAGATTAAGGAAAACTGTATGGCTTTTTAATTTAAACATGATCTAATTTACACTGCTTGCCGTTGGCACTTGGCGTAAGTATCCAAATAACATTATGTATATAGCACTTGTTACTTTATGCAGAATAACTTAAAAGTTAATTGAAAAAAAAAACACAAGGTTTATTTTTGGATACTCTATATATATTTCGGTTTGTTAGACCATCTTCAGGAGTATCTCCTGAAGATGGTTTAACAAACCGAAATATATATAGAGTATCTAAAAATAAACCTTGTGTTTTTTTTTATCAATTCACTTTTAAATTATTCTGCGTAAAGTAACAAGAGCTAAATACATAATGTTAAACATGATCTCATTAGATTATAAAGTGTGTTTTTTTCTCAGTGTAAGGTACCTATATTACAAAATTATTTGACTGTAGGAAAACCTTCTCTTGTTTGCTTCACATAATTATTATTATTTCTGGTTTCTTCTTTTCTTTTAGTTTTGTTTATTATTTTTTTTGTCTTGACAGTTAAGTTTGTAGATTTATCCATTAATTAATTTTTGGTTTTGACCGGCCAGATCAATTTTAAACCCTGTTGTGGTTCCGAGCACTCCTTATTGTTCAAAAATATTTGTTTTGCTTATATAAGTAAATTTTATATTTCAGGTTTTCGCTCTCGTCTCTCTGTCCTGCAACGGTTTACTTAATTCAAAAATAATTACTTTTAAAATTAACCTATTTGTTTCTCATCAGTACTATTTTTCAACTTACCTCAACTGCTCTGTTCCAGTTCTGGTCTTACAAATGAAAATTATACATAAATATTTGTAAAATACATAAATAATTTTATGTAAATAATTCTGAAATAAATCATTGCCCAACGAAATGTTATTTAACACTAATATTTAAGAAACATTGTATTCCACATTAAATTTGAGCCATATTAAGTTAAATATACATATTTAAAAATTAATTAAGGGTAAGTAAGGGAGGGGGCTATATAGAAAAAAAGTAGTGTGTGTACCAGAGTACACAGGTAAGAAGTGAAACTTCTTTATGACATATCATTTTTCTACTATTTAGAACTTCACAGAAATTGGGTAAATAAGGTTCCTAAGCCTTAAAAGGCCGATTAACGGCCTAAAAAACGCAGATTATTGATAACCAATTGTTTGGTGAGTATTGTACCTTCGTATTTATCTCTGATACACTCCAATTCTACATGAACACCGTGACCACATTACCACCATGACCACTATGACCACCGTGAACACCACGACAACCATGACCACCATGACCACCGTGACCACCGTGACCACCATGACCATCGTGACCACCATGACCAAGATGACCATCATGACCAGCGTGAACACCATGACCATCATGACCACCGTGACCACCATGACCACCGTGACCACCATAACTACCATGACCACCATGACCACCATGACCACCATGACCACCATGACCACCATGACCACCATGACCACCGTGACCACCGTGACCACCATAACCACCATGACCACTATGACCACCATGACCACTATGACCACCATGACCATCGTGAACACCATGACCACCATGACCACCGTGACCACCATAACCACCATGACCACCGTGAACACCATGACCACCATAGCCACCGTGACCACCATTACCACCATGACCACCATAACCACTATGACCACCATGACCACCATGACCACCATGACCACCTTGACCACCATGAATACCATGACCAACATGACCATCATGACCACCGTGACGACCATGACCACCGTGACCACCATGACCACCAAAACCACCATGACCACTATGACCACCATGACCACCATGACCACCGTGAACACCATGACCACCGTGAACACCATTACCACCATGACCACCATAACTACTATGACCACCATGACCACCATGACCACCTTGACCACCTTGACCACCATGACCACCATGACCAACATGTCCATCATGACCACCGTGGACACCATGACTACCATGACCAGCTTGACCACCATGACCACCGTGACCACCATAACCACCATGACCACAATGACCACCATAACCACCATGATCACCATGACCACCATGAACACCATAACGATCATGACCACCGTAAACACCATGACCACCGTGACCACCGTGACCACCATGACCACCATGACCACTATGACCACCATGACCACCATGACCGCTATAACCACCATGACCACCATGACCACCGTGAACACCATGACCACCATGACCACCGTGACCACAATAATCACCATGACCACAATGACCACCATGACCACCATGACCACCAATACCACCATGACCAACATAACCACTATGACCACCATGACCACCATGATCACCTTGATCACCATGACCACCATGACCGCCATGACCAACATGACCACCATGACCACCGTGAACACCATGACCACCATGACCACCATGACCACCGTGACCACCAATACCACCATGACCAACTAGCCACCGTGAACACCATTACCACTATGACCACCATGACCACTATTACCACCATGACTACCATGACCACCATGGCCACCATGACCACAATGATCACCATGACCACCATCTGCAATCGACACATCCAACTCATATAACATTTAGTAGAATACTAAATAAATTAATAAAAATAAAATTATCAAAACAAAATTAAAATTTATAAAAAAACAACGTAACCGAAAATCGTGACGATTGTTTTAAATTTTATACTGCTTTAAAATTTCTCTCATACGTCGATAAAGAAGTTTCACTTCAAAAATTTGTTACAATAAATAGAGCTTAAATTATTATACTGCTGGCTAATGGCTTAGAAGAGAAGAGAAGAGACCGCCAGCTTAAAATATGCCGTTTGAAAAACTTACTTTCGTCGCAAAACATTTGCAAAAGATATAAATTTTTTATCAATGTTGTAATTGACTAATCCGCCAACAGTTAGTAATTACAGTATTTAGTGAACATAGGTTCATCATATTTCCAGAATGGGTGGTGGAATCAGCCTCTTAATCAGGATAGCCAATATTATTCTCGAATTCTCGCTCAAAATCCAAGTCAAATAAAAGCGTGTACAAATAATTTGGTCCAATAAATTTTTAACTTTTTCACGAAGAATAGTTTCAACCGGATCAGATAAAACAATGCATTTCATTATTTATTCTTAATACATACAATAAAATTTAACTAGAAAAAAATTCTGTATTAATTTTACCTTACTTCTTTGTCAAGACAGTGAACCAAATAAATAATTTGTATAAAATTTTGCGGTAAGATGGTTACTTGTGCTCTGATAGCTTCTATGAATTTATACATTTCAATTTACGATCAGTTATATTGAAAGTTGGTTATATTATGGGTAACCAAACTTTTTTCTCAATTTCCTGTTTATTGATTATATTTTCCAATATTTTGTTTTACCTATCTTTGTATACATTGTACCAAAAGTAATTTAATGTTATCTGAATAGATTGATCAACTGTTAATAAAAAAAAGTTCAGAAACATAACGGAAATATTTTGTGGGTTCGTTTCCTTCATAGCAAAATAAAAGAGAAAAAAGGATAAATAAAAAATACGGAAACACAAAATGAACAAAAAAACTACTTAGTTTTTGTTATATGTATTATATAGTTTGTGCCTTCATACCACTAGAACCAGTAGTGTACATTGATCATAAACATATATACAAAAATGAAATATTAGTAGTATTTTATTTGCCCAACTGGAATTCGCTTTAAACTGTCAAAAAACTTTTAAAATAAAACGAACCAAAAAATGGGATTTGGACATGATCGGTTTCTGGAGGTTGGTTGTAAAGAAAGTAAACAGAAAATATGAAAATTAACAACTTAATTACTTGAATTTTGTATAGTAATGCTTTTTTACTGAAAGCTAAATATATAAATAAATTTTTAAGTAAAAAACATAAACAAAATTCTACACTCTGACAACCGGTAGATGCAAAAAGTTGAGAAGCTGCGAAGTTGATGTTGAATGCGCGAACTAAAACGCAATTCCGAATTTTCAAAACCAACAATTTGTTAGTTTTGAGTTTTTGGATTTGGTGGATGTATTAAGTATTTGTTAGTGTAATTTGGCAAATAAAATACGCCTTTTGTTAAATTCAAACATGCACTTTAAGTTTGAATTGCTATATGAATTAACAAGGTCAGTAGATACCAGATAGGTCAATAAATACCTTTAAAATTAGTCGAAATAAGTCAACTACTATATAAAACTGGCCAGTGCAAAATATGCACTTAATATGCTGCCATTCCTAGACATGTACTTTGATTGAACTCCTCTCCTCTTTTAGTTTAAATGTCATCATGTATTATTGTATTTATTCAAGTAGATCATCCTCAATATTAGTTATGGAATACTCCATGATGATAACACGCAAGTGCTTGTTCGAAGACACGAGCTTTCATATCACTGTTTGTGAGGGTTTTAATCATTGAGGAAGACATTGCTTCACATGACCAAGGAAGAGCCACTTACTTGATTATTGTCAGCCCCATTTTAGTTTTGCTACTGCAAATTTTTACAACAAATTTGCCTTTTATCTCTTCTTTTATTTTTATTTAGTTCTCTATCATAACTTTAAATATTGGTCTATGTCATATGTTATATAAGACAGGATTTCTTGTTTGTCCTCGTAAAAAAATATATTAAAAATAAAAGTTTTGCGTTCATCAACACCTCAGATCGCATGTTTTTGTGTGACCTAGCTTTTTATGTGTTGTGGCACGTATTGTAATTCTTACTACAGAGCACATTACTTAAGACAGGCGATGGAGAGTATAGAACCCGATATAACTTTTAAATCAGAGACCTTCTTGAGGGTCCGAATATAATATGTTGTATCCGTTCCAATAGGATTGCTTGGTTTGGGCATGTTTTACGAGCTGGTTCACAGTGAAGTGAAGTGTGTCAAAAAAATCGTCAAGTATGTCAAAACAAGGAAATACGCATATTTTTTGCTTAAAAAACGTTCATTTTAAGTGATAATGAGTAGTAATGATAAATGTGGAAAAATCTTGATGATCGAGATTGGTATGTAAGATCAAATACTAGATTATTGCATTATAAGTTTGTCAAAAAAATGTTGTGAAGTGTGTTAAAAGAAAGGTTTTTATTTATTTTTTTACCCAATTTTTTGGAAGAAAATAATAGTACATTATAAAACAAGGTTGAGAAGTAAGCTATTATTGACCGAGAACTTTTAGATAAGGCGCGTAGCGCCGAGGGATTGTTCGAGGTCTATATTAGCCTTCTCAACCGAGGTATATATAGAATTTTTTTAACTACTAACACTAATTATCATATTTGATTCGATTAGATTTTGATATTAGTCATTTTCCATTTCATTTTTTAAATATATTAAAATATCAAGTAGCCTGGAAGTTTAGTTTCATACAAATGTAATTAAACATAAAATTGTACATGGAAATTTTAGAATTTGTTATAGTTTTTGAAATATTTTTGGAATTTTGAAAAAAGTTTGTATTTTTGATTTTGTAATAAATTTTGCAATATTTTTAGAATTGTGGAAAAATTTTTAATTTTTGATTTTGTTATAATTTTTGCAATATTTTTAGAATTTAAAAAAAAATTAAATTTTTGATTTTGTGAGTTTTATATAAAAAGAAATGTGAATTTGTGATTTTGTAATATTTTCTCGAAACGCCAAACAGGTTTTTGAGTAGTTTGCTGATTGTATCATCTTTTCACTTAATTATGTTAATTTATGATCTGTTATGATTGATTTTACTCTAATTTTTGGAATATTTTTGGAATTTTGAAAAAACTTTCAATATTTGGTTTTGTTATAATTTTTGCAATATTTTTAGAATTTTCGAAAAAAGTTTTAATGTGTGATTTTGTAATAATTTTTGGAATAGTTTATGCTTTAACAAAGAATTATGTTTGATATACATTGCTGCCCAAAACTAGAAACGATGTCCTCATAAAAGTGTTTTGCCGAAAACTATATCAAAATCCTTAACCTAGACCGAAGTCTTGATATCTCAGAGCCTTGAGATTTCAGTCTCTTGATATTTTCTGAATTTTTTTTGGTTAAATTTTTTTGGTTATGCGTGGTTAAATTTCTGGGGCTTTTTCACGTAGTTTTGGTAATGGGGTCAATATTTTGTTAATAGGTGCCACAAATTTCATGCGATTTACATATATTTTTGCAAGTGAAAATAAAAATAATTGAATAATCAAAATTTGTAAGTTGGAAACTAAAATATTTCTCTTTTCCGCTAGGAGGTTCGTTAAACCTTTGTTTACTTCAAAGCTCATATCTCATAAACCGTCCTTTTTTCACACATTTTAAAGTAAACACATGCAGCTATGAAAATTCAAAAAAATGTAAAAGATTTCATAAGAATTGTTTTATACGATTTTTTAAAGTTTAGTTTTTAAAAAACTTACATTTGTTTTTTTATCAGTTGTATCTTCCCAAGGGCGGTGATAATTCGAAATAATTTTTTGCCAAAAATTTCGAAAGCAAGTATGTTGATAAAAGCACGTACCACTTGCTTGAGGAATTTTTCAAAAAATTATGAGAATTTATCAACGAACGAGGGGAATATGTTTAGAAAATTTTCGCCCATTTTTCATTTATTTATATATTTTTTATGAGTTAATTAATAATCACTTAATTATTTCAAACTTAGATTGAAATTTTTTTGCCTTAGTTTTATTTTAGTTTAAACCGATGAAATTCTCTAAAATGTAATGACATCATTCAATTTCATCAATAACCTTTGAATTATACTAATAACAAATATTTATACGTCTGGCCTACTGGGATATTAAAAATTATCAGTCTAATTTTGAAATAATTAACTGATATCACAGTAGGCCAACGTATAATTCATAAAAAATGTATAAAGAAATGGAAAATGGCAAAACATTTTCTAAACGAATTCCCATCATTCGTTGATAAATTCTCATAATTTTTTGAAAAATTTCTCAAGCAATTGGTATTGATAATAGCCCTCGGCCTACGGCCTCGTTTTTTTATCAATATACTTGCTTTCGAAATTTTTGGCAAAAAATTATTTCGAATTATCACCGCCCTTGGGAAGTTACTACTGAAAATTTTTTGCCTTAGTTTTATTTTAATTTAAACCAATGAAATTCTCTAAAATGTAATGACATCATTCAATTTCACCAATAACATTTGAATTATACTAATAACAAATATTTATACGTCTGACCTACTGGGATATTAAAAATTATTCAGTCTAATTTTAAAATAATTCACTCATATCACAGTAGGCCAACATATAATTCATAAAAAATATATAAAGAAATGAAAAATGGCAAAAAATGTTCTAAACAATTACAACTGATAATTTTTAATATCCCAGTAGGCCAGACGTATAAATATTTGTTATTAGTATAATTCAAATTTTATTGGTGAAATTGAATGATCTCATTACATTTTAGAGAATTTCATTGGTTTAAATTAAAATAAAACTAGGTCAAAAAATTTTCAAGTTAATTATTGTTTACTAAATGTGAATCTAATATATTGAAAATTTTATATTTTGACATCTGTACTAAATAAATAGCATAAGAATAAGACAATTATAAATAAATATTTTTTCATAAATATAAATACCATAAACATCATAAACATCATAAATATCATAAACAAATACATTAAAAATTAATTTGTATATTTTATTTGCCTTTACATTACATTTACATTCGTCACTCGTCTCCACCGCAATGTTTTTAAGGTGTTTTCTTAGTTTACAGTATCCTGGAAGAACCCTTGTCAGTATTCTCAGGTTGTTCCTATACAATATAGAAATCTCTCCCTCTCTCTCTCCCCCTCTCACTCACTCTCTCTCTCTCTCGCTCTTTCTGTCTCTTTCTCTCTCTCGCGCGTTTACATCCCATGGAGGGATTTTGCCGTCTGTGCAATGAGATTCTATTCATCTCGTTCCATAACTAGTTGACCTCAGTTTTGACATCCAATATCACGAAGGTCTTGGATTATGTCATCACGCCAGTGTTGTCTAGGTTTTCCTTTTCGACGAACACCAACTGGTTGTTGTTGGGACACTTTTTTCAGCATTCTGTCTAATGGTGTCCTTTCTACAAAGCCATCTAATCCGGTTGGATTTAATAATTCCGATTGCATCGTAGCTTCCAAAGAAGCTGTCTGATTTCATGATAAATTCGGGTTCTATACTGATTTTCAGCAACTTTGCATGGACTATAACTTGTTCGTATGATCTTTCACTTAAGCACAGGTCGAATTAATCCTTTGTAAAGTGTGATCTTATATAACCGCGAAAGATTTTTTGATCGCAGAAGTTTTGAGTATGCGTAGAAAACTCTGTATGTGGCAGTGACACGGTCTTTGATATCTGCATGCATGTCATTTGACGCGTTCTACTTCATAGTTGCCTGTATTCAGATTTCTTATATGAAGCAGCAAAAATTTTCATAGAACGAAAGAATTATATAGTCATTTTTTTTAAATTTCAAGATAAGTGCAATTTACAATATATAATGAATAATAAAAATTATGTAAAGTATTCTTTCATTCTTCGGAATATTTCTTATTTGCGTAAATTTTTGGAGAAGGTTACTATTGTTGTTGAAAAGGTCATTAAATATTCCACAAGAATTAATTAAATTATATTTCACACATAAAATGGCTTTCAAAGTCTCAAGTAGAGTTTCTGCTCTAAAAATCCGGCATCGAGATGCTCGAGAAAGATTTGTTATCTTGAACTCCCAAATCTCGAGGAATTATTTCCACATTTTCGAGATTCTTAATAATTGAGAAACATTATCTCGAGATTTAACAATTCACCATAAATCTATCCTTGTATACATTTTGCATTGTTGTATACAACATAAAACGCTTTAATTTGGATTCAAATTTATTTTATTTGATATTAATTTTAACAAAAGGAAGTTCTTTTTCACTTAGCGGTTGACGGTCTAAATCGGTATCCCTTAGTTTTACCAACAGTATTCTTAAAGTTGAAGTAATTTATTCTATTTTGGAGGGGAGTGTTAGTATATAAATATATTAAGTGGGATATCACATGACAATTTACTATTGAGTCAAAATATGAAAATACGAGTAACGATTTCCACAATTAGAGTAATATCAAAATTATTTAAAAATTCGCCAGTTCGCAATAATATTTTGCAAAGGTATATAAAAGAATTGATGAGGAGAGAAACGAGTGCAAGTACTCCTGGATTGCAAGACTACACTCTAAAAATAAATTGTGTAAATTTACATTTATTATAAAAGGCATTCAGTTACCATTTATAATAAGGGTAATTTTCAACCACCGCTTTAAAATCAGGAAAAATACGCAATTAGTTGTAAGTTAAAATACACTTATGTGTGTATTAATAAACTTAATTTTGTGCAACATTGACTGTAAAAATAAACTAAAGTGTGTATTACTACACTTAATTTTGTGTAACATGAACTGTAAAAATACACCTAAAAGTGTATTACTAAACTTAATTTTGTGTAAAATAACAACTTCAGACGTATTTTTCAACATTATTTTACACCGATTTAACTGCATATTATTTAATAACATATGTATAAATTATTAAAGGTGTATTTGAAATAAATACGAAAATATTTTTACTGCATAAATATATTATAAAACTTAAATATAAAACTAAAATAATTTAAAAATTCATTTAAAAATTATAATACAAAACCAAATTATAAAGCATAAGGAAATTTCAATTTTCGCTTCATATTTCAATTCTCTGTTCCCCTTAATTTTAATATTAAATTATTAATTTTTGAAAAATTGTTCATATGTGTTTTAGAACCTCTAACATTTTCAGAATAATGTTTAAAACAATATCTAATAAAGAATTTCATTGATTGCGATATCTCTTTCGGATATAACATATTAAAGTTATAAAAAAAAGCTAAACTTAAGGCTATTAAATTGTGTCTATTTCTCCAGCCTGACATATGTGCCAGGCTGCTTATCTGAATTGTTCCTCTAGATGAACTCGCGGCGCTGATTCAAAATCTGCTGTCAGGCTGTGTCAGGCTGCCCTTTTTAACGTAGTTTCGGTGTCAGGCTGCCGAAATACATTTCTCCGGCCTGACACCATTTCTCCAGCCTGACATCGTGTTTTCACTCCAAAACGCATTATTTTTTATTGGCAACACGTTTTTTATACAAATTTACAAAAAACATGTTAGCCTGACACATGCCTGACACAGCCTGACAATCTTAAAAAAATTAAAATTTTAAACTTTGAACGCTTTTCTATCATTACATACGGGCACGTTTACACTCATTTGAAAAATATATGCAAAGGCAAGCATCAAAATGTACATTTAACAGTCCGTACAAACGCTAAATCGCTGATTGTTGAATGTGCATTTCGATGCTTGCCTTTGCATGTATTTTTCAAATGACGATTGATCGCTTGCTTTATAGTTTTTCAGTGAAATTTAATGATTATCAGCGCGATATTTTGAAAGATCATATCAATAGATTATTGAGTACATCTCAGCTGAATTTTATTTTGATGTTTACTCTTTCATTTAAATAAAAAATATTAACAAAATAAAGTGAATGTTAAACAATGGCAAGAACGAAACCGAAAGCACACACACTCAGTATCGCATCGTTGGATTTATGCTTTAGAATTTTCTCAAATAGCGCTTTGTCCGTTTGCTGAATTCTACGTTTAAATTTGGAGTCATGTGCGTAATTTTCGTCGATGTTTGTTATTTTTATGTGTACATTTGAGTCATACGATATGCCTCGCACAAGAGCGGCACAGCCATTATCTGTACATTTTCCTTCACAACCAATATCGTACGTGCGGGGATTGGCTCTTTTCCATGACCAAACGCACGTTATTTTTAACGCAAACCAAATTAATGGCGCTAATTTGCTGCTCCTACCTAGCTTTACAGTAAGTCTTAATCGGTCAGCTTGGTATGATGTCCTTTTGGTGGACGTATCTGGTTGATCTGCCTTGATGTGATGTCCCCTTGATTTCTATTTAGTATATGATGGAAAGAGAGTCTTTATGCTGGGGGAACCCCATGCTAAACCTGTAGACTAAGTCCTATTGGGCAGACTTTCTTTCAGTAAAAGGTTTAAATAAAACTAAACTTTAAACTTTAAGATAAGTTTATTGATTGATTTTTGATTGCAATTTTTATTTAATTTATAGTACAATTGTGGAGGGTCCACACCAAAACGCTACATTTCATTTTCTTTAAAAAATAAATTGTGTACTTAGATCGGCTCCAATTTCTGAATTCGATCAAAAGTCAAAAATTTATCTATGCTTAAATTAGAACTGTTTTTCCCCTTTGTAGAATAGAGCTTGCTTTAATGTAATCAGTGTAATGACATAATCAAATTTCTTGAACTGCGTTGAAAAATGTAATAATGGAAATGTAGCGTTTTGGTGTGGACCTCCTCATTGGTATATGATTTCGCCGCTGTATTCTATAATCCCCTCCCAGGTTTATATTTATTTTAATAAATTAATCGATCATCCAATTAACGATCGATTTATTATAAAAAGGTAATATCGGTCAATTATATAATGAAATAAATATATTTACCTTATTCAGCGGAAATTATATTATTTTCGTAAATTTAATGTTGTTTCATTTTGTAATATTTTTTAGGTTGTATTCATCAAATTTAATATAATTTTATATAAGTTAAATTACATCATTTAAAATACATTATGAGAATTTAGATATCTGAGCTTAGTTTGTTGTATATTATTTGTTATTTGTTTTGGTGATGACTTGTTTAACTATATAAGTTAATTAATGGGAAGAATAACATATGTATTGTATGTTAATTAGATTAGTCATACATATGTTACATCTTTGCTGAACAACTGTTTGGAGAATATCAGTGTGGTTTCCGCGGGGCCGAGGTACTACGAGGTGGGATGATTTTGGAAAAGTGCCAAGAGTTCAACATACCTGTGCACCAACTCTTCATTGATTTCAGGCAGACTACGACTCTCTCGAATGAGAGACTCTATGGTCTGCTCTGGTGTCAATGAGAATTCCTGATAAACTGTATCACTATGCAAAATGAAAGTACAGAACTCTCAATGCTGTGTACGAGTAGAGAACGAAATATCAAAGTTTTTTAAAGTCGACTGCGGTTTAAGACAGGTTGATGCAATCTCTCCTATACTTTTAGGTAGATTTCATATAAAAATCAACCTATTGCAATGGGCTTTATCTCGGAATTTCGGAAAAATTTTTGTGCCAAACGATATGATAAGCGGAGACGAAAAACAAAAAAAAAAATTTATATATATATATATATATATATATATATATATATATATATATATATATATATATATATATATATATATATATATATATATATGTATATATATATATATATATATATATATATACATATATATATATATATTATATATTATGTTATATATATATATATATATATATATATATATATATATATATATATATATATATATTTATATATATTTATATATATATATATTATATATTTATATATATATATATATCTATGTATATATATATATATATATATATATATATATATATATATATATATATATATATATCTGTAGGTGGGAGGTAAACTACACCAAGTCCAATTTTTTCAAACTACATTTTTTATACTGTTAGAATCAGGATTTTGTTCTCTACCGAGAGGTTTAAAGCACTGAGTCCTAACTAGTGTAGTTTTCCAAGATAGAACAATTTTAAATAGTCCAAGTCCATAGTAAATAGTCCATTTTTAAAACAGTTTTTTGGCTTTCCTGTAAAATTTTAAAAAGTGACTTGTGTAGTTTACCTCCCACCTACAGATATATAATATATATAATAATATATATATATATAATATATATATATATATATATATATATATATATATATATATATATATATATATATATATATATATATATATATATATAAATATATATATATATATATATATATATATATATATATATATATATATATATATATATATATATATATATATATATATATATATATATATATATATATATTTATATATATATATATATATATATATATATATATATATATATATATATATATATATATATATATATATATATATATATATATATATATATATATATATATATATATATAAACGATATGAGATATAACGAAAACGACCGGCACTCTAACGGTCGCATTTGTTAAGGTAGATCAAAAAAAATTTCTGTACTTGTGTGTTATAAAAATATCTTGGACAGGTTCGTGAATCAACAAATTCCGACACGTGGTTAAGGAACTAGAGCCTTTTTTCTAAAAAAAAATGATTTTTTAAAACCGTTATAACGGCCGTTTGGATAATAATATTTCAAAAAAAATTAACAAATTTAGAATCTTTGAAGCCTTTTTTATCAATTTGTTTTAAAAATAGACCTCTGCAGTTAGAGGTTTCTTAGTGAGCGGCTCCAACAAAAAAGTTTGAAAAATTTTTTTTTTTAAACAACCGGCACTCTCACGGTCACATTTGTAAAGCCAGATCAAAAAACCTTTTCAAAAATGTGCTTTTTATTAATATCTTGGACAAGTTCGTAAATCAGCCCAATCCAACATATGATTAAGAAACTAAAAGCTTTATACTAGAAAAAAACTCATTTATTTAGATCCGTTATAACGGCCGTTTGGATTCTAATATTTTAAAAACTTCATAAATTTAGAATATTTGAAACCTTTTTAATCAGTTTCTTTCAAAAAAAAGACCTGTGCAGTTGGAGGTTTCTGAGTGAGCGGCTCCAACAAAAAAGCTTGTAAAACACAAAATTCGTTTGAATCATCCGGCGCTCTCATGGTTGCATTTGTAAGGCCAGATCAAAAAACCTGTCTTAAAAATGTGTGTTTTATTAATTTCTTGGACAAGTTCGTAAATCAGAAAAATCTGACACATGGTTAAGGAACTAGAGGCTTTATACTAGAAAAAAAATTTGTTTTTTTAATCCTTTATAACGGCCGTTTGGATATTTTTAAAATCTTCATAAATTTAAAATCTGTGGAAACATTTTAATCCGTTTCTTATAAATATAAACCTCTGCAGTTAGAGGTTTTTGACTTGTTGGCTTCAACAAAAAAGTTTACAACAATCCCCAACTACAATTTCCAAAAATCTTATAACAATCAATGTCAACCTTATAACAGTCCAAAAAATAAAAGATTTGAATAGAAGAAATTAATTTTTTTTCTTAGAAATAAACTATTTTGATATTTTGCAGTAATTGCACGACATATGATATAGAGTAGGTTTGTGTCATAAATTGTCACACACATGTTCTGTGGTAGATTTGATATTTGTTTGTTGCAAAATTGGATAGATATAATTTTGCTTATAGGTAGCTAATTTTCTTTTTAAAATTTGTTCGATATCTGTTTGAAATTAGTTTGTTTTGTTTAAACTAATCTGATACATCAGATTCTACTGGCACACAAAACTGTCTGATCTCGAAATCTACCTATTTATAGCGTCTGATCTCGAAATCTACCTTTTTATACGTGCCGCTTGGACTTTTTTATATATGGTACAAGTTCGTTGAAACCGTCTCCACTTGTGAAAGAAAACTTACATGCTTTTACTTCTAACGAAAATACTGAGTGTGTGTGCTTTCGGTTTCGTTCTTGCCATTGTTTAACATTCACTTTATTTTGTTAATATTTTTTATTTAAATTAAAGAGTAAACATCAAAATAAAATTCAGCTGAGATGTACTCAATAATCTATTGATATGATCTTTCAAAATATCGCGCTGATAATCATTAAATTTCACTGAAAAACTATAAAGCAAGCGATCAATCGTCATTTGAAAAATACATGCAAAGGCAAGCATCGAAATGCACATTCAACAATCAGCGATTTAGCGTTTGTACGGACTGTTAAATGTACATTTTGATGCTTGCCTTTGCATATATTTTTCAAATGAGTGTAAACGTGCCCGTATGTAATGATAGAAAAGCGTTCAAAGTTTAAAATTTTAATTTTTTTAAGATTGTCAGGCTGTGTCAGGCATGTGTCAGGCTAACATGTTTTTGTAAATTTGTAGAAAAAACGTGTTGCCAATAAAAAATAATGCGTTTTGGAGTGAAAACACGATGTCAGGCTGGAGAAATGGTGTCAGGCCGGAGAAATGTATTTCGGCAGCCTGACACCGAAACTACGTTAAAAAGGGCAGCCTGACACAGCCTGACAGCAGATTTCGAATCAGCGTCGCGAGTTCATCAAGAAGAACAATTCAGATAAGCAGCCTGGCACATATGTCAGGCTGGAGAAATAGACACATTAAATTTAATTTTGTTTCTCCTGTGTATTCTGCGACAAGAACGCGTTCAATAAAAATGTACGCCGTTTCTTCATCATCATTTTGAATCGATGTTTCTGTAAAATAAAAAAATATAATTATAAAATTGTAAATATATTTCAATAGAGCTTTCAAACGTACTTATAATGGCTATATCCACGGTGTGTTTATGTTACATGAATCTTTGATCTCCTCTAAAGTAGTACCGAACTGCGAATAAAAGACAACATTTAAAATACGCAAATTCACTTTAAGATTTACATCTTACTTTAAAATCTTTATACAATGAAGATATTTCTTCTTTGAAATAAAGAAATACTGATCTCACAATGTCGATGTCTAAACAGTCATGATCTCTTACATTTTTTATATTCTTATTATAATTATTTTTAAATTTGAAAAAATTAAAGATCGCTTTACGTTTCATTTTAAAGATATTTTCCAAATTAGCAACATCAAACGCCATAAGCTCTTAAAAATGAATAAATGCATAATCCTTATCAAAAAGAAACGGCCATTCTTTTTTAATATTTTCCACACTTGGAATTTTGCTACGGTTATTCAAAAATTTTCTTTGCATGGCGAAGCAGTCTTTCATAAATTGTTTTACGGTGCTGCGTTCTTCCGATAAAACAAAGCCCTGATTATATACATTTTGTAAATATAGTTGTTTTGATTTTACGCTGTCAATTGTTTCGCCATTTGGTAAGCTAGTAGGTTGCCAATTTACACAAGTTCCTGTACTGGAATGATTGGTTCAAACTCTGTTAGAACTCGTTTGGGTGATCGATTTAGAAAGCAATTTCGGTTTTTCATAATCGTAATTAAAGGAAATGGAATACTGGATATAATATTACCCTCACTATCCTTCTGGATTAACGAGTCAGGGTAGGTACATGCCATTTTTTGCGCCACATTTCTTATTACCGACATTGGAATGAAAATTGAAATGTTTCTTAATTCGTCAATTAGTAAATTTGCTAAACAATTTAATCTTTTCCCAAGTGTTCGTTTGTTTTCCAGCATTTCCCTTATATCAGATGGTATTTTTTCGAATGGTATTAAAAAATTAGAAAACACTAATGGACAGGATGTGTTTTTTGAAGACGAAGATGTACAATCACTATTTCGCATATTAACCGTAGTTTCAAATGAAGTAGAATCTTCAGTTGTTATGTTATTTATGCTGGTTTGATTTGATTGTTGCGGTTTCATATTTTCAAAAACAAGTTCGTTTGAAATATTTAAAAATTCACTCAGTTCATGCGTAGTATTTACTGCAATTGAATCTGAGGGACTTGATATCTTTATATCGGGTGTCCATACTTCATCATAGCTGAGTAGCATAAAAATATGTTTTTCTGCTATGTAGTAACTTAAAACATCATCATCGCAGATTTCGGTACCATCCGTTTCTAATAAAATTCTAGTGCCATATATTTCATAACTGTTAGCTGTAATAATAGAAAAAATTAAAAACTGCTTTTGTTTATAACATACTTTTATTTACATACCTTTTTCTATTAAGCTTTTCATACAACATTTCGCCATAAATGTTTTTTTTATTGCTCTATTACAGCTCCAGATTTTTATAGGATAACTCTTATCCATATTGTTATAATTTTTAAATTGTTAAGATATATAAATAAGTGATTAAACACTAACAACAGTTAAAGTTCTAGCTTTAATTCAAGTATGATGGTTCTATATTATTTATTTTATTATTTTTAATGTGTTATTATATTTTAATGCAAAATGTTTAAGACTTATTTCTAAAAAATATTATATACTTATATCAATTTAATTTTAAATTTAATTTTAAGCCTAAAGTTAAGCATTTATAGAAATATTCTAAAAACTACTAATTATATTCTAAGAAATGATTGTCTACAAATGTACATGAGGGAGAGAAATAGTAATTCTTATTTCGTTTAAAAATATTTAACGGTTTTCTTATTAATAGTTTTTCAATCTCACACGTTGAATAGGAGCCATCCTCTGGACAACTTTCATAAAGGATCTTGCATTCATTGTACCACATTTTAATCAAAGCACCATAAAAAGTTACTTTTTCATACGAACTATCCAAAAATATTGCTTTATTATTTAATATCTCAATAATTCCTTGTTCATCACAATTTATCAGAATAAAATAATTTTCTTTATAAGTAATACTTAAATATTCTATTTCTTTTGTAACAAATGTAAATTCTTCGGGTAAACTAACATTGAACATAAATGGTTCAAGTCTAACAACATTCTCGCTTCTAATATTAATTTTAAACCGATCTTTAAAGAGCGTGGCTTGCATTAATTGGTGATTTTCGGCCAGGGTGAAAGTTATATTTCTAAAATTTCTTGCAATTTTACATGACGTTTTAAAGAATTTATTTTTCTGTTCAAAAAACATTGTCCATAAATATTTAAGTGGTCCAAACTTTTGAATTAATTCAGGATAATGATAAATGTAATGATGTTTCGGTCTTAATTTTAAAAAAGGAAATGAATCTCTTCGATATTCAAAATATAGATCTATATAGTAAGAAAGTAAAGATATCTGGCTAGTTGATATTTCAGCAGCACATATCAACCGAAACATCTCTAGCATTGCTGATAAGAATTTCCAAACTGTATCGAGGTAATTTTCAACATGTATCAATAAAACAAGTGGCATTAATATTAGTATATGCCACACTTCGTCCGCTTTTCCTGGAACTTTTTCCATAGTGATATCAATTTTTGGAAATGATAAAGATAATTTAAATTGTTTTCGTAAAGAAGCAAGAGAAAGATTAATGACATCAAAAGAAATTAATTTTGATTTTGAAAAATATTTTAAAATATACATCAAATCATATGGTATAATCCCTTCAAACAAATCGTGCGCTATACAAGGTGGAAGTCCTGGTTTGCATATATGATAATGTTTTAGATTATTTAATATAGAGTTAAATTTAACTCCTTTAACTGGCCCAAAATCTGCAATCGATGCAATATCTAATGTGTGGCTCTCCACAGTTCTTCTATCTATTGGTTTCAAATCATAATCTATGATACAATTCCGAGTATAGTAGCACCATCGGCATAGATATTTGGAAGTGCTGAAGTTTTCTACAAAACCACCAATTTGATGACTACCCAAATTATCCCCGGTCATAGCGTATAGACTACCATAAATTGTTTTATTAGTTTTAGAGAAAAAATCATAAAATGTAATGCTATTATTTTCCAAATTGATAAGATCGTTTACTAAGGGTTGCAGAACTTTATTCAATCCAAATAATTTTATAAACTTTTCTTTACACAGCAAAACTAGCTGTATATTGTGAATTTGTGTTCGATGTTTCCGATCAAGATTTCCTATAACCATATAAACACCGACTAGTTTATGTTTTTTTCTCGATGAACCCAGAGAATCGCAAATTTCGAAAGCATCTTGAAAAAGAATAAGTTCTATGTTGCGCGATTGATTTTGGAAAAAAATATTTTGCTTGTACAGATAACCGTCGTTATAATCCATAAAAACATTCGGCCTGGTGAATTTTTCCTCATGAATTAATTTAAAAAATATGGGGTCTGTTAACAATGATTTAATGGTGTCTACTACTGACACATAGTGGAAAAAACACTTGTTATGATAGTTGTCGGTTCCTAAAACTATTTCTCGTGGCTTAACATAAGGAAGTGTTTGCTTAATATATTCTGCTCGTTTATATGCAGAACTAAATTTATTAAGATCTTGTAGTATTTTTTTTGGAAAAAAGACATTCTCATGGGCATTATTGATTTTATGATTATTATTTTCTAAATCAAGAATTGAAAAAATTTCGCCATAAACAAATTGTAATGCTACATCCGACACTTTGAATTTATATTTTAGCTTAATAAATAAATCTTCGAACGCAATTTGTTTAATCTGAGAACTATTTTCGATATCATTAAGATCTTCAGTTCTCACAAGATCATGAGAAGTGGATTCTACAAATTCAGTGTTTGATACTTGATCATTTTTTGTATTTAAACTATCACTTGATTTTACTAAAAAATTAGTTTTATGGTTACGAAATATATGAACTTTAAATGCTGAGTTTTTTGTGAATTGCTTATAACTATGAGGCACTGGACATACAATTTTACTATTAGCTCTAATATGATTTTGTAAATGAGCAATCACTTCACTGCACTTATTTGATTTAAAGGAACACTTTGCCACACTACAACTGTTCACGCATTATCGTGAATTTTTAAATAGTTCATCTGAAAAATCAAAATATCTTAAATTAGAATCAAAAACAAAACCACAGTAATTTTTCATATATTTAAAATTCAATCGCGTACAATCTTTCATCGATTTCATATATGGGCTATTATTTTGAAAACGTACATCGAAAAAAAAACAACTATTTTTTAAAAATCTGAAATTTTGATATTTTGTTGGTGTTGACGAAAGGAAAAAAGTAATTTCGGCTTTTATTTTTTGTGTACTCTGAATCGGAGTTATGCGCGGTTGAATTTTGAGGCTTTTTCACGTAGTTTTTGGTAATGGTGGCAATGTTTTGTGAATAGGTGCCACAAATTTCATCCGACTTACGTATATTTTTGCAAGTAAAAAGGAACATAATTGAATAATTGAAATAAGTAAGTTTAAAATTAATAACTTTTCTCTTTTCCGCTAGGCGGCGCGTAAAACCTTGGTTTGCTTCAAAGCTCATATCTCAAAAAGTAGGCTTTTTTTTTGTTTTTCACAAATTTTAAAGTAAACATATGCAGCTATGAAATTGAGAAATAAAAAGTCAGCAATTCAATATGGATTTTTTCTTACGATTTTTTAAAGTTTGGTATATGAAAAATTCACATGTGTTTTTTTATTAAGTTTATAATCCTGTACTAAATTTGGATCTAATAAATTAAACATTTCATATTTTAACACCTGCAATAAATTTGAACCATTTTTTGTGTATTTCTGTTTGAGAAACAGGTTTTTATTCAGAATAAGAATTAGAGATCCCAATGATCGAAGATTTTGTTATAATTTCAACATGACCAACACTAACATTAGAAAAAAACATTAAAAAAATGTTTTTTCTATAAACATTATAATTTAATCAATATTATAAATAAATACATAAAAAAATTAATATATATATTTTTTTTTGCCTTTAAATTGAAATATTTATGATCATCAGAAAAAGAAAACATTTTGGCAATTATTTTATCGGGTGTAGTGTTATCCGGTAAAAAACAGTGGAATCCTTGAGTTCTTTGTTTTCTTCCAACATGTCGTAGATGTCGGTGAGGGTCCATAACACCAACCGCTTTGATTTCTTAATTTTTGTCGATCCTTCTGTAATAGTAACAACATCTTTAAGGTCAGGCATTGTTCTACTAATTTCCTCTGATAAGAAGTATGTTTGAATTTGTTTTACTATATTTTGTGACAAACTGTGCACTTGTTTGCTTTGAGGCCAACTGTAAGGACCTACTGTTTCCAACAGATCCATGGCGAATTCTACCAGTCGTCTTGATGCATTAAATTCATCCTGGATACGTTGATTTGACCAAAATTTACGTGGTAGAGTTGTCAACAAAAACACTTGTTTTGATTTACAGCTGGCATCTTTAAACTCTTTTTTAAGGTTCATAAGCCATGATGTATATTCACATTCCTCGTTTGGTGATAACACTTTAACTGAATCTACTTGAAATATTCTTTGACTTATTGCCGATGTGACACTTGCAATTTTTTTATAACTTCCTGTTGTAATATGATTTTCTTTGATAGGAGATTCGGCTAACCTTCCAAGAACATTGTTAATATCTTCTAAAATGTCATTAAGTAGTCCAGGAACTGGTGGAGATAAAGTATCAACCGAAACTGGTGATGGATCTAAAGATGCTGGAGGTATTTGAATATTTTCGTTCGTTGGAACATTTTCAACATCCTGATTTATAGAAATAATTTCTCTATCAATAGTTTCCGAACATGAAAGCTGCTGTATAGAAAATAATAGTTGCATATGAATTTTTATTCATTTTAATAAAATAATTAAATTTACCTTATTTTTATATAAACTGGTCATCACGCAAAGTAAAATTTAGGGTCGCAGCTTTTTGAATAACAGCTGGTGTGACCAGTTTCACATTTTTTGATGTCCGTTGATGATTTTTGAGACCGTACAAGTTACAGCACAATTTGAAAGGCATTTCTAATATTATCTTTTCTAAACGTTATGTCTTCTAAATATTTTGGAATATAATTGATTATAAGGCAATCCAATCAATATATATATATATATATATATATATATATATATATATATATATATATATATATATATATATATATATATATATATATATATATATATATATATATATATATATATATATATATATATATATATATATATATATATATATATATATATATATACCTTTGAAATAGTTTTGACATAGGTGGAATCAGGTAAAATTAGGTAGCTACAATTGAATATATTTTGATTGGATACAAGTATAATTTGGTCAAAAACCGTATGTGGGCGTCATTAGAAATTTTAAATGTTGAAATTATGAGTCTCTAATGAGATTTTAATTAGTAAAAAGGGGCTGAATAGACATTTTTTAAAATGAATAAACATTTTACACACCCTTTTAATAATTTAAATTCCTTTATTTTACCACTTAACTTAAATTAATTTTTAATAAGTTTTTAACCATTTAACCGCACAGAAAATGGTTCAAATTTATTGCAGGTGTTAAAATAAGAAATGTTTAATTTATTAGATCCACATTTAGTACAGGATTATTAACTTAATAAAAAACACATGTGAATTTTTCATATACCAAACTTTAAAAAATCGTAAGAAAAAATCCATATTGAATTGCTGACTTTTTATTTCTCAATTTCATAGCTGCATATGTTTACTTTAAAATTTGTGAAAAACAAACAAAAAAAGCCTACTTTTTGAAATATGAGCTTTGAAGTAAACCAAGGTTTTACGCGCTGCCTAGCGGAAAAGAGAAAAGTTATTAATTTTAAACTTACTTATTTCAATTATTCAATTATGTACGTAAGTCGGATGAAATTTGTGGCACCTATTCACAAAACATTGCCACCATTACCAAAAACTACGTGAAAAAGCCTCAAAATTCAACCGCGCATAACTCCGATTCAGAGTACTCAAAAAATAAAAGCAGAAACTACTTTTTTCCTTTTGTCAATGCCAAAAAAATATCAAAATTTCAGATTTTTTAAAAATCAAAAATTTAAAAATCAACAAAAATATGTACGTTTTCAAAATAATAGCCCATATATAAATATTAATTTTGTTAAAATGAGCCAATTTTAGAAATACGTAGTTAACTTTACAATGCATGCTTTAATATTCTGTTAAAGGGACCACTTTAAGGTGGCCAGTATGTTCACGACCAAGTCGTTATACTTAAGAGCTTCATCAAGATGTTTCTCAATCTGGAAGTGAAAAAACAATGTAAATAGGTTGCTATATTATATGTATATATACTTATCGTAAATCACTTCCAGATGAATGTTAATACGTTGTGGGTTGTCCAGACTTAGCTAAAATTGACATAATACGATATTAATGTTAATTAATATTAATTATTATCATGATTTGTACAATTAAAGATTTATTTATTATTTATAAAATTATGTAAATATTACCAAAACAATCCTTTTGAAATGTCATTCAAAATGTCAATTTTGAATTGATGTGTTCGGTATATTTTGATTTTTAGTTTGATATTCTCAATGTTCACATTGAATTGACGTGTTCGTTATTCTATATTATTCATTCGATATTTTCGAGATCGTTGGAAAACTTGACAGTAGTTGAGTTTTATGATTTGTAGAGTTTTGGCTTTCTATAAAATGAACTGTTTTGGTAGTTTTGGTCTCTTATTCTTACGAATTTATATCTGAATAGTATTGTCAGTAAAAAGTGTTGTTTGTATTACCATGTAGTTGGTTGAGTATGAGCTAAGCTCTCTCTTTTAGTTTTTAAGTGAATTTTAAATATTTTGTATTCCCATGTGTTAAATCAGTAATTGTAAAATTAATAAATGAAGTTTATATAAAGTTGTGTGCATCAGGTCAGTTTTAATGTATATATAAATTAACCAAATAGTTTTTTCTTTGTTCTCTGACAAATATTCGTCGAGCATGCACATGCAGTAAAAACCTCGTATAAGTTTTCATCGGTTGGAACGGGTGATGTTTCCATGCATTTTTCATTTCATATGTACATGATTTCAACTATTATATGAGCTGATATTTTCTTCATTGTATCATTCATCTCATATGTACATGATTTCAACTATTATATGAGCTGAGATATTTTCGTCATTGCTTCAGTTAATCATTTCGTTTACATAACTTCAATTATTATATGAGCTGATATATTTTCATCATTGCATCATTCATCTCATATGTACATGATTTCAATTATTAAATGAGTTGATATTGTCGTCATTACTTCAGTTAATCATCTCATTTACATAACTTCAACTATTATATGAGCTGATATATTTTCATCATTGCATCGTTCGTGTCATATGTACATGATTTCAACTATTATATGAGCTGATATTTTCGTCATTACTTCAATCAATCATCTCATAAGTACATAATGTCAACTATTATATGAGCTGATATATTTTCGTCATTGCATCGTTCATCTCATATGTACATAATTTCAACTATTATATGAGCTGATATTTTCGTCATTACTTCAGTTAATCATCTCATTTACATAACTTCAAATATTAAATGAGCTGATATATTTTCATTTCATATGTACATGATTTTCAACTATTATAGGAGCTGAGATATTTTCGTCATTGCTTCAATCAATCATCTCATATGTACATGATTTCAACTATTATATGAGCTGATATTTTCGTCATTACTTCTGTTAATCATCTCATTTACATAACTTCAACTATTATATGAGCTGATATATTTCCATCATTGCATCATTCATCTCACTTACATAATTTCATCTATTATATGAGCTGAGATATTTTCGTCGTTGCTTCAGTTGATCATCTCATTTCCATAACTTCAACCATTATATGAGCTGATATATTTTCATCATTGCATCATTCATCTCATATGTACATGATTTCAACTATTATATGAGCTGAGATATTTTCGTCATTGCTTCAGTTAATCATCTCGTTTACATAACTGCAATTATTATATGAGCTGAGATATTTCCATCATTGCATCATTCATCTCACTTACATAATTTCATCTATTATATGAGCTGAGATATTTTCGTCATTACTTCAGTTGATCATCTCATTTACATAACTTCAACTATTATATGAGCTGATATTTTCTTCATTGTATCATTCATCTCATATGTACATAACTTCAATCATTATATGAGCTGATATATTTTCATCATTGCATCGTTCATCTCATATGTACATGATTTCAACTATTATATGATCTGATATTTTCGTCATTACTTCAGTTAATCATCTCATTTCTATAACTTCAACCATTATATGAGCTGATATATTTTCATCATTGCATCAATCATCTCATATGTACATGATTTTAACTATTATATGAGCTGATATTTTCGTCATTGCTCCAGTTAATCATCTCATTTACATAACTTCAACTATTATATGAGCTGATATTTTCTTCATTACTTCAGTTAATCATCTCATTTACATAACTTCAAATATTATATGAGCTGAGATATTTTCGTCATTGCATCGTTCATCTCATATGTATATAATTTCAACTATTATATGAGCTGATATTTTCGTCATTACTTCAATCAATCATCTCATATGTACATGATGTCAACTATTATATGAGCTGATATATTTTCGTCATTACTTCAATCATTCATCTCATATGTACATGATTTCAACTATTATATGAGCTGATATTTTCGTCATTGCTTCAGTTAATCATCTCATTTACATAACTTCAACTATTACATGAGCTGATATATTTTCATCATTGCATCATTCATTTCATATGTACATGATTTTCAACTATTATATGAGCTGAGATATTTTCGTCATTGCATCGTTCATCTCATATGCACATAATTTCAACTATTATATGAGCTGATATTTTCGTCATTACTTCAGTTAATCCTCTCATTTACATAACTTCAAAATATTAAATGAGCTGATATATTTTCATTTCATATGTGCATGATTTTCAACTATTATATGAGCTGAGATATTTTCGTCATCGCTTCAGTTAATCATCTCACTTACATAATTTCAACTATTATATGAGCTGAGATATTTTCGTCATTGCTTCAATCAATCATCTCATATGTACATAACTTCAATTATTATATGAACTGAGATATTTCCATATTTGCATCACGGTGTTGGAAGTTGATGTGCCAACCAACTCACATCAAATATATCTTCAATAAAAAAAATACAGTCCACCTCTCATCGACGCCGCATCATTTGGTCCTTCGAGCCGGATATATACGCAGCTCGTCTCAAAATAACTTCGGAAGAAAAAAAACCAACCAACGTTTTTGGATAATTTAAGGTACCATTTAGTATAATTTATAAGTAACTTAATTATTTAAATTTTCGTCAAATATCATTAACATTATGCATTTCTCTAGCATTTATATTGTCATTGTTTATTATTATAATCGTGATTTTTTCGAGACATTCACTACTACGGGGTGTACAATGTCGCTTAGTCGATTGTTTAATTGTCTATGGTGGATGGCTTGTCGGATTGTTTCATTTTATTGACATATTTCGTCTGGAACAATGTTCATCCGTTTTTCTCTTCGGTATTAATTTTCCATAAGGTTAACATGCCGGATTCCCCTTACGAAGACCTCTTGAAAAAACAACGTCGTACAAAATCTCGTCGTACCTGAATGGAATTTGAATTCCAAAATAATTTTGCTGTCGTCGTTAATATTTTTAAAAAAATGTTTATACATCTCGTCATACTCTAATGGAATTTGAATTCCAAGATAAATTTCTTATTTCCGTTAATAATTCAGTTCGTCGTACTTTAATGTAACTTGAGTTCCATATAATTGTTGTCTTCGCTAATATTTTGAAAATCGTTATTCATTTTTCGTCGTACCTTGTTGGAATGCGATTTTTCGTTAATAGTTGGAGTCACTATTCGTTTTCGTCGTACTTAGTAGAATGTGATTTCCAGATATAATTGTTGTCGTCGCTAATATTTTGAAAATCGTTATTCATTTTTCGTCGTACCTTGTTGAAATGCGATTTTTCGTTAATAGTTGGAGTCACTATTCGTTTCGTCGTACTTAGTAGAATGTGATTTCCAGATACAATTGTTGTCTTCGTCAATATTTTAGAAAATCGTTCTGTCGTATTTTTAAATCATTCGTCGTACCTTATTAGATTAATTGTTATTTTTAGGATTCTGTTATATTATGTATTATATTCATCGGATTCTAGTAGATTAAATAGCATATTCATCGGATGTTCCAATATTAAATTACCAATTTATTCATCGGGTCATTTCAAAATCACCGTTTTTGGGTGTGGAGTAATTAATTATTTAATCCACATCGTTCGTCAATCAACATGGAAGTTTTGATATTGGTTGTCCAACATTCGCTGGTTTTTGGATGTGTTAGCTTCATTAATTTTTCGTCGTTCTCCTTGTTGCTATCATAATTCCAACAGATGTTCACTCTTGTCTCATTCTTCGTTACCATGGCAGAGTGTGTCTGACAGTCCACCTTCGTCGTATGAGACAAAATCAAACAATTTTTTCCAATGTTAACCAATGTATACTTGCTAAATGGCTTACATGCCTCTTTTGTATTCAATAGTATCCGTCATTAGAATTCGTTTTAATTCAATATTTGGTAGTTAATAGTTCGGTAGCATCTTAAGTCGTTATAGGTTTAATTATAATTTAGTAAAATGGTTGTCTTCAGTAGGAATTAAGGTCATTCGTTATTTTCACGTGTCCTAGTATCTTAAGTCGTTATAGGTTTAATTATAATTTAGTAACATGAGAGTCTTCAGTAAGAATTAAAGTCATTAGTTATTTTCACGCGTCCTTCGTCTAGTTTATGTTACAAACCGAAAATGATTTCGTTTGAATTAGAATTTTATATTGTGTCATTTCCGTCTGCCAACTTGATAATTCAGGTTGTAGCACCGAGCTTTAATCGTTGACATTTAACTTTTGCAGGCCCCCTCTATTAGCTCAAGATGCGTGCTCAAATGCAGCTGACAAATGGTTCATATGCATGTTCGCGTGCTTCGTCTCAAGGCAGTCTAGTTGGAAATCGGTATTAACTCATCAGCTGACCCTTTTAGAGCTTGGTTTCGTCGTATGTATGGTAGCACGTAGCGGATTGTGATGGTTTTAAAAATTCTGCTTCCACAACATTGCCAACTTCATTGAAGCTCGTAATCTTCAGCATATCCAACAAGCAGCATTCATGTGGTCTACTCTTCGTCACAGAGTGTGTCCGACAACTCAATTTCGTTGTACAATCGTTGTGTCATTTTAAATTGAGCCTATTGTCATTTCCATTAACCCAGCTGAATCCATTCTGAAACGCTCAGTAGCACGAATCAGCGTAATCTCACATCTTGATGTTGAAGAGTTGCAGCAGTTTGTTGTATCAAGTAATTACAAACTAGTGGTGGTTTATATTTCACTAATTAATATTTGCAATCGTCCACGTAACTCAAGCAACAATGTTCTGCGACCAGTCTGTTCAGTCTGACAAGTCACTCACCTCGACTACCGTCATCCCTGAATATTCATACACTTAAAATTTACTTTAGTTGCTGTCCGTAACTGGTTTTAAGGGATTACGTAATTGCAACCATGTCGCAGCCTGGACCGTTTCATTTTGTTAAAGTAAATACTTTAAGGTCGCCAGTATGTTCACGCATTATCGTGAATTTTTAAATAGTTCATCTGAAAAATCAAAATATCTTAAATTAGAATCAAAAACAAAACCACAGTAATTTTTCATATATTTAAAATTCAATCGCGTACAATCTTTCATCGATTTCATATATATAAATATTAATTTTGTTAAAATGAGCCAATTTTAGAAATACGTAGTTAACTTTACAATGCATGCTTTAATATTTTGTTAAAGGGACCACTTTAAGGTGGCCAGTATGTTCACGACCAAGTCGTTATACTTAAGATCTTCATCAAGATGTTTCTCAATCTGGAAGTGAAAAAACAATGTAAATAGGTTGCTATAGCTGCGTTTTTTTCATTTGGGTCAGGGTCAAGGTCTAGATCAACTCTATTTTTTACATGTAAAAACAACAACAACATAACCCAGATATTTATCTGGGTCTAGATCAATGATCTAAAATATTTTGGTTACATAAAATTGCAAGAGATGGCGAAACGTAGGTTTTGATTTCATAAGGTTGGTATGGTCATTTTAAAACTTATAAATGTCAAAGAAAATTTATTCAAAATAAAAAAACTGTCAAAGATATATTGATAAATTTGTTTAAAATCAAGTTTAATATGATTTGTTTTCAACATGATTTCAATAAATTTGCTTAAAATTAATTTTAAAGCAATATCTATGATATAAAATACATATTTTTTAAAGAATAGAAGTTTACAGCTTTTTATTAATTATCAATTATTTTATTTCACGCCATTTGCAATAATCAATGAACATTGCCATATGTAAAAAAATGGATTAGTGTTTCTGATTAAATTTTTTTGAATTTTTTTTATATGAAGTTTTATTTTTCAAGAGACGTTAAATATTTTTTGAATTTTTTTTATATTGAGTTTTAATTTCAAAATGGCGCTACAAGCTCACAATTTTTTTTCTTCTCAGCTCAGTGTTGCCAACAATTTAAAATATAATATTTTTTTTCTTTGCGTGACCCACATCGTTTTTTTCAAACCTTGACCCTGACCCAAATGAAAAAAACGCAGCTTATATTATATGTATATATACTTATCGTAAATCACTTCCAGATGAATGTTAATACGTTGTGGGTTGTCCAGACTTAGCTAAAATTGACATAATACGATATTAATGTTAATTAATATTTATTATTATCATGATTTGTACAATTAAAGATTTATTTATTATTTATAAAATTATGCAAATATTACCAAAACAATCCTTTTGAAATGTCATTCAAAATGTCAATTTTGAATTGATGTGTTCGGTATATTTTGATTTTTAGTTTGATACTCTCAATGTTCACATAGAATTGACGTGTTCGTTATTCTATATTATTCATTCGATATTTTCGAGATCGTTGGAAAACTTGACAGTAGTTGAGTTTTATGTTTTGTAGAGTTTTGGCTTTCTATAAAATGGACTGTTTTGGTAGTTTTGGTCTCTTATTCTTACGAATTTATATCTGAATAGTATTGTCAGTAAAAAGTGTTGTTTGTATTACCATGTAGTTGGTTGAGTATGAGCTAAGCTCTCTCTTTTAGTTTTTAAGTGAATTTTAAATATTTTATATTCCCATGTGTTAAATCAGTAATTGTAAAATTAATAAATGAAGTTTATATAAAGTTGTGTGCATCAGGTCAGTTTTAATGTATATTTAAATTAACTAAATAGTTTTTTCTTTGTTCTCTGACAAATATTCGTCGAGTGTGCATGCAGTAAAAACCTCGTATAAGTTTTCATCGGTTGGAACGGGTGATGTTTCCATGCATTTTTCATTTCATATGTACATGATTTCAACTATTATATGAGCTGATAATTTCTTCATTGTATCATTCATCTCATATGTACATGATTTCAACTATTATATGAGCTGAGATATTTTCGTCATTGCTTCAGTTAATCATTTCGTTTACATAACTTCAATTATTATATGAGCTGATATATTTTCATCATTGCATCATTCATCTCATATGTACATGATTTCAACTATTAAATGAGTTGATATTGTCGTCATTACTTCAGTTAATCATCTCATTTACATAACTTCAACTATTATATGAGCTGATATATTTTCATCATTGCATCGTTCGTGTCATATGTACATGTTTTCAACTATTATATGAGCTGATATTTTCGTCATTACTTCAATCAATCATCTCATATGTACATCATGTCAACTATTATATGAGCTGATATATTTTCGTCATTGCATCGTTCATCTCATATGTACATAATTTCAACTATTATATGAGCTGATATTTTCGTCATTACTTCAGTTAATCATCTCATTTACATAACTTCAAATATTAGATGAGCTGATATATTTTCATTTCATATGTACATGATTTTCAACTATTATAGGAGCTGAGATATTTTCGTCATTGCTTCAATCAATCATCTCATATGTACATGATTTCAACTACTATATGAGCTGATATTTTCGTCATTACTTCTGTTAATCATCTCATTTACATAACTTCAACTATTATATGAGCTGACATATTTCCATCATTGCATCATTCATCTCACTTACATAACTTCAAATATTATATGAGCTGAGATATTTTCGTCGTTGTTTCAGTTGATCATCTCATTTCCATAACTTCAACCATTATATGAGCTGATATATTTTCATCATTGCATCATTCATCTCATATGTACATGATTTCAACTATTATATGAGCTGAGATATTTTCGTCATTGCTTCAGTTAATCATCTCGTTTACATAACTGCAATTATTATATGAGCTGAGATATTTCGATCATTGCATCATTCATCTCACTTACATAATTTCATCTATTATATGAGCTGAGATATTTTCGTCATTACTTCAGTTGATCATCTCATTTACATAACTTCAACTATTATATGAGCTGATATTTTCTTCATTGTATCATTCATCTCATATGTACATAACTTCAATCATTATATGAGCTGATATATTTTCATCATTGCATCGTTCATCTCATATGTACATGATTTCAACTATTATATGATCTGATATTTTCGTCATTACTTCAGTTAATCATCTCCATTCCTTCAGTTAATCATCTCCATCTCATTTCCATAACTTCAACCATTATATGAGCTGATATATTTTCATCATTGCATCAATCATCTCATATGTACATGATTTCAACTATCATATGAGCTGATATTTTCGTCACTGCTCCAGTTAATTATCTCATTTACATAGCTTCAACTATTATATGAGCTGATATTTTCTTCATTACTTCAGTTAATCATCTCATTTACATAACTTCAAATATTATATGAGCTGAGATATTTTCGTCATTGCATCGTTCATCTCATATGTACATAATTTCAACTATTATATGAGCTGATATTTTCGTCATTACTTCAATCAATCATCTCATATGTACATGATGTCAACTATTATATGAGCTGATATATTTTCGTCATTACTTCAATCATTCATCTCATATGTACATGATTTCAACTATTATATGAGCTGATATTTTCGTCATTGCTTCAGTTAATCATCTCATTTACATAACTTCAACTATTACATGAGCTGATATATTTTCATCATTGCATCATTCATTTCATATGTACATGATTTTCAACTATTATATGAGCTGAGATATTTTCGTCATTGCATCGTTCATCTCATATGTACATAATTTCAACTATTATATGAGCTGATATTTTCGTCATTACTTCAGTTAATCCTCTCATTTACATAACTTCAAAATATTAAATGAGCTGATATATTTTCATTTCATATGTGCATGATTTTCAACTATTATATGAGCTGAGATATTTTCGTCATCGCTTCAGTTAATCATCTCAGTTACATAATTTCAACTATTATATGAGCTGAGATATTTTCGTCATTGCTTCAATCAATCATCTCATATGTATATAACTTCAATTATTATATGAACTGAGATATTTCCATATTTGCATCACGGTGTTGGAAGTTGATGTGCCAACCAACTCACATCAAATATATCTTCAATAAAAAAATACAGTCCACCTCTCATCGACGCCGCATCAAAAACTATATATTTTTAAGCTGAGGGCTGTTAAATTATATTTATTTTGTATTGGATGGCTTCTAAAACAATGAGATTGAAAATTATTATATGTACTAAATTTTTTTTTGCAATTTTTTTCTAAACAATTGAATTGTACGTTATTTTTATTTTTATGCTTATACAAATGCTTATTATAATTTTCTATGAAAGAAAACCTTGCATTGCAAGTAAAACACTTAAACATTATAAACAATTCTAAGCTTAATTCTTCACAAAAACACCAATCTAAATTATAAACAATTTTTTTTACCAATTTTTTTACCAATTTTTTTTACCGAACTTACAAAATAAATATAACACTACGTTCTGATTTTAAAGTTTTTTGATTCATGACTTGTGTAATTTACTCGTACAAATTGTACGTAAATTTACAACCAAGGAAGAGTAAAAAAACAAAATCTATAAAATTTAAAACTTTGGTTGTATTTTTACACTTTTTGTCGTAAAATCACAACAAAAGGATTAATATTTACGTATTTTGTCGTAAAATAATTTCAATACAACTTGTTGATGGAATTTTCAACTGCAGGAGGAATACTACTTAAAAAAAGATGTAAATTAAGGCTTATTTTAATGGTAAATTTACGTCTTTATAATTCGAGTTTTTAGAGTGTAGATGAAATTCTATTGAAACCATGATTGATCGGTTTTTGCGAGTCAAAACAGCAGAATAAAAAGCTTTAAACTATCTCAATTTAAATCATTTAAGGAATAAAAAAAAAGTTGATGTTGTTGCTTTAAATATTTTGAGTGCCATTCAAATAGCCACAAAATCAATAAAAGCTCTCAACCGTCAGGATGCCTCATTATTATCTGCAGAGAGAATCCTAAAATTTCTATTCAAATCTCTTCGGAAAAATAATTCAGAAATATGTATTATCCAAATTGTTATTTGAAGAACAATCTCAATTTTTTAAAAGAAGAGATTGCTCAGTAGTTTTATTATTGAAATTTCTACACTATCCAAAGTCACTTAGTCAACCTGAGGAAGATTATTAATCCCGTAGATCAAAAATAAAAAAATTTACAAATCAATAAAAACTGATTCCTCAATGCGTAAAACTAAATTTCAAATACCTAAACTTTGACGGATTATTTTATTTTTCAAATTTTGATATAAATAATTAAAAAGTATTATATATATTTTATTTGCAATTTAAATAGAAGACAGAGTGGATCTCAATTTATGTTTAGTGTTTACTACTCTATTGATACTGATTGTCATAAAATTTTAATTTATTTATATATATTTAAACTAACAAAATAGTTGTATTAAGCATAACAAAATTGTCCAAATTTAATTTTGAATAACGAATTTGTTTTTCATTTGAATTCGAAATTCTGTTTTCTTTTCAAAAGTCGGGACGTCTGGTCACCTTACCTTAAGGTTAAACATTAATTGTTGGTCACCGATAGTCACCGATGATAGATTTGCCGAACAGGATCAGTCGAGCAAGTACGACATCAGCAAGTATTTTATATGCAGTGTTTAGCAGTGCAATGCCACGATAATTGGCACTCCTTAGACGGTCACCTTTCTTACGTAGTGGAACACTGAAAGCTGTTTTTCATGAAACATGCATTCTTCTTGGTCCCAGATTCCCAGTATCAGGTCGTATATCCGTGAGACAAGAGCTGCTTCTCGATTTATAAATAGTTCTGTCTTAAAAATTGGTAATTTCATTAAGCAACTAGTCCAAAGTTCAATAAAAAATTACAACCGCACCGTTGTACTCAATCACAAACAACTTAAATATCACTTAACAACTAATTATTTTCTCATTACATTATTGAAGTTCATTTCGAGGGTTAACTAGTTATTATTAACAATTTTGTCTGGATGTCTTCTTGGAAAATTAATCCACCATAATTGTTATAGTCGCATTATAGTATAGCGAACAAACCAACTCATTGTTTTAATTAACTGAAGTCTCTTGAAATTAAAAAAACAAAAAAGAAAACACAATAGAGCAATAATAACGGAGAACGGACAATTTAAAGAAAAATAATATTATTGATACAAAAGAACTTTTCTTTTTTCCCAACAAGAGGAACATGACATATACAAGGGTAAAGAAATAGTTAAATTATTTTTAGCCTATGCTGAAAAGCAGTTCTAAAGCCTGAATGTTATAGTTTTTAATACCGACGTTCGTCTCATATAAACAAAAATAACTCTTAGATTGGCTTGTTTTGTAATTGATTACTTAAAAGCCGATATTCGTATTCGGAACTCATTCAAGTTCTATTGACAGTGCTTTTGTTTTACAAATTTTTATCCTTTATTATTTAATTTTGACTTTCATTGAAAATCGTAAATCATTATAATATGAAATTTATATTTTTCTGGTAGTTAAAGCTCAATATTTTTGCCAAATGCAACAAGTGAAAAATTTATGATGATATTCGTAAAGAAATAAATATATGTATGTTTTATGAAAAGCAACAGAATTAAATATATTACTTCGGTTTTGGAAAAACCTAAGTATTGCATTCATGAGCCAAAAGTGATATTCTTACCCCCACTGTTTTTTTTGGCACTTCTCGACGTTTTAGGACCTACTGATTCCAAAAAAGCAAAATAAATGTATGTCTGTCTGCCGGAAATCTAGAAAACCGCTGGACGAATTTCAATTTTTTTTTCTTTCTAAAAATAGGTTTACTCAATGGAAAGAGCCGGTAGGACGATGTGTTCGATAACTGTACCGGAAGTGCGTCAAAAAAATCGTCAAGTGTGTCGAAACAAGGAAAATTGCATATTTTTTACTTAAAAAACGTTCATTTTAAGTGATTACGAATAGAAACATTGGATTTCTTTGAAATCTTGATGGTCGGGAATAGTATGTGAGACCAAAAACTAGATTATTGCATTATAAGTTTGTCAAAAAAATGTTGTCAAGTGTATCAAAAGAAAGATTTTACTTCGGTTTCTTTTATTTTTACCTAATTTTTTGGGAAAAATAAAATTAATTGTTTGTATGACATGAAATTTTATTATTATTGTAGAGAATTTTGGCATTATAAGTTTGTCAAACAAATAATTTCAAGTGTGTCAAGAGAAAGATGTTGATTTATTTCTTTAGAAAATAATAAAATTAGTTATTTGTATGAAATGAAAATGAAATTATTACTATTGAGAATTTTATTGCATTATAAGTTTGTCAAAAAAATATTGTCAAGTATGTCAAAAAAATGATTTCATTTATTTTTTTAGCCAATTTTTTGGAAAAAAAATTTAGCTGTTGTATGACGTAAATGTGACATGGAAATTTTTGAATTTGTTATAGTTTTTGAAATATTTTTGAAATTTTGAAAAAAGTTTCAATTTTTGTTTTTGTTATAATTTTTGCAATATTTTTAGAATTGTAGAAAAAGTTTGATTTTGTTTAATTTATCCAATATTTTTGGAATTTTGCAAGAAATATGAATTTTTGTAATATTTTCTCGAAATGCTAAATGGAGAGGTTTTTGAGTAGTTGGCTGATTTTATCATCTTTTCACTAAATTATGTTAATTTATGATCTGTTATGATTTTCCGGCAACGTGTTTTGTGTTAGTTTTGTAATACATTTCTAAACAGAGATAAACAAATACATGTACCTTAACAAAGAGTTATGTTTGATATACATCGCTGCCCAAAACTAAAAACAATGTGCTTATAAAAGTTTTATGCTGAAAACTATATCAAAATCCTTAACCAAAACCGAAGTCTTGATATCTCAGAGCTTTAGATTTCAGCCCCTCTATATTTTATCATTAAATTATTTCAAAAACGAACAATGCTGTGGTAGTGTTGAGAAAATTCCCGTATCTTATTGATTTGCATTAAAGTTTTTATTTTTTTAGTAGTAGGAATTACAATAAGTGTTATAATAACACATAAAAACCACTTAAGACCAAGGTCCCACAACAACATACGTTCCAAGTTGTTGATGAACGTAAATCTTTCTTTTTTTAAATAATATTTTATTTTAGGTTTACCATGAATCTTGCTTTTGTAATAATATTTAAATAAATAAATCAAAAACTACCTCCGTTTTTCATAGATTTACTAAAAATTTTGTATGTACAGAATAAAAAAACACAAAACAAATTATTCACACTTTTTTGGTATAAAATTTTTATTCTTCTTTTTTCATATTATTTTAACTAAACATATTAATTAGGATGCATTTCGGTTTTAAATAAAAACCATCATCAGACAGCTGCTGATTAGCACTGAAGAGAACATTACAAAATTAAAATTATGTTAATATTTACAATAAAATTTAAACAAACAAAAACAGATGATTTTATACTAGTATAGAATGAAACTAACAGAAATTATTATTAGGAAATCATAACATTAATTATATAAATCAATTTTTATAAAATGTTATCTGTCATATGTTTTAAAACTTTTTTTTTTATGATAGATAATGTTGTTCATGATTGAGTTTTAATTTTTTATTTATATTTATTATTATTATAGGAATTTAAAAAGTGGTGATATAACTGGTGCTGCATTTATGTTGATTATGTTTTCCTTGTTCTGGTGAATAAACACACTTTCCTAGGCATCCATTTTCTTCGTATCTTGAATATGTTTTTTTAATTTTAATTTGTTTTTTAAAAAATTGTAGTGTGAGTTGGTAATGGCATGTTCCGCTATGGCTGATTTATTAGGGTGGTTATTTTTTATATGTGAAATATGTTCCTTGAATCTTGTTTCGATATTGCGTTTTGTTTGGCCTATATATACTTTATTGCAATCACCGCAAGTAACTTCATAAATACCGGGTTTCTTAATATTTTCAGCTTTATCTTTGGGGTTACCTAAAATATCTTTCAGTTTGTTTGTGGTTTTATGAACTATTTGAAGGTTGTGTTTATTTAGCACTGTATATGCTTTGTTGGTTATTCTGGGGTTAAAGCTGAATTTTACTCTCTTCATGTTATTTGACGTATTTAAAAATGTTGTTTGTTGATTCTGTTTTATTTTTCTGGATATTTTTTTAACTAAATTATCGATTTCAACCATGTTGTACCCATTGGTAGTTGCTATGCTTTTTATGTGTTCCAATTCTTTCATAAAGTTTGTTGTGGTAAGTGGCAGTCTGCACATCCTATAAATCATGCTATGGAAAGTGGCCATTTTGTGTGATTTTTGTGAGAAAGAATCGGCCGTGGTGTATCTCGGAGTTATTGTTTTTTTTCTGTAAATGTCTATGTCAATTTTATTGTTGATTCTTGTTAGTTTAAGATCAAGAAATGAGAGACATTTTTCATCTTCTATTTCAACGGTAAATTTTATTGTTGGGTTTTCTTGGTACTGGTACTTTCTTTTTTTGTTTTTTTATATTTTTTGTTAAAGAATGGATAACTAAACAAAAAATCCTATCACTGACAAAATATGAATATGGCCAATATTATATGATAGAATAGAGAAAATAAAAGTAAATAGCAAATTTTTACAAAAATTTGCTGAAACAAATCAAAAATGTTATTGCCAATAATCCAGCCGGTTGCATATTCCTTGATCCTGTGACGCACCGTCTTTCTTAATGATTAAAGCCTACACAGTTATATGAAGGCTCGTTTCTTCAAGGAAGCAATGGCGTCTCATCATCAAGGATTATTTCCCAGCGAAGATTGAGGGTGCTACCGTTGACTGAATACAGTTCATCCGCCACCACCTCTAAGATGTCACCTTGGCTTGTGATATCTCACTGCTATTGCAGTGGTATGTGATATCTCACGTTAACTCGTATGTCAATAGCAATTCAGTAAATAAATAATCATCATAATGTATGTTTGATGCCAACTAAGTTGTAATCATAAAGTGGAAAACTTTAAGGTTGAAATAATTTTTAATAGAAGTAGCATTCACATGATCAATATATATACCACTAGCTGGATTGTTGGCAACACCATTTTAGTTTCGTTCCTGCAAATGTTTAAAACAAATTTGGTTTTCACATTTTATTTTATTTTTATCATAAAATATAAGCCTATGTCATATTTTATTATGTGATAAAATACATTGTTAAGTTACCCTTATATAAAGGGTAAAACATAAAATCAAAAAAAAGATTTGTGTACACCAAAATCCTTGAATCGCATGTTGTTGACCTACAACCTTAAATAAAAGGTTTTTTGTGTGTTGTTGCGACACATATTTTAATTCCTATTACACAACACGTGTGGCCTAGTGGTAGCACGCTAGACTTCGCTCTCTCTCTCTCTCTCTTCTCTCTCTCTCTCTCTCTCTCTCTCTCTCTCTCTCTCTCTCTCTCTCTCTCTCTCTCTCTCTCTCTCTCTCTCTCTCTCTCTCTCTCTCTCTCTCTCTCTCTCTCTCTCTCTCTCTCTCTCTCTCCCTCTCTCTCTCTCTCTCTCTCTCTCTCTCTCTCTCTCTCTCTCTCTCTCTCTCTCTTTCTCTCTCTCTCCCTCTGGCGTTTACATCCCATATAGGGACCGTCTGCGCAACCAGCTTTCAATCATCTCGTTCCATGACCAGTTGACTCCAGTTTCGACATTCTATATCACGAAGGTCTTGGATTGATGTCATCACGCCAGCGTTGTCTGGTCTTCCTCTACGACGAACACCAGCTGGTTCTTGTTGGGACGCTTTTTTTATCATTCTATCCAATGGAGCCCTTTCTACATGACCAAACCATCTAATCCGGTTGGATTTAATGAATCCCTTTACATCGCAGCCTCCAAGAAGCTGTCTGATTTCATGATTCATTCGGATTCTATACTGATTTTCAGCAACTTTACATGGACCATAAATAGTTCGTATGACCTTCCTCTCGAATGTTGATAAAATTCTACAATCGGCGGAAGTCAGTGTCAGCTTTCACTTCCAAATGTAAGCACAGGTCGGATTAATGCTTCGTAAAGTGTGAGCTTACACGACCGCGATAGATGTTTTGATCGCAGGAGTTTTGAATATGCGTAGAAAAATCTGTATGCGGCAGAGACACGGGCTTTGATATCTGCCTGCATGTTATTTAACGATGTTATTACAGACCCAAGGTATTTGAAGTTTTCTACGCGTTCTACTTCATAGACGCCAGTATCCAGATTTCCGGGAGGTATGTTCTTAGATGTTGTTAACACTTTAGTTTTGCTGGTGTTGATGCATAATCCAAGCCGTTTAGCATTTCTTTCAAGCTGAGAGAGACTATCCTTAATATCGCTTGTTCTACGTCCAAGAAGCACAATATCATCTGCGTAGTCAAGAACTTGACTAGATTTGTTATATATGCAGTTTTGTGTCTCAATTCGGCTTTTTCTTATCGATGTACTCTATAGTCTATACCAAGGCATATGAGTGCGGACCAGAGGTTGTCGCGGATGATATTATCATATGCTTGCCTGAAATCAACGTAGAGCTGGTCAATGCTGATGTTGTACTCCCAATATTTTTCCAGAATCATCCTTAATGTAAAAGATTGATCTGTGCTTGAGCGGTTGGGACGAAAACCACACTCATAGTCACCGATGATAGATTCGGCGAACGGAATGAGTCGAGCAAATACGACATTAGCTAGTATTTTATATGCAGTGTTCAACAGTGCGATGCCACGATAATTTGCACACTTTAGACGGTCACCTTTCTTATGTAGCGGAACAATGAGAGCTGTTTTCCATTCAGCAGGTAGTTCTTCTTGGTCCCAGATTGCAAGAATCAGATCGTATATACGTGAGACCAGAGCTGCTCCTCTATTTTTCAGAAGTTCTGCGGAAATTCCATCGAAACCTCGTGATTTTTCCGTTTTAAGTTTTTTAATGGGAGCTTCCACTTCTTCTATTGCTGGGTAAGGGAAAAAAATCTCCTCAGTTGATGGAGCAATTGCTCGAATAGGATGAACTTCATTCGTTCTATTCAGTAGGTCTTGAAAGTGGGATCGCCACACTGCCAAAACATCACGTTCACTTGTTGTAAGTTCATTATTTTCATTTTTGATGGCTGTAAATCTTGGGTGGAAATCATTTGTAAGGATCCGTGCATTGGCAAATCGCTCTTTTGAATTTCTGTTGGCCGCATGTTGGTTGATGTTTTCGATGCAGCTCTTCATGTGTTGGCGTTTCTTTTTACGTAGAAGTTTTGTTGAGGCTTTCCTGGGGCATAGATAATCAGCTTGGGAGCTTCGGGTGTTCCTTGTTAACCATTTTTCTCGCAGTTTTTGTTTATGCTCAACGGCACTCGTCGTCAAACCATTCGTTGTGTGATTTCTGTGGTCGTTTTTCGATTGTAGTTTGTGCGGTGGCTATAATGGTTGATTGAAGCGTTTGCCATTCTTCTTGTATGTTTAACGGCATCTCAGAAGAGATGTCATGCTCTTCTATGTTTTGTGTTATTATTTCCTTATATAGACTTCGCACTCGGACTTCTTTTAAATGACACCCCACTCATTTGGGTTACAAGAACTTGTTTTCATCCTTCTTCACTCCAATCTCTTAAAAGCACAAAAATATAATTATTTGAGGCTTTGCTTTAATTCGTTCAGAGTTTATCAAACTTCCTGTCTCAGTGAATTTTTTTTAAATTCGTTTGCCAATTAAGCTCGAAATCCAACTTTTTGTTGCACTTTTTTGACCATAATTCAAAAACTATGCGTTGCAAAATTCTAAAAAATATTGCAATGTTTCTCAAATTAGGTGCTCTTTTAAACGACACACCACTTGACCTGCTTTTAAATTATGTTTTTACCACTTCTCATACCCACTCACCCCTTTAATAAATATATCTATGAGTATTTGACACTTTTCTATATTTTTCATTAAAAACTTACTCATTTTTCTATATTTCCAAATATATTTTAAGATTTTCGACCAAGTAGTCTCGGAGTTAATCGAGGCCACAAAATATACAGAAAACGACATTATTCAAAATTATAAAATAATGGTGGGGTGTCAAATCCCGAAATATATTTTTAAGGAATACTGAAGTGACGTCCTTTCATATGATACCCTACTCGTCTCGATAAAAAATGTATTTTCAAAAATTCTTAACATCCTACCTCGTAAAACAAACGAAAACAGCTTTATTTTTTTTTAACCCGTCATTTTGTGTGGATAGGTTAGTTTTATTAGCACCTTAAATTTTAGGTCCCTAGGATTAATGGGTTACGAGATAATCGATATAATACGAAAAACACATGCTCTCACCAAACGCGTTCGTTATAAAAAACGGAGCCCTAAAAACAGATCTAAGACTAAGTTCCCAAAAGATATTGGGCGTCCCAATTGTTTATTGGGCCCCGATTTCCAAAGACTTTCTCTAGAACGATCGTATAATGGCGATGGCTATCGCGTCAAGAAGACTCTGCCTACTCAATAGATTTAAAATAATATTTCACTCCGTATCAACTACTCCACATTTAAATGGTCCTATATTCGTCCTTGTATGGAGTGTTTCTATTTGTGTTGTGACACTTATTGTAATTCCTATTATTACATAATAAATATTCTTCTTCGATCGTCATTGTAAGGCAGAGCTAATTTAATATGTGAGTTACTGTATTTCTTCAGCAACCATTCCACGACACAATAAATAATTATTGAATATTTGTATTATATTATTCTAAGATTGCTATTGTAAGGCTTTACATATAATTTTTATTTCGTGGTCAATGATGCGGATTGTGATGTTAAGTCGATCGTCCAAAAACAAATTTTCGTCCAAATTCAAATTGTTGAACTATTGAACTACTGTTGAACAATATGATTGTTACAGTCTAGTAAATCGAGGTTGGGGATCTGTTCTTTTCGTTAGGTCTGAAACAGTGCAGAACCACTAGTAGCCACCATCACTTCGATTTTAGCTCTGCTGGCAGTCATTGTGAATGTTCAACTAGCTGAAGTTCAAATCCTGTTGGTATACTGATCCCCCTAATGTTCAGTAGACAAATCACTCGACTGTGTTAACAATACACTCGATGGCAATAATTTGACGACACGTTTTCCTCTAACTATAGTGATAGGTGACTTTAATATTGGTTTCAATAAAAATTCTTAAAACAAGCACTCAAACTAATTTCTACAAAAAAACTTGAAGCTACAACAATTGATAATATATTTCCAATATAAATAATTTATAAACTGGCGTTATTGAAGCTTTCCTTAGCCACCATAAACAGCTTTGGGTAAGAAGCACCCCAGCGTGAAACTATGCTAACAAAACCTGTTGTTTTCTCAAATATTATATACACGGAACCCTCAGCGAGCGAATTATATTCGAACTTGCCTGATTTTTTAAAATTAAATTTACTACATTTTCTGTTGTTCGCAAATGTTTACTGAATTCTAAATTTATCACAATAATTATCAACAACGCCACTTTATATATATTTTTTTTTTTTAATAAGAAGTGTTGTGTAGTAGGAACTACAAAATGTGTCACAACAACACATAGATACCTTTTAAGACGTAGGTCCCACAACAACATGCGTCTTGAGGTATAGGTGGACGCTTTTTTTAAATCTTTGTGGATTGAAAGCACTCGAGACTATTGATTCGGGCAAAGCATTCCATGTGTACGATGTACGCACAAAGAAATCTCTTTGCATTCTATTACTATGACAAGTAGCTTAAATAACCTTAAACCTATAATATAAAGTTTCTTATTGTTCTAGTTTAATCTCAAGTTAGAAGTATTCATATTATTTCAAATTTGATCGATTAATTTTCTATAGTAACCCCTCTGCAATCGCTTTAAAAGGTCTCTCGTGAATATCTTGTACAAAACTAAAAGCATATGCAAACTTACTCTCATCCACTTTTAACTAAAATCAATAAAAAGTAAAACCATTCCAATTTCGTCTTTCCTAAACAATTTTGCTCTGTACCGTTCCTAAGGAGTTGAATAAGGGAAGAACACAAATTGTCATGCATGAAATTAAAATCCGATTGTAAGGGTTGTAAGAAATCATTTGTTTTCCAGTATTGACCAGCATCTAAGTTTTTTCTTTATTATCACTATGAATCATTTCAAACCAAAAACATAAAAAAAAAATGATTAATAATAAACTCATTTAAAAAGGTAAATTTTATAGACCCTTTTACAGAAATCATGAAATCAAACATCACAGTTTTACAACAAAAAATTTAATTTTTTTCTGAATAAGTTAACGATTAAGTTCAGTTTTTTTGTCATAATAAATCTTTATTTCAGTCTAAAAGTTTATCGATAAAACTAAAACTTTTCAACCACAAAGTTAAACTTAATCTTATGTTAAAAGCCGTTTTACATAAACACAAGAATAAAAAAATATGGGTAGATAGTACATAGAAGCATATCTAAACGTCTGACTATATACTTACATGTGAAAGGATATGTTAGATGGAAAATTGTTTGTAGAAATTTTATTGATTTATATATTTTTATGTTCTTCATCTCATCCGAAATTAAATTGGTTTCTGTATATACGAACGAGTAGAGTAATCATTTTTTGGGTATGTTTTGACACATATTTGAAATTGAATTATATTTAGAAAGGAAAAAACATACTTACTCCATTTCCTTAGATGTACATTAAAATAAAAGTATGGATGGATTTTGTTTGTCTGACATTGTTTATAGTTGCGGTTAGTGGATGATAGGAAGGGGCTTCCGGCATCCAATTAAATGTTCAATTTTTTAGCGTGTATTTTATGAATGTTTTGTTTATTACATCATATTATATTATATTTATAAGGTCAAAAAGTTGTTTTAATGTAATTCAATTAAGATTTCAGGCCAACTATGTAGATTAATAACGTTAGGTAAGTGTTAGGGTATGATAATTTTACTACAAAAATTTTTGGTTCTGTGTTGGGAAATTAAAAGAGTTTTTCGAAATGGTGAAGAGTGTGTGTTTTGCTTAACCCCTTGAATATAAGACAGCTACAAATATTGAAGTAGCTAGCATGGGTAGCACCCGGGGCGGATATTGTGGTGTCACCCCAAAAATAAAAACTGTCAATAATAATAAAAAGCCGATAAACGTAATTTATAATTATTTTTAATTAATACAAATGAGCATTATTATTATAAGCCCGCAAGTAATTTTTAACTAATTTTAATTTGCTGAAACTCCTCTCACATGAAGTCACTAATACGCAAATAGTCATAAATAACTTTAGTGCGACCGTTAGATTCGGAAGAAATTCTAAAAAATCCCATTCTACGATGAATTTCAAAAAGTCTAGGTACACCCAGCTAGAAACTGTAACATTGGCCGCTTTTAAATGCCTCCTCACCCTTTGTATCTCTATGAGGAGTTCTGTTGCCAATACCGCATCATAAAAACCAGTAAATTTTGATACCGATAATTTTAACTCTTCACTGTTCGCCAAAAGCTAAGTGTTTGTATGCACAACCTCGAACAATGAAGCTAAATCTTGAACTGACTTCAGTCTAGTTCGGAGTTCAACACTGAATCGGTCAAAACATTCCAACATGTCCTTTTTATGTTGAGCTCTCAGTGGCAGTCCAACATCAGGTGCAAACTCACCACCCGTTCGTTTTTTGCGTTTTTATGACGAATTCGGCTTTCCATTGGAATGTCATAGTCCTCCGATTTTTTCGCAGCAAGATCTCTTGACTCTTCTACAATGAGACTTCGTTATGAATTGACTCTATTTTTGTAGCTAATTGATCAATATCCAAGCCCGTGCTTTGCAATCCAATCCGAGCACAGATATTATTTCTCTTAGAATATCATTCCAAAACAAAAGATAGCAAAGAAACGAAAAATCACATGCTGCATTGTTAAGGTTCTGTGCAGCGCCTCTAGTGTCTACATTTTCTTGTTGATCACTTAACTTCTCAATTTCAGCCACAATCCCATCAAAGTTTTCGGCCAATATTTTTACTGCAGCATAATGAGCACTCCAATGCGCTGTTAAGAGTATTTTAACAGTTGCTTTGTTGTGTTTAGCAAGTACTTCCCAGCGGCTAGTCGAAGCAGAAAAACATGTAAAAATGGCTTCCACTGACGAGTGTTGGCCGTATAAATTAATTGAATGATCTTTGCAGCCCACAAAAATTGCTTTGTTATTTTTTGCTTTAATAATAGCTTGCACTTCTCCTACTACTCATAACAGCTGCATTATCATAACCTTTGGGAGCGACAATTCATAACATCTATACCATCATTTTCAAGATTTTTACACTGAAAAAAACATGTCCTATTTCCAATCGAAATGCAGTTGTCTCAACCTCACCGTGCGGGCAGATATGGCGAATCGAAATACGAGATTGATTCAACAACCGTACAATGATAAGCCGATGCAGTTGAGACAATCAGATGAAATATTTATGTGGAAATAAAATATAGTTCAATTAATCTCAAATACTTAAATTTTAAAACGAAAAATTCATGATATAAGGCCAAAGAAATATGTTTTCATGGAAATAGTTATTAACTTTATTCAACTACTGTTATATTGGATAGCACTTTATATTTTAATTACACCTCATTCTGTTATCAGGAAAATGTTACTGAGTACTGAGTAGTTGTCCCAATCACGGTGAAATTGTTTGTAAATATCTTTTCTTTGCATGAATAATAAACTGCCATCTTCGAGATGAGGTTATCATTACTTCAATTTTTTTTTCAGTGTAAGAATTTCATCGCTTAAATCAGCGGCTTTTTTCCACGTAAAGGAAAAAATTCAAGGAATACTTTCTTGATTTCCACTTTACTACCATCAATTTTCACATAACGAATCACTTCGGACATTTGATCAATATGTGAAATGTCAGGTGTGCTATCAAACATAATTCCAAAATATTTAACCGATTTAATTTCGTTGACAAGCTTAAACTTTACGTGGATCGCTAAAACATTTATGAACTCATTTTGTATATCTGGTGACAAATATGATACTTTTGGTGATTTACCATGCTCCAAATTCAAAATGTGTTCTTTTAACACTACATCATACTTTGACAATAGTTTGGTTAGTTCTAAGAAATTGCCTTTATTTGAAGAACTTTGTCCTTCATCATGTCCATGAAATGCTGGGTTTTGTTTAGATAAAAACAAAGTTATATCCAATAATCTTGATGAAAGATGTTTCCACTTCTGTTTTTTATTGTATATTAATTGCAAGGCTGCGTCTCGTATCGTTTTATGAATTTTTAACCTCATTTCCAAAGTTTTCCACTTTTCAAAATTCTCCAGATGTTCATTTGAAGTTTCATGCTCCGCCACTTTGGGATTTAGTTTCCACCGCTTCTGATATCCAGTAGTAAATGTTGATTTCGTATTATTATTATTGGTGACAGCAAATACACGACAACAGAAGCAATACAGGACGCAAGTTATTATTTACAGGAGAATAAACAATCCATGGCCGTAGAATTTTTTCACCATTATTCATCACTTTATAAAACCATTCTTTAGAAAGATGGCGAACATCACCTTTTATGTCTAACCCGTGTCTAGATACAGTAACAAACGACCCTTCTCTATTTTGAAAATGTTCACTTTCTTTTTTTATGATTTCAATGCGAACATTACCAGAGACGAGTATATTCCAATGTGATACATCTCTTAAGTCCTGAAGTGATTCACCCATGCAAATACTGTCTTCGATAGTAGAAGCATTAGCGGCATTATCACTGTCATTTTCATTATTCCTTTCTAATTCGTCATCATAGGTTATCATTATTAATTCTGTATTGTTGCTGTTACTTTCCGAAGATGAGCCAATATTCTCTGAAACATTCGTTGCATCAACGTGATAATCAGTTTCTTTTGATGAACCGTGGATATCATCGGGTTTTGTAACATATTTATAGATTTGGTCTTTCTCTGCTAGAACCAACTTTTTCTTTAAAAAGTATGAACTCCTCGTGGCATATTTATTTTTTGGGATATTTGCTAAACGAAATCTAAAAAAATATTTTTAATTATAGTATAGGTATCAGCAAAGCATTAATTCTAAATATATTTGTACATAGTATAATAGGTACATAGTTCATAATAAGTACACTGTGTTAACGACTAAATACAGCGCCAAGAAAATTAATTTATTTAAATTTCCTTGTAACAACTTATATTAAATAATATTTGATAAAATGGAATATACAAATCATAGCCTAATATTATAAGGAACTATTTAAAAAAATATAAGTATGAAATCCTAAAAGATATTTTATATAAAGAATTGAAACCAAAATTAAATATCCAATTAGAATCATGCTCAATAATTTACAAAATTGAATGTGATTTTTGTGAAAAATTTTACATCGGGAAAACCGGAAAATGTTTTAAAGACTGATTTAAGGAATACCTGCCTAAGAAGAAAAATAAACAAAATTTAAAGTTTATTTTTGCAAACTATTTACATAGTTAATAACAATAGCTACACCACTTTTAAAAAAAAATTGAAGGCTTTACATTTATGTAGCCAAGGATCTTTAAAAGAATCACTTAATGAGTTTGAAATTTCTAAGGTATTTAAAACAACAAAATGTACTTTTAAATGATAAACTTTCATTTAATTCAAATATATAAATATATAAAACTGAAAACAAACAGTATGAGTATGTATCAACCTACAAAAATTTGCAAAACTGTAGTAATTGCATAACTGCCATTTTATTCCACAGTAATTATTTTTGTGTCCATTGAAAAACGATCTATTTCAATATATTCTTTGAGTTTCAAGATAAAGGAAAAAAAATTATTTTGAGATCATTTACAAACACGGTAATTTGATTGTTTGTTAGTTTCCTTAGGTGTTTGCAATTAATTTGTTTGAAATGTAAAACATATATTAGGTAGTAAGGTTAAGCGGATATTTTAGAAATAATTTTGGAATAGAGACATTGTAACTCAAGGGTGCCACCCTATCGACAAAGGGTGCCACAATTTCGACGTAAACCACTTTTCCTATACATTATTCAGCATATGTGTTTTCAGACCTGGTCATTAAATAATCATGCTTGCATACTAAATAATATATCGTAAAAAACGGTCAATATGGTATTGATAGGAATATTCAAAGCTATTGAGTAATTGTGGTGATGGGATTCAATGCTCAACAAGTTGATTCGATTAATATTGTTAAAATTTTATTTCACGTAATAACTCAAAAATTTTAAAAAGTAGAATAGATTCTTTTTGAACCAATAACACATTTAAAGGACACATTTATAAGTTATCACAATTTATAAATTAAAATTATATGGATAACCTGGTTAAAATGGTTTCTAAGTGATTTATCGTTGAAAACATGTGATGGTTTGTTTAAGTTTTTTACGTTCGGGTGTCACCCCAAAACGGTTTCGAAGTGATTTATCGTTGAAAACATGTGATGGTTTGTTTAAGTTTTTTACGTTCGGGTGTCACCCCAAAACGGTCTCGAAGTGATTTATCGTTGAAAACATTGTGATGGTTTGTTTAAGTTGTTTACGTTCGGGTGTCACCCCAAAACGGTTTCGAATTGATTTATCGTTGAAAACATTGTGATGGTTTGTTTAAGTTTTTTACATTCGAGTGTCACCCCAAAACGGTTTCGAAGTGATTTATCATTGAAAACATTGTGATGGTTTGTTTAAGTTGTTTACGTTCGGGTGTCACCCCAAAACGGTTTCGAAGTGATTTATCGTTGAAAACATTGTGATGGTTTGTTTATGTTTTTTACGTTCGGGTGTCACCCCAAAACGGTTTCGAAGTGATTTATCATTGAAAACATTGTGATGGTTTGTTTAAGTTGTTTACGTTCGGGTGTCACCCCAAAACGGTTTCGAAGTGATTTATCATTGAAAACATTGTGATGGTTTGTTTAAGTTGTTTACGTTCGGGTGTCACCCCAAAACGGTTTCGAAGTGATTTATCGTTGAAAACATTGTGATGGTTTGTTTAAGTTTTTTACGTTCGGGTGTCACCCCAAAACGGTTTCGAAGTGATTTATCATTGAAAACATTGTGATGGTTTGTTTAAGTTGTTTACGTTCGGGTGTCACCCCAAAACGGTTTCGAAGTGATTTATCGTTGAAAACATTGTGATGGTTTGTTTAAGTTTTTTACGTTCGGGTGTCACCCCAAAACGGGTGACACCCGGGGCGGACCGCCCCCCCGCCCCCCCCTAGCTACGCCTCTGGCTACAAATATTGAAATAAAAAACTCGATTCATTTTTACACTACAAATATTAGATGTACAGACTAGGTTAGTATTTTTGTTAGTATTTTGTTAGTATTGAGAAAAATACCAATCTTGTCTGTGTCCATAATGTCTGCATCTGTGTTAAGTGACATACAATATAACTTTGTTTTTCCTGATCACAAATTGAAAATATTAAAGGGCTAAAATCTCACAGCTCTGAGATATCAAAACTTCGGTCTGGGTTAAGAATTTTGATTTTGTTTTCTGCAAAAGACTTTTTTGAGGACATTGTTTTTAGTTTTGTTCAGCGATGTATATCAAACATAAAACTCTTTGTTAAAGTACAAGTATTTTTTGAACGATAAATTTCAAATTAAATACTATGTTCCGTATTTTTGTAATGGTGATTCGTATAAAAGTTCATATTTCAATTCAATCAGATTTTATCGCTGCAGTTTGTGTTGATAATAATAGTTTTGTAAAAGTTCGTCCCTTAAAATTAAAATTGGATATTAATCCATTTATAAAAAACACGATTCAAACGTACCCATTTTTATCAGTCAAATGGAAGGTCTAATTTCTTTTGGTACTAAAATGATTGTGGTAGGAGATTTTAATATCAACCTTCATAATGATGACTCTGAAGTTTCGGAATATAAAAATTGCTTGATTTCCTATGGATTTTCAATTGTACATAAAGTTTGCTCCAACTACGCAACAAGAATTGGAAACGGAGTTTGTACTATAATTGACCATATTTGGACAAATACTTTTGATTATTCTTTTTCATTTAATTTATTGGAAAAGGATCTTAGTTTATGATCAGACATAAAAACATTTTTTTAAGTATTAAAATTAATGGTGACTTAGAATCTAATATTATATTTGAAAAAACTATTTTGAATTATGAAGCAATTGAAATTTTTGGACTGCTAGACAACATGCATGAATATGACGATGTTTATAAATTTATACATTTTATTTCAAACTTGATTTCGAAAAATAAAATTACACACGCTTATAGAAACCAAATAAACAATAAACCATGGAATTCTAAAAAGAAGAACTAAGGAAAATTAAAAATAAATTAACAACATAACAAGACGTTGATTGAGAAGCAGAATTTAAATGATAAAGCTGAATACTTTAAAAGTAAGGTTAAAGATTATCGAAATAATCCATATAAGTTTTGATCTCTTATCAAATCTCTCATAGTCAAAAACAAACCAACTTTAATAGGAATATTTCTCTTATAATCAATAATGTTATGCTTCAAGATCCACAGCAAATATCAAATTGTTTTAATGAATATTTTTGTAATGTTGCAAAGGAAATCCATTGTGACATTCCAAAATTACCATATGAAAGCACTGATACTGCACATATACGTATTCCTTTTAAATTAAGAATCGTGTCTATTGTCTAATTTCGGAAAAAGTTTTAATTTTTGATTTTGTAAGAATTTTTGGAATATTTTTAGAATTTTGAAAAATTTTTAATTTTTAATTTTATTATAATTTTTGGAATTTTGAAAAAATTTCCAATTTTTGATTTTGTAATAATCTTTGCAATATTTTTAGAATTTTGGGAAAAAGTTTGAATTTTTAAGAATTTTTGAAATATTATTGGAATTTAGAAAAAGTTTAAATAATTGATTTTATTCTAATTTATGAAAAATTTTTGGAATTTTGAAAAAGTTTGATTTTATTTAATTTAACAATATTTATGGAATTTTGATTATAATTTTCCGGCAACGTATTAATGTTTCGTGTTAGTTTTGTAATAAATTTTTAAACAGAGATGAAAAATACTTGTACTTTAACAAAGAGTTATGTTTAATATACATCGCTGCCCAAAACTAAAAACCATGTCCTCATAAAAGTTTTTTGCCGAAAACTATATACAAATCCTTAACCCAGACCGAAGTCTTGATATCTCAGAGCTGTGAGATTTCAGCCCCTCCATATTTTAATAAATTTTCTTTGAAATCAAAAAACTAACTCTCTCTAATTAAGCAATATGCCAACATAAATATTATTTTAGTCGTAGGAGTAAACAAGACAAAAAAGATGATTCAATGCAAGCCGTCCCTTTCTTTCCTTCATTTATCGAAACATAAAACAAGTTTTTGTTGAGGTACTAAAGCATTTAAAAAAAAACAATTACAAGAGAAAAGATTTAATATTCAGTTTTTTCTCATTTATTTAAATATGTAACAGATAAACATATTACAAAGGAAAGCCATATGATTTCATTTAATATAATATTTTTAAATTACAAGGTGCGTCATCATTTCATTATTTCTTTATTTACGTTTGATAAAAAAATTGAAATAGCAATGTGTATTAGGTTATATACATTGAAATGAAAACAAAATATAACCACAATGATATCACTAAATAATGAGTTTAGGAAAATACACGCTGGACGATAAAAGATTCATCACATTTGCAACTGATTATTTAGATACATGTTAAACAAAATTTATGTAAAGCGAAGCAGTTAATATTATAGTTTTAGAATGAGGAATATAGGGTGAGTTATCAAGATGCCGGCCTTTGCTGGTAATGCAATCAGTCTAATTGTCTGAACTGTCAAGTCCCGGCTTCCCGACAACCCACCTCAATTCCACAAACGTCACCTGGCAGAATTGTGATCACAACAAATCATTTTTAGATTAGACTAAATCTTTTTAAGCACATGAGTTAACGTGAGATATCACATACCACTGGCAATAGCAGTGATATACTAGCCAAGGGGACATCTTAGGGGTGGTGGCGGATGAACTGTATTCAGTCAACGGTAGCACCCTTAATCTTAGCTGTGAAATAATCCTTGAAGATGAGACGCTATTGCTTCCTTGAAGAAATCAGCCTTCATATAACTATGCGTGTGCTTTAATATTCAAGAAAGACAGTGCGTTACAGGATCAAGGAATATGCAACCGGCTGGATTATTAGCAACTACATTTTTGTTTTGTTTCATCAAATTTTTGTAAAAATTTGCTATATTCTTTTTAATTTATTTTTATTTTCTCTATTCCATCATAAAATATTGGCCTATGTCATATTTTGTCAGTGATAGGATTTTTTGTTTAGTTATCCATTCTTTAACAAAAAATATAAAAAAACAAAAAAAGAAAGATTTACGTCCATCAACACCTTTGAACGTATGTTGTTGTGGGAGCTTGGTTTTAAAAGGTTTTTATGTGTTATTGTGGCACATATTGTAATTCCTACTACACAACACATATTATTAAAAAAATGATCCTGAACAGTTTCGATGAAAGAAAAACAAGAATATCGTTGAAGAGTAAAATGTATAGTTTAGACTTTAGCTTATCTCTTAGTTCCGGTTGACTTAGTTACAATGACATTAAATGACATTAAATTTTTATATTTTTAAGTTGGTGATTTATTTAAAACAAAAAAAAAGCGTTGTGTGAAAGATTTTGTGTATAAGAAAATATATTTCAAATTCCAAAACTAAATTTATAAATTTACCTTATTTCCCGAAAGATACAATAATGACAAACCAATTAGGTTTTTTGTTTCACATCATTTAATTTTTTAAAAACCAAATTTAATACTCGTTATCATTTATTCAATGGAAAAACAAACCAAAGCCGTTGAGGATTAGCAAAATGAATTTTTCATTTTCAGTAAAATTTCAGGTTAAACGAGTATTGAAAATGCTCTAAGGATATATTGCTACATTATTTTTTGTTTCAAAATAATGGTTTTGCGGTTTAAAACCACAGTTTGACGTTAGTTGACGTTAATTCAACATAGTTAACTTTAATTACTATTCAACTTATCTTATTCAATTCAATATGTGCGAATATAAGTAATTTAATTTTAACTTTTGAACCAGTTTATGTTAAAACGAATTTGAAATGATCTTTAAGGTCTCTCTGTTGTGGTACTGTTCTTATATAGGACATTTGATACCAGTAAACCGAATTCCAATATACTGTGGTGGTTTATAAACCAAAAACTGAATTATCAATACCGGAATATTTCAATATTAATTTTTATCAAAAATTGTTTAGTAATTTAAATAATTAATTTCTGCGATGTGTCTGAATTTATTTGGTATGAAGAGGAATTGATAGTATGTTCTTGTTTTGGCTATCCTCTCCATCAAGTGTCGAAACTATAAGTACCAATTCCAAACTCGGTGCAATTCATTGTACGTGGAATGAGAATTATTGATCTTAACTATTGCTTACCTTGTTTTCGCATGAATTGTTTCTCCCAATTTCAGCTAGAAAATCTGTATGGATTTGGAACTGTCTGAGCATTGTACAACTTAGTGCAATCTGTTGGAAGTGGCATACATGGACAAATGTATGTAAAAAATTATTTTGGCTTTCACTATTGCTTTCGATATGTACTAAATGCATGGTTTACCGGATTTGGATGTAAACATTCAAAAATGATATAGTTTATCTACCAAGCTTATCTACCATTTTGAATGGATCCTGAACCCTATAGAATTTCTTAAGTTTGGCACCTTTCTCAATCCACAAAAATCAATATGAGATGAATCTATCTAAAATATGAATATGAAATATGAATTCGGCACATTTGAAAAAATTAGCATAGTTTTAGTTTCAATGGAATTGTAGATCTACCATAGTTTTTTCGCTGTAACTGCCAATATGTCATTTGACAGTGTTATAACACAACACGAGGTATTTAAAGTTTCCACGCGATTTACGTCACAGTTTCTAGTATATCTAGATTGACAGGAAACACATTTGTCGCTGTTGTGGAAAACGGGAAAGCTCATAGTTTTGCCAATGTTGATGCATAATTCAAGTCGTTTAGCGTTTCTTTCAAACTGAGAGACCATCCTTGATATCACTTGGCGTACGTCCGAGAAGCACATTATCGTCTGCATACAAAGCACCAACTTAAATAATACAGAGGCAAATGCATCTCTTTGTCGATTCCGATATTGTGAGTTTAAAACTGGTGAATACATGATTTTGTACGCATAAAATTTTGCCATTGTTGGGTTGGGATCCCAGTTAGCAATTTTTGTCAAATTCACGTGAAATCAACGTTAAGTACGGGCAGTAAAATTCACGTAACTATGTAAACAATTGAGTATAGTTTACCGTATTTTCACTTTAAATGGAAATAAAACTGCCACATAAAACAGGTGAGTAGCACGTAGTTTTCTTGTAAACAGTCTTACGTGGGAAATTACCTGGTTATATTAAACACGTGAATAATACGTAATTTTCACGTGAAGAAGTTAACTTATTTAACGAAAATGTTTGAATTTATTAGTTAAGTGAAAAGTTTACTCTTTTGCATTCATTTACTATGTTTCGTAAATTGTTTACTGATATTTATGTATATTCGGTTTATTTTATACTAATGTTTGGCGTTGTCATATGAAAAATGGTAAGCTTTTTACATATTCCAGGATTATGTTTTTAAAATAAGTAATTTTGAATAATTGAATTTTGCGGGTTATATATGGAAAATTACATGCAAATGCGATTTTTATGGTAAAGATACGAGAAAAATAATAGTTAATGATTATCGTTTTCAGAATTGATGAAATAAAAGAAGATTTAAAGCACACGCGAGCTCTTCTGCAAACATTACTGGACAAATGTGCTGCACATGAGGTCCTACTCGAAAAAATGTTTGATAGTGTCAAACTATTACATACAGTAAATATTGGTGGCATTACATCATCGTTAGCACCACAAACAAGCGCGCAGGCTGAAAAGAATGAGGTTGATATTGCGTGGCTTTCTAAGACACTAAAATTACTTCGTTTTAATGACCTCGTAGCATTGGATTTGCTCAACTCAGATCTACGCAAAGAAAGAAATTTCAACATCTTGCTTAACCATTTTAGCAGTGTAATATCTTACGATGGGAAGCAAGGTATTATTTGATGCCTCGGTATGATGATTATGTTTATTATTAAATTACAAATATTTTCTTACAGATGGTCATAGAATCGGTTGGAACATGTTAGTGCCCCGTCTAATCCGTGTAATTTTGAACTGATCTGATCTTGCAAATCCAAAACATCCACTAATAAAAGTGCATTACAAGATAAAGATGCTGATGTCAACTTGATTACAGCAATTCTTATTAAAGCTGACGCAAACCTGAATAAGCAAAAGACTGGAACACTTTTCAAGGAGTCAATAATTAAGCATTCGGCAAAATATTTGAAGCTGAAGGAGAAAAAGCCCAAGTTATTGATAGACAACAAAAAGAGCCAAGCTAAGCCAATCAACAATTCCAGTCCATGAAAAAAAGAAACATCGAAAGAGTCAGATGAAAATACCCCCTACTGAAAATACGGCCACATCGCACGTAGTAGATGGAAATGATACAATTTTTAGCTTCGTTCCACGTACGACAACATTGGCTACCGCCAATACCGACACAGCCATATTTTCAGACTAAAAATAATCTAAAATTTTTCACTTTCTATCAAATATTATCAGTTCCAATTGTTATTACAAACTATTCAACAGGGTAGTTCAAGAAATATTGCACCAAAAAGTAATCTAACCTGGGAGTGGAAATTTTGCAAAATACACATCACGTTTTAATGGAAAAAAGGATTCATGTTTAGAATCGTTTATCAATGCAGTTTCTGTTTATAAAGATTGCACAAATATATCAGATGAGAATGCATTTAAAGGTTTTCCAATGCTGCGTGAAGGTATAGCCGCAACTTGGTGGCAAGGTATAAAAAATAAAAATTCAATATTTAATGAGCAATTCAGTTGTTACAATCAGCATTTGGTCAAAAGAAACCAGCTTACCAAATATATAAAGATACATTTTTAAAATCGCAATTCTAAAATACTAAAACGGATATTTTTATATGTAATATTCGTGTCTTCCTCCGACAATTACCCGATCCAAGTGTACTGCCTGAATCTGTTCAATTAGATATGATTTATGGATTATTATCTAAACGGATTCGACAGAAAATAAAACGGGAATCATTCAAAACATTCAATGAATCATTAATATTGGCTCGTGAAGAGGAGCATTTCTTTGAAGACTTTCAAACATATGGGAATAATGAATTCGTTGCTTTAGAATAAAATAAAAAAACTGTATTGTAGATACTGTAAAAGAACATGTCATGACATTTCTTCATGTATGAGAAAACCAATTCGATTTGAAGATAATTCGAATGAAATTGAGATTTCTGCAAAGTCAAGTAAGTTGGACCCATCCTGTTTTCGTTGTGGATTGTAGTCCGGCCCTGAAAAAAAAAAAAGAAATATAAAATAGATGAGAGTGTGAGAGTGATACCTCGCGATCAAAGAAGATGATGAAAAGGAGAATGATATTAGTCGTCGTCGAGAGTTTGAACAGTTTTATTCATACAATATAATAAATGATTATTATTCAAATATCACGTGTTTTATTAAATTATTTTATATTTGCCTACAATCGTCAGAAGTGGGATAGGAACGGTAGTCCTATCAAAAAAATATTATTCGCAAATTAAATTAAATAAAAAAATAATTACATTTTTGGTCATATTGAAAATTATTCTAAGTAGTGGAGTGTGAAAAAAAACCTAATAAAAGTGAAATAAAAATTACTAGAAAAACAAATTTTAACTACAATGGGAAAGCTATTAAGATAAAATTATTCAAAGAAAAAAATTATTATTATTATCCAAAAAAAAGCATTATTGCTGTAAACGTGTTCCATCTTGTTAAGAAAAAAAAAAATGTTAATAAAAACCGTTATGAGAGAATGCAAAAAAATAAATTAGTTTGAAGAGAAAATAAATGAAAAGAGGAGTACAGAAAAGCTATTGTGTATTCTTTTCGACTTTGAATTTAGATAAAATTAAAATGGACAATTTTTATAAATTAAGTGCTATTTAATAAGCCAAAAGTAAAATTCGAGCTTGGTGAGTTTAATTAATATCGAACAATTATTCGATTTATTCATTAAAATTATTCCAACTAATTAATCGATGTATTCAATATTTTCAAAACCATTTATCACTGATTTATAAATGATTCAAAACTATTTTTCGATTTGAGTGATAACCTTAAGAAAAATGAAATTTTATTCAAAACAGTTATTCGATTATTCAAAATAAAAATTATTCAAATAAATCAAAACTATTATTCGGTTTACCAAACTTCAAATTATAAACATTCGAAAATTTTAACTAATTACATTAAAATAAATAATAAGTTACTAAAAATGGATGCTAAAGCATTAATGACGTATCCCAAAGAAAAATTAATTCAATTATGTAAGGATAATGGGCTAACTACGGAGGGAAACAAATCCGAGTTGGCGACTCGATTATTTGAGATTGGAATTACTGAGCAAGATTTAAGGAATCCCGTTGGTAATAATGTTGTTCCAGTTATTATGGGATCTGAGTCACAAATTAATACAGACTCGTTATTAAAGGAAATCGAGCTGCTAAAGAGAGAGCTCAACCTGCTAAAAAGGGAGAAAGAAATGGAATCCCGAGAGAATGAGGTCGATAAATTAAAGGGAACACATAAAGTACTGATCAATTATGAGGATTTTGTCTCTGATTTCCATGCTGAAAAAGATGATTTTGCGCACTGGATAAGTTACGTGAAGATGCTCAAAGGTCATGCTAGTTTGACAGACGAACAGATCAAGCTTATTATTGTAAAAAAGATAAAGGGAAGAGTCCTGAAATGGTTCCAATCACGGCCTGAACACATCCAAATGAGTGCAGAAACTTTGATTAAATCTGTGGAACAAATATTCGATACCAGGCCAAGCCGAGTGGTGGTCCAACGTGACTTTGAAAACTGGAAATGGAAATCTGATGAGGCCTTCGCCGACTATTTTAACGATAAGGTCATCTTGGCTGGACCTCTTAATCTCGACGACAAAGAGTTGATCGAGTATATAATTGAAGGCCTTGGTCACGAAACTCTGATTAATATGGCTGGAGTGAGCAAATTCGGTTCAAGTACGGAGATGCTCGAATCATTTTTAATTGTTAGTCGTCCAACATTTGGGACAAATAAGTACAATGAGAGATTTAGAAGTGAAGTGAGTGGCTTTACCAGGCCTCAAGGTTGCAATAGTCAAAAGGGTCTTAGTTATTCCAAGGCGGGACACAGTGCTAATTATTCCAAATCAGGACCAGATAATCATTCTTCCAATTCAGGACCGACTTCAAAATTTGGATCAAATACAAAATATTATTCTAGAGGAGACCGTGGCAAAACACAAGTTACCTGTTTCAATTGTGGAGAACAAGGTCACGGTCTGGGTCAATGTAAGAAGCCGAAGCGAGACCGAGGTTCCTGTTATTCATGTGGAGAAAAAGGACACTTTATTCAAAGCTGTCCAAAGAAGAATCAAGATTGACAATCAATTGAGGATCAGGCTAACATAAGATTTATTAATAATTGTAAAACTGAAATAAACATAAATATTTTTTGTCTTTTAGATACTGGCAGTCCCATCTCTATGATTAAAGAATCTGTGGTTGCTGGAGGGATTATTATTCCACTGGAAACGAGTACTTTTTCATGTAAGTAAGTACTCATTATGTTACTCAAAACTTGAATTGTTTTGTGGTGTCTGATTCCACGATGAATTACGATCTAATTTTGGGTAGAGATTTTATAGAAAATTCAAATTTAATGTTAATTAATCCAGATTTATTCCACATGAATAAGGAAATCAATAACTTAATGCTTATTCAAATTGATAACAACCAGTTTCCTGATTTAAATATTAACCCTTAGTCCTGATATTATTCGCCAAGTTGAACAGTTACTCCTGGATTCTTATTTTCTAAAACAAAAACCAGTTATTCCCATAGTTAATCATTCGATGAAAATCATTCTTAAAAAACTTATTCCATTTCATTTTAATCCTCGTAGACTCTCATATAATGAAAAGGGGCAACTGCAGAAAATTATCGAAGATCTTTGTGCAGAAGGAATTATTCGTCCAAGTGAATCCGAATATGCATCACCAATCGTTCTTGTTAAGAAGAAAACTCGTGAACTTAGAATGTGCATAGACTACAGAGAACTTAATAAAATTACTAATTGTGATAATTTCCCAATTCCGTTAATTGAAGACCAGTTATTATTATTGCAAGGGAAAAGATATTTCACTTCATTGGATTTAAGAAATGGATTTTACCATGTTCGCATGGATGAAGAATCAATTCCTTATACCTCATTTATTACTCCCTTGGGACAATACGAGTTCTTAAAAATGCCATTTGGCCTGAAAAATGCGCCAGCTAACTTTACTCGATTTATTCAAAAAATTTATGGGAAATTACAAGACACCGGCAATGTTTTAATATATCTAGACGATATATTAATCGCAACAAAAGATTTAATTACTCATTTAGAGACACTAAGGAATGTTATGATTTTGGCTTCGGCAAATAGTTTAGAGTTTAAATGGGAAAAATGTAAATTTTTGCAAACCGAAATCGAGCACATAGGGTATTCCGTGAGTCATGATGGGATTTCACCGACTAATGCCGGTTTAAAAGCGGTGTTGGAATTCCCAATTCCTTTAAACATCAAACAAGTACATAGTTTTGTAGGATTAACCTCCTACTTCCGGAAATTTATTCCTAATTATTCGTTAAAAGCAAAACCATTATCCGACTTATTAAGAAAAAACGCAAAGTTCATATTTCAAGAAAAAGAGCTAGCAGCTTTTGAAGTTCTGAAGAGTGAGTTGGTTTCACCCCCAATTCTTTCAATTTACAATCCCAATGACGCAACTGAATTGCACTGCGATGCAAGTGCTATGGGTTTCGGATCAATTCTATTACAGAAAAAAGAGGATGGTAAGTTACATCCGATAATCTATTTTTCGAAACGTACCACAGAGCCAGAAAGTCGTTATTCATCTTACGAGCTTGAAACGCTCGCAATCATTTATGCCCTGAGAAGATTTCGAGTCTATCTTCAAGGAATTCCATTCAAAATATATACTGATTGCAATGCTTTTACTCAAACACTTAATAAAAAGGAAATTAATTCAAGAATAGCCCGTTGGGCACTTGAATTACAAGAGTATGATTATTCTATTGAGCATAGACCTGGTTCAAAAATGGGTCACGTCGATGCTCTAAGTCGATATACAAACATTTTAGTCTTATCCGAAAATACTTTCGAACAAAGACTATCAATAGCACAAACCCAAGATCAAATCATTCAGTCTATTAGGGAAAAGTTAGAGAAATCTGAAGACGCATGGTATGAAATGCGCAATGGATTGATTTACCGCAAAAACGACGGAAAATTGTTATTCTATGTTCCTTCCGAAATGGAAGAAAACGTTATTCGCAATAGTCATGAGGAGTTTGGCCATGGTGCTTTAGACAAAACTCGTGAAATTATATTGAGAAATTATTGGTTCCCCAATCTAACAAATAAAATTAAGAGCTTCCTTGCCAATTGTTTTAAATGCATTACATATAATCCATCGAGTGGTAAAAAAGAGGGATTTCTTCATAATATTCCTAAAGTCCCTGTTCCCTTTGACACAATACACATCGATCATTGCGGGCCTATCGATAACCAGGCTAAAACTGCGAAAAAACATTTATTTTTTATTGTGGATGGTTTCACAAAATTCATTAAATTATTTGCAGTCAAGTCTACAGATTCAAAAGAATCTATAGCATGCCTGAAACAATATTTGATTCAATTTAGTCGCCCTAAAAGTATAATTTCCGATCAAGGTACTTCTTTTACTTCAAAAGAATTCCAGGAATTTATTAAAATGTACAATATTCAACATATTAAAGTTGCCCGAGCATCCCCGAAGGCAAATGGGCAGGCCGAGAGGTTTAATCGCATCATTGGAATAATAAAAAAGCTAAAAAAATTTTAGCTAAGTTATCCGATAATAAAAAGGGAATTTATTGGTGTCATGTGCTTGGTGAAGTGGTGAACAATTCTGTTAATCGTTCTATAGGCACTACCCCAAGTAGATTGTTATTCGGTATTGAACAAAGGGGAAACGTTATTGATAATGTTAAGGAAATTTTGGAGTCTCTCGAAGAAGAGATTTATCCTATTATAATATATTTCGTTATTATTATCTTCTAGTTGAGCTCGTGATCAAAGTTATAATATGTTTTATAATTATTGATGTGAATGTTGGCAGGAAACTTATGTGAAGTTATCCTACAGATATAGTTTATTTTTGTTTTAGTCAAGTTCGTATTCAGTCAGAGAACTGTCCCAGTAATTGACAAACCTTTAACAATGCAAATTAATCAGTTTTGTCTTTTACTGTTAGTCCCTTTAGCTAATGCTATTCGGTGACGTCAGTTGAGAAAGAATTCTAAATAAAACACAAGGTTTAATTTTAAAATCAATTCTGAATTTTTATTATAAATGTTCTGCTATATATACAAAATAATTAATCGATATACATAATACAAAATTGTTTCCCCAATATTTTCATCCCTACCAAAAATATAAAATTATCGATTTTCTTATATACTTGAATTTTACTTAAATATATATATATAAAATTCGTTAAACAAAATTTGTTTATTAGACAAAAAAGACTATAAAATTTTAAAGCTATTAAAATGAAAATCGACACGACTTCACACACTTCTTATTTTTATATTTTTAAGTAATTTGACCAAGCTATTAATTTAAGTTTGTTTACATTCTTTCATTTGTTTATTTATATTGTGGTAGGTTTTTTATGCTCATAATATTTTTATAATTTATTGTTTCAACACGTGCAGGGAATGCATGTGAGATTTTCTTATTATAAGTGGTTGTTTGTTTATTATAATATTTCTTGTTTTAGATTTATGTTTGCTTTTTGTGAATGATTTATTCGGAAGCCAGTAGCTACATTTGAGATGTAGCACATCCCCCCCTTTTCCTAAACAAAAATTTATTTTGTAAATCAAATGAATTTTTGCATTAAATATACAATTTGATAATTTTCAATCTAATAAATGTTATAATAAATCATTTCATTCTAATCCATATTGGATTTTTCTTAATCTTTATTTGGGAATATTTTTCTTTAATCTATTCTTATGAATTTCTTTTATCATATATCCTTTTCTTATCCTAACATTAGTTTCTTTAATATCTACGACCTCATAGGGTCCTGAATAAGGTGCATCCAATTTTTTGCGATCACCTGCTTTTAACCAAACTGAGTCTCCAACTTTAATGTCCAAAGGGTTTGCTCTTTGATCGTATATGACTTTACGCTTTAATTTAGCTAGATGTAGAAGTTCATTGGCTTTATTGTTTGCATGTTGCAAACGAAATCTTAATTCTTGAGCATAGTCCTCAAGATTATATACTGGTGCACTTGTTATGAATTTTTCGTCTGTTGGTAACGACGCTAGTTTACCAAAAATTAGTTCGTAAGGAGAATGACCCGTGTCAGTGTGTGGTGTTATATTATAACAAAATACAAAGTACGGAATCCAGTCTTCCCAATTATAATCATGTGTAAACGAAAGTAAATACTCATTTAAAACTCTGTGATTCCTTTCGATGGAACCAAGTGTTTCATGATGGTATGGTGTTGAAGTTACATGATTAATTGAAAAAAATGAACATACATGTTTCATGATTTCATTTACGAATTCAGTGCCCATATCAGTCTTTAGAATTTTGAAATGTCCATATTTCAAAATGAACTTTTCTACTAGTGCTTTAGCTATAGTCTTTGCCTCTTTATTTTCTAGCGGAATTGCTTCGACATATTTTGTCAAGTCGCATTGGATTGTGAGTATATATCTGTTAGTACCTGTCGGTCTTAATGGACCTACTGTGTCCATTGAAATTATCTCAAAGCTAGTTTTAGGAGTTTCAGTAATGGTTAGTTTTTCTCTTATATTTCTAATTTGTTTGATCCTAGCACATACTTCGCATCTATTAACATAATTCTTTACCAGTTTATTTAGATTCTTAAATGTATAACGTTGTTTAATTTAGGTAATCGTTCTTCTCACACCTGAGTGTCCTCCAGCGTGTGGTGTATTATGAAATTTTTTTATAATTTCTATCATTCTGTCACTATCATTAATCTTTAATGGAGCCTCATATATTAATATTCTTAGATTTGTTTGCTTATCATTTTTGTTCAATTCCGACTGCAGCTCGGTAAATATCTCTTTGAACTTATTTATTTTAACACGTGTAAATATTTCATCATCAGTTTTAAGCGCTAATTTTTCTATATTCTCCTCTTTCATTTTCCATATTAACTTTTCCAGCATAAAACCAAAGTCTATATGCGGATTTTCGCTAGATGTTACAATAACTTCATTTTTATCAATTGATATATCATTTTCATTTTCTTTATCCAAACTCTTATGTTTGGGCGCTTTATTATTTATACTTCCTCTCGTTTTCTTTACATGCTTTTCGTGCACAAAACCATAGTTCATGTGAGTTACATCCCAAGTAACTATTAAAACAGATAAAGAAATGAGTAACTCAAATCATTATAAAAATATAACTATTAAAACAGATAAAGATATGAATCATAATATACATGAAACAATTTTGTATTGAAACATAATTAGCAATTACAAATATTTTAAATCAATACAAATAATGATTAAACACTGATTATATTATCATTCATATTATTTACCATTAGTGTTATCACATTTAATTTTAGCATATAAAAGAATGCACAAATTATTGTTCTTTAGTCTAAGAATTGTTATGCTTTATTTTATGTTAAGCCTTAAGCATTAACATTATATATAATTCTTCTTCTCAATAAAAATAAATTGAATCCGAAGATTCAATTGAAAAAATAAAAAGTGTTTTTTTTTAAAATCAAATTAAAACACAAACAAATCTGGCGCAGTTGATATTGTCATTTTCCAAAGAAAAAAACAAAGTGTTAACGAACTTTTAATAAAAAAAAAAAATATCTGAAGATATTTTGAAAATAAAACTTAAAAGTGTTACAAACAGTGATATATCCGAAGATATTCATTTAAAATTGTAGTGTAGTGCAGTGTAGTGACAATAAATTTGGAAAACAAAGGAAGATTCAAGAAAAATTAATCCTTCCGTAGAAACGAAAATTCATTTCACCTTCGCATAAAAACCTACAAAAATTTCAACGAATAAAAGATCACAACTCTTCGATCAACGAAGAAATATAAAAGAAGACATCATGGAGCAGTTAATAAACGAAATGCAACAAAGAATTGAATTTCTTTCACTCAAAATCGAAGAACAACAAAATACAATTCAACAAGTAAACGAAACAAAATTCAACCTCACTCCAGACCAAATTATTAGGAACTTTAATGAAATTCCTACTTTCTCGGGAGACAACGAAATGAAATTAAAATCATTTCTTAAAGCAGTAGAGGATGTAGAAAATCTATGTGGATCAAACAACAATCAGCTCAGGGCGTATTGTTTAACGAAGACAATAAATAATAAAATAATTGGAACAGCAAAGAACGTAATATTGGAAATTCCTGACGATCAACGAACATGGAAGAACATCGTAGAACAACTCAAATCCAGATTCAGACCAAGGAATACCACCTATCAGCTACTTCACCAGGCGAAAAATTTCAAGGTACGCAATCTTAAAGATATTTTTAATAAACTTAATAGAACTAAAAGTGAATGTATAGAAATATGTGATTTCGATGGAGTAGACCGATTCATTTATGGATCTATTGATAAAGAAATCGTCCAAATATTAATCTCTAAAGTTATTTCAACCTTTCAAGTACAAATAGACGCTAGAAAAAATTTAAACGAATTAGAAAATTTTTTATCAGAAAAAGAAATTTATTATAGTGAAGATATTAATAAAGATGAATATAAATTAAATCAAAATTCATATAAAAAATCTCAAACTCAATATAAAAATTATAATAATTTTAATAGAAATAATTTTCAAAATTATCAAAATAATAGTTTGAATCACAATAGATATAACCATAACATATATAATTCTAATAACAATTATTATCCTAATAATAACAATCCTAATAATAATAGCAATAGTTATAACGAACATTATAACTCTAACGACAATAGAAATTCAGGACAGTTCAGAAATACAGGACAATTTAGAAATTCAGGACAATTTAGAAATACAGGACAATTTAGAAATTCGGGTCAGTATAGAAATAGAAACGAACCCATGGAGGATGACAACATTGTAAGAGAAACTGTTAATAACGAAGAAACTGTTAATACTATTACTAACGAAGTAAATTTTCAAGATGCCCCACAATCAACCAGTTACCGATAGTAGAATTAACATTTGATGATAAGTCAATAAACTGTTTATTAGATTCAGGTTCTGACACTAGTATTATAAAACCAAACATACTAAATTACAACACTTCAAAGCTACAAAGCCCCTTAACATTTAGTTCATTAGGAAGACATAATCAAGTTACTCATAAACTAATTACACCAATACCAAAAGAATTAGTACGAAAAGGTACTTTAGAATGGAAAATTTTTCCTCTAAAGAGTCAAAAATATGATGCCATTATAGGTCTCAACTTTCTAAGACCATTCGAATCAGTTCTTGATTTAAAAAATAAATATCTGAAGATATTTAATAAAATCCAAATGCCATTTAAAAATTTTGATTATCCGTATGAAATTACACAAGTAAATCAATTAGAACCGATAATCAATCATGGGGAAGAAATTTCAAATAAAATTAATCAAACACATTTAAATAACGAAGAAAAAGAACATGAAATTAATCAAATTGAAAAATATAAATTGGATAAACTTTTTAATTTACAAGTAAATATTAATGAAGAAAACTTAAGTAATAATGAAGAAAATTTAATTATTAATGAAGAAAATTTAAGTAATGATGAAGAAAATTTAAGTATTAATGAAGAAAATTTGAGTAATAATGAAGAAAATTTAAGTAACAATGAAGAAAACTTAAGTAATAATGAAGAAAATTTAATTATTAATGAAGAAAATTTAAGTAATGATGAAGAAAATTTAAGTATTAATGAAGAAAATTTGAGTAATAATGAAGAAAATTTAAGTAACAATGAAGAAAACTTAAGTAATAATGAAGAAAATTTAAGTATTAATGAAGAAAATTTGAGTAATAATGAAGAAAATTTAAGTAACAATGAAGAAATTTTAAGTAATAATGAAGAAAATTTAAGTAACAATGAAGAAAATTTAAAAAATAATGAAGAAAATTTGAGTAATAATGAAGAAAATTTAAGTAATAATGAAGAAAATTTAAGTAATAATGAAGAAAATTTAAATATTAATGAAGAAAATTTAGGTAATAATAATGAAGAAAATTCAAGTAATAATCCACAAGAAAATATTGATAACTTATCTTTACAACCCACAATCCACTCTCAAGCGGAAAATCTAAATGACCACATTCAAATATTAGAAACAATAGTTAATAGATTCAAAACACAAATTATCATAACAGATAACATTATTCAAGAATACGAAGAAGTATTAGGCAACAGAAGAATTTATTTAGATCCAAACTTAAGCTCAGAAAACTTAGTAGATAAATTAAAAACATATATATCCGGAAAAAGAATCGCAATTTACACCGAAATTTCATATCACGAATTCAATCGAATCCAACAAATTCTAATAAAAGAATTCCCTGGCATTAAATTTATCAAATGCGTTTATTTTGCTCAGGATATAAAAACTGTCGATGAACTAATAAAAATAGTTTCAATACACCATAAGGAACAGAAACACCCAGGTATTATCGCTTTATATGAATATTTAAAAAGTAAAATTTATCACAACGAAATAAAAATTATAATTAACAAACTAACGAATAATTGCGATATATGTAATTAAGGAAAATATGATAGGAAGCCCATTAAACCAAAATTCAAAAAGACAGAAATCCCAACTGATAAGAACCAAATAATTCATTTAGACATTTATACAAACAAAAGTCAAAAATTTCTGATATTTATTGATAAATTTTCAAAATTTGCAACAGCCTATCCTATAGAACATAGCAATCATACAGAAATTATAGAAAAGTTTAGAATATATTTCAATCATAAAAAACCCAAGAAAGTTGTTAGCGACAATGAATTCAAACATATTTTAATCAAAGAATTTCTAGATAACGAAAACATAGAATTACATTTAGTAAAACCGAATAGTCATACAGGAAACGCCGATATAGAACGATTAAACAACACATTAACTGAAAAGTTACGAATCCTAAACTTAGAACAAACATTACCAGTACGAATCCAAATGCTCGAAGCAATAAAAAGCTATAACAATCAATTTCATAGTTCTATTAAAACCACACCAAATAATGTTGAAAATAATGAAATCCCAAAAGAACAAATCTACAAACATTTAATAGATGCCCAGACTAAACGTTTAAAGAAACTAAACTCAAATAGAGAAGATTATGAAGAAACTAGGAAAGAAGGTTATATAAAAAATTATAAATCATTACGCCATAAAGATGAACCTAAATTCAGAAAATACAAATTAGAAAACATACACCCTACAAATATTAAAAGATCTCTTAAATTTACAGACAATCCTAATAATGATACTATTGAGCCTGATGATATTAACAACCAAAGCTCAACTTCAAATAGAGAGAATAGAGACTAACTCAGGATATGTAATACTACAAGACAAAACATTTTTAATTCCTAAAACATACAATTACTCCTTACATATTATAAATATAGACGACTTAGACAATATAGTGAGAAGTCTAATAATCAACATTTCAAACATACCAAGTAACGATAATAAAATTTTGGATGACGAATTAAACAAGCTTTTAAACAAACTTATGACTCTAAAAGAAAGACATAATATATCTTCGTATAATAGACGAAAACGTGGACTTTTAAATTTTATAGGAACAATTAACAAATGGATTACAGGTACAATGGACGACGAAGACAGACAAAATTTAAACAAACATCTTGAAATTATAGATAATAATAATTATAATGTAGCATTAGGTTTAAACAACCAAATTCGTATAAATAATAATTTTAATAGAACAATAAATACGTTATTAAGAACACTCCTAAATGATAGAATTTTGATACAAGAATTTGTAAAAGAAAAAACTAATGATTTCTCTATTAAATTACTGATATTAGACATTAAATTAAAAATACAAGAAATGAATAGAATTATTGATAATTTGCAAGACAACATAATTTTGTCTAATCTAAATATAATACATCCATCATTATTAACTCACGAAGAAATTATAAATTATGAAATAGATATAAATAAAATAAGAAGATTAAAAGTTGGATTTGCAAAAACTAGTACAAACAGATTATTATTTCTAATTAAAATTCCAAATAAAATGACTGAAATTAATGAAAAATTGATAATTCCACTAGCTAATCAAAATGATTGTAATTTAATAAATTATCCAAAAACTAAAGCATTTGAACATAAAAATAAATATTACGAATATGATGAGAATAAAGCTTTGCACCAATTAAATAGTTTAAAACATTGTATATTTAAGAAAAATTGTGAAAACATAAAAAATTGTAACAATGATATCTATAATATAGATGATAACACTATTCTTATTCAACTAGCTAATAATATAACATTAACATCTAATTTTGACGAGAGAGTATATATTTTAAATGGAAATTATTTTATAAGATTTAATAATGGTTCAATTAATATAGGAAATCAAATATTCTATAATAATGTTAAAGAAATAAGAAATAAATATATTGTACCAAATTTGAGTTACAAATCAGAAAATAATACATTAACGTTTAAAGAAATAAGCATTGAAACAATGAATAACATTAAGGAAATAAATTTATTAAAATATCATAGATCACTAATATATTCAAGTATATGTATTGTTATAGTAATTCTATTAATTTTGTCATCAATAAGTTTCATTATATTAAAGAAAGCAAACATTTTTAACAGAATTCGGGAGAATTCCAATCTTAAGGAGAGGGAAGTTACATCCCAAGTAACTATTAAAACAGATAAAGAAATGAGTAACTCAAATCATTATAAAAATATAAATATTAAAACAGATAAAGATATGAATCATAATATACATGAAACAATTTTGTATTGAAACATAATTAGCAATTACAAATATTTTAAATCAATACAAATAATGATTAAACACTGATTATATTATCATTCATATTATTTACCATTAGTGTTATCACATTTAATTTTAGCATATAAAAGAATGCACAAATTATTGTTCTTTAGTCTAAGAATTGTTATGCTTTATTTTATGTTAAGCCTTAAGCATTAACATTATATATAATTCTTCTTCTCAATAAAAATAAATTGAATCCGAAGATTCAATTGAAAAAATAAAAAGTGTTTTTTTTTAAAATCAAATTAAAACACAAACAAATCTTGTGCGGATTTTCGCTGTACAAAACATCAGTATTATTAAATTTATATTGCAAAATATTAATATTTATAAATCTTAAATTTTTAACATTTCTTACTTCAGAAATCGAAGTACAGTTCCATGTATAAGGTTGTACACCCTCATTCATTCCTGTGATGCTATTTTCCTCGATTCTTTTCATATCATCTTTTCTTTTCATGGCTCTCGTGACTATATTTACTGTAGTAGTGGGTATCATAGCTTTCAAAATTTCTGAGTCAATCTTAATTCTTGATAGTGCATCTGCATTTGTATTAATTTTTCCTTGTTTATACACTATTTCAAAGTCGTAGTCGGATAGATCTAATCTTATCCTTGTCAATTTCGATGATGGATTTTTGTGTGTAAACAGGCTCACTAATGGTCTGTGATCTGTTACAACTATAAATTTTCTTCCATAAATATATGGTCTGAAGAAATTTATTGCCCAATGGATTGCTAATAATTCCTTCTCAATTACCGGTTTGTTTATCTCATGCTTATTTAATGATTTACTTGCGTAAGATATTGGTAAATCTTTTCCAATTTCACCTTGTGAAAGTACAGCCCCTAATGAATAATTCGATGCATCAGTCGTCACTATAAATTTTTCTTCGAAGTTTGGGTATTTTAGAATTGGTGGATCAATTAATTTTTCTTTAAGCGTTGAGAATGCTTGTTTGCATTCGTTGGTCCATTCAAAAGTTACATTCTTCTTTCCTAAGTTGTTGAGTGGTTTCGCTATTTCTGCAAAGTTTGGTATGAATCTGCGGTAGTTATTGCAAAATGCAGTAAATCTTTTTGTTTCGTCGGCGTTAACTGGTGTTGGATAGTTCTTTATCACATCATATTTTCTAGGATCTGTTCTTACTCCTTCATTTGTTATTAAATGACCTAGATATGTTACTTTAGTTTTCAAAAAGTTGCATTTCTTCGGATTTAGTTTAAGATTATACTCCCTTAATCTATTGAAAGTTTTGATTAAGTTCGTATTGTGATGTTTTAAACTACATCCGAATATTATGATGTCATCAACGTAGAGAAATGCTTCTGTTTCTAGACCAGCTAGAGCTATAGTAAGCATTCTTTGGAAACTGTTGGTTGATATTTTTAATCCATATGGTAACCTCTTAAAGTGATAATGTCCTTTGTTAGTTGAAAATGACGTTAACGGTCTTGATTCCTCTTCAAGTTCGATCTGGTGAAAGGAACTCGTTAAGTCTAGCGTTGAAAAATATTTCGCCCTTCCAAGATTGTCTAGGATATCGTCCAATCTTGTTAATGGAAATTTGTCATCGACGATCTTCTTATTCAGTTGTCTGAAATCTACCACCAATCTCCACTTGTCCTCGGTTCCGTTTTGCTTCGGTACAATTAGTAACGGTGAATTGTAAGGACTAACTGATGGTTCTACCACGTCCTCTTTAAGTAACTTGTCAACTTGCTTATTTATTTCATCCATATGCGCTTGTGGTAATCTATAGTTCTTTATATATACCGGATTATTATCTGCTAATGGTATGTTTTGTTTATAAAAATTATTTGCTGTGAGTTGTTCATCCTCTAAGTGAAATATGTCCGAAAATTCTTTGCATATTTCCTTGATTGAGTTTCGCGCTTGTTCTTCTAAACCTTCTAAATTCAATTCTTTTAGTATTTTGTTATACCGTTGTTCCGCTGATAACTTGCTTTTGTTTTTGGACATTCGTAGAATGTGGTAATTCTTCAATGGTTGAACTTTTGGAGCTAATCTTCTAATAGTCACATCGTACTCTTTCGTATTTAAAATCTTGATATGTGCTATGCCTTCGGCTGGAACAATTGTATTTGCTATATACACTCCTTCTTCTATCTCATGATTCAACACTACGATGTCCTCTGTCCTTCTTATTTGTACCCTCCTAATAACTTGTGATCGTGCTGGTACAGTAAACCCCTCTTCTTTATCTAATTTTGTAAGCATCGGTAATTTATTTTCTTCATTATTCACGTATGCAGATAGAGTGTAAGTATCGTAATCTATCTTGCAGTAGTTTTTATGTAGGAAATCCCTACCTAATATCCCATCTGTTTCTAATGGAAAATTTTCATCAATCAGATGAAATTCTTGTTCTACATCATCATTTTCTAATTTTAAGATTGCTCTAGTCGTTCCTAGTGAGAAAGTCTCTTCACTAGTTACCCCTTTAATTCTACATCTATCGTCATCAACATTGATGCTTTTAGTAATTTTGTTTATCTTCAGGAGAGATATATCTGCTCCTGTATCTATCAGAAATGTTCTGAAACCATCCGTTATACTTGTATGAATTTTTACGAAGTTCGTATTTGTGCTAGGATTTAAGTAATATATCTTTATACTACTGGGGAGTCGCTCGATAACTGGTTCTCGGTGACTCCTTCCCAGTTTTCCGCTTGAGCTAAATTTACTCTTCTACTATTATTATAATTATTGTTATTATTCCCATTCTTATTAAAATTTCTATTTTTATCATCATTAAATCTTTTATTCAAATTATTATTGTTATTATTATTATTGGAATAATATCCATTATTAAAATTCTTATTGTTACTGGAATTATTTCCATTGTAACCGTATGCATTATTATTAAAATTTCTATTATTATTACTATTATTATAATTATTATAATTATTTCGATTCTTATTCTTCTGATAAGATCGATTAAAATTTTTCTTATGTTGATAGTTGTTGGCTTGATTTCTATAGTCATTTCTATAGTTCCGTGCATTAAAATGTAGCATTCGTGCTGTGTTCGATTGCTCATCTACTTCGGCAGCATATTGGATCGCTTCCTGAAGTGAATTAAGTCTCGCGGCATATACCATGTTTTTGATTGGTTCATTTAAACCAGTCTTGAATGCGTTTAGTCCCGTTTGTTCATTTAATTTAGTGATGATATCAGCATGTTTATCACCTTGCTCTGATATCTGTAATGCATTGAGTTCAGTTATCATACCTTCAATTTTGTTCCCAAAAGATTCGGCAGATAAATTATTTTGACGCGCTTGAGTAATTTGTGTTTGAATATTCAAACAAGTCGTCCGTTTTTTGAAAATCTTATTAAATATTAATTTAAGTTCTTCAATGCTATTGGGTTTTTTAATCGAAACTAATTTCGTTTTCGCGTTCAAAGTTAGTCTGGTATCCCAGATGAATGCTATCAATTTAGTTTTTTCTTCATCATCTTTCAGCGTGCAGCTCAGATGTTGTATCAAATTGAAAAATGTTGGAAGATTATTAGATTTTCCATCGAAAGTCGGTATTATTTTCAATGTTTTCTCAATATCGAAGGATGCCATTTCTATTCCTGGTATCTCTTCTGTCTCTTGTAAATTTGATATTTCCTCAGTATCTTGAAGTGAGCTCTCTAATAAGTCCTCAGAAAAAGTAGCTAGTTTTTTCTTGAGTTCTTGATAAGCAGATTTAAATTTTCCTTGAAGTTTATCAAGGGTTTTTGAATCAAGTACTGTAATGAAAGTCTTTGATAGCTCTTTGTATTCTTGTTTGAGTGTACTTACTCTCGTACAAAGATTAAGGATATGCTCATGCGTGTAAGTTCTATTTGGGTTCTTTGTAAAATTAGAGTATAATCTCTCAAATTCACTGATTATTTCTTTCGCTTTTTGCACTGATTCCATTAACTAAAACTATCTTCCCAAAACAAAATATTTTCCACCAACAAAAACTATCTATCAACAAAAATTATTTATCAACAAAATTATTCATCAAAATGTTTTCAAACAAAAACAACAAAATTATTATTTCAAAATTTATTTTGCATACTCAGTTATAAATATATATTCTTTTTTTTTATAGAAAAATATAGTACATTATATACCGAGGTGATAAAGTAAATTTTCTACATTGAGGTGGATATTAATTCGCGAGAAACGAAGTTTCGAGCGAATTAAGCACCGAAATGGAGAAAATTTTCTTCACCGAGGTTTATATACTATTTTTTTTACTACTTGATATAAAAAATGCACTAAAACTCTTAATTATTCACAAAATAAAATGTCAATTAATAAGCAAATGGTGAATAAATAAAAATTTTGATTTGGTGAAACATTGTGTATCATATCATTGGATTGCGTATTGGATATTTATTATTCAGGGCTGCTTAGTTGGAAATTTATTTTCAATGAATTTTCTTAAAACTATATAAAAATCACAAATCATCGATAAAAAAATCAAATCATCGACTGTAATAGAAAATAATATTTTCTATCTGTCATTTTAAAACAGAAAGTTGGCTTTTGCTGTTTAGCGTGCATTTTTTAATTTTTTCTGCTCATGGACGGAAAGTAAAAACACAAGTAAAACCAAAGACATAATGAACAAAGACATAATATTAACATTTATTAATTTCTTCTCCCCAAAACACTTTTGATTTTTTGGCTCTATAACCCGAGGGCTTCTTTTTTAAAAAAGGCAAAAATCTTTTATATTGACTAATATCCAAATTTTCTTTAACGATGAATGTTGATTTTAACATTGAATAATTTGACCACATTGTTGAAGACTTTTTTGTCTGCGATAGATCACCAAAATATACCAAAAACACATCTTCAGAACAAAAATTTCCTGTTTTTTTGTTCTTACACCAATCGATAAATAATAGGTAAGCTTTTTCATACCGGACTTTAGATTTTTCAGGCAACAGATCTAAAGTTAAATTGTTGGCTGCTTCTTTTATATGAGGTGAAGTTCTAATTATATCACTTTCATCACTACTGCTCATTTTAAATTATTTTTATTTAAAAATAGATATAAACAAACTCTGTATAAATTTTAAATTTATTAATTTAAAATTTTAACTTGACATCCGATACGTTTTTTAAACAACAAATAAATTCCTCCTTGGCAACTTTGATCGCATTTGTTGGCAGTCGTTAAAAAAATAGTATGTATACTTTGAGCAGAAAGTAACATTGCTGCTCTGACATGATTGCTAGTTTCGGCTACGCCTCAACCAGCAATTTTCATGCACGAGCAGCAATGTCGTACTTTCTGCTCTTAATATACAATGTACTATTGTCTTGGGTTTTTGAGTAAATAATTGAAATTTCTCATGCAAGTAGTAAAAAAAAAATATTATATGTGTCAAACAACAACACTTTTGTTCACCTGTTTCTTAATGCTATTTAAAAAATATACTTTTAGTCTATACATCAATAAAATTATTATTATTACTATAATACTGGTGACGGCAGTAATTTCATATTTACTTATTTGCTCATTAACTGTATTGCCAGTTATATTAGTCGCGGACCCGGCACCGTTCGTGACTATGATCTCTTTTTCTTCGGGTTTTTGACTATTGTTACCCATCTTTTGTTAAAATTAATTATAAACGGTAAATAAAAAAAACAATAAGAAATTATTCTCGTTTAGCGGAAAAATTTAAAGAAAATTTTATTAAAATTCTAGTTTTTATTAAAATTAGGCTTATATTATAAAATTTTTGATTTGTTTAATTAATTCTTAAAAAAAAATATTAATTTTTATTGAAAAATAAAATATACAGATATTATTCTAATGCTAATTTTTTATTTTTATTCCTTAATTTCCTTTCTTTCTTTAAAAAGGCTCTTCTGTTTTTTATTTTAGCTGCTTCTTCTAAAAACAGTTTCTTCTGTGCTTCAGTCGTTGTTTCTAAATTCGCCAACATATGGTAATTTTTCAATTCATGAGCTAACCTTGCTCCTTCGCCCCCTCTATCTCTCTTGAACACTATAACCGCTGCTTGATTATTAATCTTTTGTTTGTTTTGATTAATTAAATTTTTCTTCCTATAATCGGCTAATGAAATCGGTTGTTTTTTCCTGGCCTCTAGCTGGTATTCTGCTCTTATTGCTTCCACGTCCGCGTTGGTTTTGGTCGCCATATAATATATTTCGTTATTATTATCTTCTAGTTGAGCTCGTGATCAAAGTTATAATATGTTTTATAATTCTTGATGTGAATGTTGGCAGGAAACTTATGTGAAGTTATCCTACAGATATAGTTTATTTTTGTTTTAGTCAAGTTCGTATTCAGTCAGAGAACTGTCCCAGTAATTGACAAACCTTTAACAATTCAAATTAATCAGTTTTGTCTTTTACTGTTAGTCCCTTTAGCTAATGCTATTCGGTGACGTCAGTTGAGAAAGAATTCAAAATAAAACACAAGGTTTAATTTTAAAATCAATTCTGAATTTTTATTATAAATGTTCTGCTATATATACAAAATAATTAATCGATATACATAATACAAAATTGTTTCCTCAATATTTTCATCCCTACCAAAAATATAAAATTATCGATTTTCTTATATACTTGAATTTTACTTAAATATATATATATAAAATTCGTTAAACAAAATTTGTTTATTAGACAAAAAAGACTATAAAATTTTAAAGCTATTAAAATGAAAATCGACACGACTTCACACACTTCTTATTTTTATATTTTTAAGTAATTTGACCAAGTTATTAATTTAAGTTTGTTTACATTCTTTCATTTGTTTATTTATATTGTGGTAGGTTTTTTATGCTCATAATATTTTTATAATTTATTGTTTCAACACGTGCAGGGAATGCATGTGAGATTTTCTTATTATAAGTGGTTGTTTGTTTATTATAATATTTCTTGTTTTAGATTTATGTTTGCTTTTTGTGAATGATTTATTCGGAAGCCAGTAGCTACATTTGAGATGTAGTACACTATTAATCTAGAAGAAATTAGAGCCCAGGCGCAACGTCTTATTATTCAAACTCAAAATCAAAATAAGCAACAATTCGACAAAAAGCGTAAGTCAGCGCAAGAATATAAAATAGGTGATTACATAATGGTACGTAATTTCGATAACACTCCCGGTGTAATTAAGAAACTCATTCCAAAATGGAAAGGTCCATATCAAATTTTAAAGATTTTTCCCAATGATCGTTATGCAATCGGGGATATCTATGGTTTCCAGTTGACACAGAAGCCATATAACGGTGTTTGGGAGGCTGAAAACATGAAAATGTATGTTACGCATAAATATAATTTACGCAACACCGAACTTTAAATAAAATTAAACTTTATAAAATAAAACAATTATTCCGTATTGAAAGTACTAGTGTAATAGTGATTGCTCAGGTAATTCACCCTAGTTAATTTAGAAAAAGAGATGTGAATGCTTTAATTTTAAGTATGCTTTATATTCGATTAAATTTTGGAAATTGTTTAATCAGCCGTATTGCTTATGGTAAATATTAAAGTTAAGAATATTAATTTAAAACTTTATATTTTTATAAAATATAATAGATTGGTAATAGAATATAATTTTGTCAATCGTATAGAATTGTTTGCATAGTGAAATTATTAAATATTATTATTCCTTAATTAGTCTCCTTTTATAAAAATGAAATTCGGGGTTATGTAACGGAAACATGTAATAATTATTAAATAATTAATTTTAAAACCCCAAAATTATTCAATGTTCGAACGAAATAATTTAACGTATTGATATTCTAGTTATTTAGTTATTGTTATTCTTATTGGAATTATTATTACCGTCAAGATTTATTACCATATACGTATATTAATTATTCTGAATTACTATTAATTATTCTAATTATTCAAAGTTATTCTTTTCAGTTATTCTTGTTATTCTGGTTATTTCTGTGGTTACGATCTCCAGTGGGTGGCCAACACTGGGTGATCTGGACAGCAGATTATGATTAGATTATTCAATATTATTGAACCGATTATTTGTTATTCCAGTATTCCTGAATTTTGTTATTCATATTATTCGAATTATTCGTGATAATTATTCTAAATTATTATTACGCTGTGTAAAGAGTTATGTTTAAAATTATTCATATGTATAAAGCTATTCCAATCTATGAAATTATTCCAATATTGAAATTTATTAATTAATTTGAACCAAAATAAGGATTAATCAAAATTTATAAAACAGATTACTTTATTACCATTCATTTAAAACTAATGTAAAATGTATCTAACTTTAATTTAGAAAATTAATACCTGAATTTAATCATAGAAAAAAACTTATTCAATTACTGCCAAATTGAGATTTTGGTTGTTAAAAGAAGTATAATATTTGTATTTATCTCATTATTATATTTTATTCAAATCATTCAGACGATCTGTTTAATACTTAATACTTATTCTCTATTAAGAAATGGTAAACAAATGTACTGGATATTGATTATTTAACTTAGCGATTTATAAATTAATTATTTTGTATTGTATAATTGATTGAATTTATTGTTATTATGGAAAAAAATAAAATTTATTAATATCAAGTGTTATCGAGGACGATAACCTGTCAGGACGGCCGAGTTGTAGTCCGGCCCTGAGAAAAAAAAAGAAATATAAAATAGATGAGAGTGTGAGAGTGATACCTCGCGATCAAAGAAGATGATGAAAAGGAGAATGATATTAGTCGTCGTCGAGAGTTTGAACAGTTTTATTCATACAATATAATAAATGATTATTATTCAAATATCACGTGTTTTATTAAATTATTTTATATTTGCCTACAGGATTGAAAGGATATATAAAAAGTAATTGTCCAAAGTGCAATGTAAAAACTGCTCAAAATCTATAAACCTGAAGCAAATTCTGAGGAACCTACAGTTAATTTTGACTCTATCTACCTAGATGTAGATCCAGTTAACTCAACTCATTTGTATTCAGTGTAGTGTAGGTGTTAAAGAAATAAATCCTCAACCAAGACCTATATTAAATATTGAAGTGTTTGGGCTGAATGGAATTGGAATAATTGATACTGCTGCAAAATCAAGTATCGCATCTCATTCAGTATACAAAGTTCTGGTTAAAAATGGTTCTAATTTTGAAAGTAAAAGTGTCACAATTATATTAGCAGATGGATGTGAAAAGGTTCAAAATGTGTTGGTAACTACAACAACTGTTGGTATTAAAAATAAAATAATTGTTACAAAATTTTTAATATTACTGGAGTATAAAAAAAAAATAAATAAAAAAAAATTAAAAAACACACTTTTTGAAAAACGAACTAAAAAGTAGAAAATAAATTTTGCATTAACACCAGCGTTATGTCTTTTATAATTATATTTCCTTTGAAATTGTAGGAAGAAAAAATATTTTAATGGTATTTAACACATCTTAGCATAGATGTAAATATTAAATTTTTGACTAATTTAAAATGCTAATTTTCGATTGACAAACAGTTTTCCGTTCTCATTTGTGACATAAAATAAAAGTGGGTGACGCATACATTAATATAGAAAAAGAACAAATGTATTCTATATTAATCTCTAACAAGAGAGACTACCAACGTTTATTCCCTTTCCTTTCTGAATGCGCCACCCACTTTTATTTTATGTAACAAATGGGAACGGAAAACTGTTTGTCAATCGAAAATTAGCATTTTAAATTAGTCAAAAATTTAATATTTGCATCTATGCTAAGATGTGCTAAATACCATTTAAATATTTTTTCTTCCTACAATTTCAAAGGAAATATAATTATAAAAGATATAACGCTGGTGTTAATGCAAAATTTATTTTCTACTTTTTAGTTCGTTTTTCAAAAAGTGTGTTTTTTAAATTTTTTTTATTTATTTTTTTATTTTAGAGTTTTTACCTATAAATAAGTTAACCACATCATTTCACAGAAAATACACCATAAGTAAAACTAGCAATTAAATCACTTACCGAAAATTTAATATTCTTTGAAATTTAAAGTAATTTTAATAAGGTTAATTGCACTATAACAATTGTAATTATGTTATTTAAACATCTAGTGTAAAATTTTAGTACGTTTCTTTGCTCATTGTATTAATTTTAAGTTGTACATAAATTATTGAATATATATGTTCGCACCAAATGTCAAGTTTTTTTCGGAAAAATGGCCTGAATTATAGCTTTTTCCTTAAAATTCGAATCGTTATATTACTGTATGAAATTGACAGATTACATACAGCAATGATAATTAGAAATCAGTAATTATGTATTAAAATGTATTGAAAAAATAATAATTATGCAACTATAGTAAAAAAAACTTAACGAGAACACAAAACAATCTGGATTTAGAAGAAATCACTCATTATTTACAATTTAAGGCCATTTTTTCATATAAAAATGACAAAAATGTGTAATATGTCCTCTATTATAATGAGATACTCAGTATGAGCAAAATTTCAGCGCGGTAAATGGGCATTCAGATCTTATGGATTTTCATATTTTCTTACATAATAACTGATTTTTAATTATCATTGCTGTATGTAATCTGTCAAATACACCAAAATAACGATTTGAACTTTAAGAAAAAGGTCTATAAGCTTTGAACGAAATGTCATACTTTTATTTTTTTTGTGTTCATTATTTATATTGTAAGGCCTTCTATCCATATGAAATGACACAAACATGTATGATGTCTATGATTATAATGATATACACAGTATTACCAAAATTCCTTCGCTCAAAATGAGTCAACCAGAGGATGAGGATTTCAGTGCAATTCTTTAAGGTCTTTCAGAATGAAGAAAAATTTGAATTTTTTTTCTTCAGATTTATAAAGTTTTTTGCTTTAAAAGTTTTAGAAATACGTACTGACTGATTCAACAAACTTGTCTTTTCAATTTGGGATCAATCACATAATGGAAAATTACTGAAAAATGAATCACAAAATTCCACCCATCAAAGCTCTCAAGAGTCAAGTTAAATAAAAGTGTGTAAAAAGTAAAACTTTGCTTGGCATAGATTTTATTACTAAAGCTAGTCTCATATTAGATTTTGCAAATCACAAGTGGAAATTCGTTGATTATAATGAGATCTACCCTCTATTATATATGAGAATGAAAGTAAAAAATTACGTGAAGTATCATCTTTAAATATATTAAGAGCCGAAGGGCACATCGTTGTCTATAGATGAAAGAAATACGGTAAATGATTTACTGAAAAACAATCAAGAGATTTTCGCGCTAGGGGGAGACCCTACACCATATGCAGAACATTGTGTTATAACTAAAAATCATCCACCTATATCAGTTTCACCGTATAAAATGTCAAAAGATAAGCGAGAAATACTTGGGCTAGAAATTCATGAGATGATAATGAATGATATTATCGAAGAGTGTGAATCACCGTGGTCAGCGTCTGTCGTCATGGTTCTTAAACCAGATAAAAGTTATAAAATCTGCATTGATTATAGACAGTTAAATTCTATAACGATACCAGATAGATATCCAATGCCTCGCATTGATGAATTATTACATCTTGAGAAAAAATCAGTGTTCGTGTCTACAGTTGATTTACGTTCAGGTTATTACCAAGTTTCGATCAGAAAAGAAGATAGAGATAAGACTGCATTTATTTCTCCATTTCGATGGCATCGTTTCAAGCATATGCCTTTCAGCTTACGTAATGCTCCATCAACTTTTTAATTGTATTCATCCCAATCCAAAAAAAATTTCAGCTATATCTGAGATAGAGGAACCGAAAAATATAAGGGTGGTTCTACAAACATAGAAATTTTGGACGGCTCTATTTCGTATATTAATATGCAAAAAATTTTTTTTTTTAAATGAAATTTGTAAACCTTAACTATGTCTAGCTGGTATGCTATGTATATTTCTTACAAAAAAAATTGTTCAAAACGTCAAATTATCAGTCCCTGGCGAGTCCCACCTCTATTCTTTGTTATTTAAGTTTCCATCTTTTTTCAAAGTGTCATTAAAATTGATAAATGAATGAAGTCTGTATGCTCCCAACAAACTTTAAAAACAAAGTGTGAAAAGTCAGCATTTGTATGGTAGACCTCTCGCCACTTTGATCAATGTGTCCCAAAAGATGGTAATTATCTTCTCACACTAATTGAAACCTTTTCCATAAGTTTTATCAAAATCAGTTCGTTATTGTAGGCTATAGTGTGTATAAAGACACTGAAAAAATGGAAAAATTAAAAAATTTTTTTTTACCGGAAGTGAAAAACCGGAAGTTGGGGTGCAGAACTGTTGTGAACCGTACTAAATGCTTATGTGCAAAGCTTCATCCAATTCGATTATCAGGTACAGATGTTATTGAGCTTTCAAAAATACAGGTGTATGGGACACCCCCACCACTTTGTTCACTATAGCTCAAAAACTAATCAGTTCCTTGCCATACATAGTTGCATCTTTTTCTAAAGTGTTATCTGAATGCTATGTGCTCCCAACAAACATTGGAAAAATGGTGACACAGTAAACAGGTGTTCGGGAGGCCCCGTACCACTTATCCCAATATTGTCCAAAAACTAATCAGTTCTTTGTCATTTAGGTCTCCATTTTTTTTCAAAGTGTCATTAAAATTAATAATTGAATAAAGTCTGTATGCTCCCAACAAACTTTAAAAATAAAGTGTGAAAAGTCAGCATTTGTATGGTAGAACCCCCGCCACTTCGATCAACGTGTCGTTAAAGATGATAATTATCTTCTTACAGTAGTTGGACCCTTTTCCAAATGTTTCATCATAATCACTTCGTTATTGTAGGCTGTAATGTGCATAAAGGCACTAGAAGAACTTCAAAAAAGTACAAAAAAAATTTTTTTACCGGAAGTGAAAAACCGGAAGTTGGGATGCAGAACTATTTTAAACCGTACTACATACTGATGTACTAAGTTCCATCCAATTCGATTTTCAGGTACAGGTGTTATAGAGCTTTCAAAAAACAGGTGCTCCAGGGACCCCACGCAATTTTGTTCACTATCGCTCAAAAACTAATCAGTTCCTTGTCATACATGTTTTTTTTTTTTTTTTTTTTTTAATAAAATGTGTTGTGTAATAGGGTTTAGAATATGTGTCACAACAACACATAAATACCTTTTAAGACCTAGGTCTAGATCTGGGTCCCACAACAACTGGCGTTCTGAGGTGTAGATTAACGCTTTTTTTAAACATCTGTGGGTTGAAGCCACCTGAGACTAAGTGTTCCGGCAAACTATTCCATTTGTACGCAGTTCGGACAAAGAAGTCTCTCTGCGATCTGCCAGTATGACAGCGCGGGATCTTTACCGTTTCACTGGTTGCGGCAGCCGATTGCCGAGTGGAACGGGAGTAAAAATAAGTTTGAGGCATGATGCCGCTGATTTCATCTGAGCACTGCTGATGACGATATTTGTAAAAAACAACGAGGTCAGCAACAGTGCGACGATGTTGTAGGGAATCAAGTTGTGATGTCAAAGTTCGATCACCTACAATTCGTATAGCTCGCTTTTGAACAGAGTCCAAGAGGGCCAAGATGGAATCAGAGGCAGCACCCCAAACTTGACAGCAGTACTCCATACAGGGACGAATATAGGACTTATAAACATGGAGCAATTGGTATGGAGTGAAAAATTTTTTGCATCTATTTAGGAGGCCGAGTTTTTTAGACGCGCTTTTTGCCATCGCCATTACATGATCGTTCCAGAGTAGGTCATTTGAAACTGTGACACCCAATAAACGAATGTTTTTACATTCACCTATTGGTTCATCACACATACTAAATAAAATATCTTTGGGGAACTCGGTCTTTAATCTGGAAACAATCAACAGCTGTGTTTTGGTGGAGTTGAAATTGACAAGGTTTTGGTCACCCCAGTCGGCGACTTTATTCAGGTAAATGTTTGCATCTTTTTTCAAAGCGTCATCAAAATTCATTCACGAATGAATGTTTTATGCTCCCAACAAACATAAAAACATTGTGGAAAAAACCACCTGTTGTATGGTGGACCCCCCAACTCTTTATCCAATGTACTCCAAAAGCTCATAAAATCTTTCTCATGTTACTTGAAAGCTTTTACCAACGTTTCATGAAAATCGATCGGTAATTGTAGGCTACAGTAGGGATAAACACTTGGAAAAAAACGTTTTAACCGGAAGTGACAAACCGGAAGTTGGAATGAAGTAGCATTGTACACGCACTCACCCACCCACGCACACACAGACGTACACCAAAATTTTTATTAGCTATTTAGATAGAGGATGGTCCAAAACAAAAGAAAAAACAAAAATTGGGGTATGTAAGATTTTTTTTTCACGATAGATTGCATTACTTCACACAATTTAAAATTGTGGTGAAGTAATTAAAAAAATGTGTGGCAAATTGATGTAACTGTTGCCTGATTTTGACCTATTTAGTTCGTAAAAAATACAGATACAGGTTGTCAAAAATTATTAATACAGTAAAAGCCCAATTATCCGGAATGCTCGGGGATTGACTCATTCCGGATAATCGAAAATTCCGGATAATTGAATGTAAATGAAATTTTAGGACGATTTTATGTTATTCGTCATATAAATATTTTATTAGGATTCTCGTCAATATATTTTCAAATAAAATACTAGAAACTTATTTTTGTATGTGTATTTCAAGTTGTTTATAACATTGATTGCAAACAATATTTTATACAAATACTAGCAGGACCCGGCGTGCTTTGCTACGCTTATAAATAAAGTTTTTGCGCAGACATTCTGTTGACCTTGTAGCAATGATTTCAAAAGGTGGTAATGAGAAATGGCAGTATAATTTTTAAAAATATGAATGGAAAATAATCAGCACTCTAGCTGATCTGTTCGGATACATAAAAAATTAGCGATTACATAAGTTTTCAAGTAAGCAATAAAACAATTTAAATGACTTGTTGAATTAGGAGAGGTGTGTCATCTCTATACAGAACATTATACAGAACAAAAATAGAGTCACAAATGTTCACAGTGCTCATGCATTGTATTTGTACCCGTCACGAAATACACAAAAACTGTTATAAAGAAGTTTTTCTGAGAAAAAATGCTCTCAAATTGCAAAATTCAAGTGGACTACAATAGGGCGGGAAGATATTATATATTCATTGGTATTAATGCATTGTAACTGTTTGCAAATCACTTTTGCAAACGTGATGCTGGCTAAGGACCAGTTTTTTAATTAGTTTGTTTATCATAATTGCTATCCGTGTTTGATTATACATAAGCTATGCTTCTTTGTATAGTATTTGTGCGAATTCCATTACGTAATTTTGAGCTTTATAAAATTTGTAACATCATGATGTGTTTAACTCAAATACATATAGTTTTGATATACAAATGTAATTGTTTCAGATTATACTTTTATTAAATTATGTTCAACAAAAAAAATATTGATCAAAGGAATCTAACCATATAACACGATATTTAAAGAAAATCCAAATTAAATTATTAGATTAAATTAAAAAACTGCTAATTAAAAAACTGGTCCTTAGCCAGCATCACGTTTGCAAAAGTGATTTGCAAACAGTTACAATGCATTAATACCAATGAATATATAATATCTTCCCGCCCTATTGTAGTCCACTTGAATTTTGCAATTTGAGAGCATTTTTTCTAATTAATTTAATAACTTAATTTAAGCAGAACCCCTTAAGATAATTAAAAAAAAATAGCCTTTTACCTATGCGCAAGTGTACACAACAACTTCCCAAAGTTTCATGATGATCGGATGAATGGTTTATTAATGCATAAACGACAAACATACATACTTTCAATTTTATATATATAGATAAAAATAAAATAAATAATAAGAATACTTCAAAAATTTTTCTTGTTAATTACCAAACAAAAAAAAACATTTTTCTTGCGAAAGAGGAAAAAATTCAAAAATTTTAAATTCCGGTTAACTGAATATTCGGTTAATTGAATGTCGGATAATCGGGCTTTTACTGTATTATTGTTTGTTTTATTCACGATTTTCTTTTGCGGTTTAAATAAAACTCATAGATTTTTTGACATAACTTCTCAACATATCTTTTGACATTAATTCTTAAAACACCGCTCACCTTAAAAGCTCTTTGAAATCTTAACAATCATTTAAATAATAAGTGTCAATAAACACGAAGTTTTTTTCTTTGACAATTCCTTGAATTTTGATGGTATAATATTAGACCAGTGCAGATACATTAAAAACAGGCAAAAAATGGAAAAAAATAGGAACAGCATGAAAACTATTGGATAAAGAAGAAAATATTGCGCAAATGATGGGAAACATAAATTAAAGGTGATCCGAGGTACGAGGGTGAAATGGGGTGAGCTTTTAGGGGTAGAAAATTGTTTTTCACGATTTTCAGCGAAACTAGACCTTCTATCGAAAAAAAATTAGAGTAAACGTTTTAGGTAATAAAAAGGTCTATAACTTCTATAACTTTTACATACACCATTTTTTCACATAACCTAAAATTCTGTGAAAATAGAAAAAACCGAGAAAAAAAGTTCTTTTCGTTTGTAATTTTTATCTCCCACAAAAAATTTTTTTACACACAATTTGGTGACAACGTACCTTATCATGTCTCTAATACGCTGTAATTTTTTGGAATAAAATATATATTTTTACGTTTAATTTTGATTTTAAACCAAAAAAGTCAACTCATTTTCACACGAAAATTCTCTTGTACTGGAAACAGTTTTTTCAAAACTATCTGTAATCTTTATTTTTGTTGAAACGTCTACTTGTAGATGATGTAAAAAAAATGAAAAAAATTAATATTTTTTAGGGATTTCAACGGTAAATTTGAACAAATAATGAATATTTTTAAACAATCATTGAGAAATAACTCTTTAAAATCAAGTTTTTTCATTTTTCCGCATTTCCTGAAAATGTTTCCGTGTTTATGTTATGTTAATGTTTATTTTATTTTACACCATCTACAAGTAGACGTTTCAACAAAAATAAATATCACTGATTTTTTTAAAAAACTGTTTCCAGCACTTGAGAGTTTTTGTGTGAAAATGAGGTCACTTTTTTGGTTTAAAATCCAAATCAAACGTAAAAATAAATATTTTGATTCCAAAAAATTGCAGCGTATTAGAGATATAATAAGGTACGTTTTCAGCAGATCGTGTGAAAAAAAAAATTTTGTGGGAGATAAAAATTAAAAAAGAACAGACATTTTTTCTCGGTTTTTTCTATTTTCACGGCAAATTTTAGGTTATTTGAAAAAAATGGTGTAGGTAAAAGTTATAGACCTTTTTATTACCCACAACTTTTTTTGATAGAAGGTCTAGTTTCGCTGAAAATCGTGAAAAACCATTTTCTACCCCTAAAAACTCACTCCATTTCACCCTCGCATTTCGAATCACCTTTAATTTATGTTTCCCATCATTTGCGCAATATTTTCTTCCTTATCCAATAGTTTTCATGCTGTTACTAATTTTTTTCTCACAAAAAGGTATTTTCACTGGTCTATATAAGCAATATTGATTTTCTTTTTTTTTTAATCCTTTTTTATATTCTCCTTCTATAATTCTGTAGCATATATGTAATTCTACTGATCTGACTTGTTATGGTTGCCTAACAGAGCTTGCTGTTATTTTATTTGATGATTACTATTCAATTTTAACAGGAAGCTGTAAAAATTACAAAACCGATTCTCACTTCATATTATTTCATCGAAAATTTAACTAAATGATCCTCATTCAAAATGATCAAACCGAAATAATTCTTGTAATTTTTAATTAAATTTTGAATTTCTAATAACTATTACCAACTTTAGAACCGTACGTGAAACCAAATACCAATTTCCATTTTCAGTTTTGTAACTTTTTAAAGAAATCAAATTACAAATTAAACAAAAAACCGAAAAATTTGTTTTGAATGAAGCATCAAGAAACTTATTTCAAAGTTTATATGAGTAGTTTAATGAAAAACATAAAACCATAAATTAATTCAAGATGTGGTGTATTATCTTCAAATTATTATAAAATAAAAATAAATTTTCTGGATATATGTAGTAGTAACTAGATATATGATAAACTTTTGTTTTTTGGGTTATACGAAGTTCATTATAAAATGGTAAAGATTTTAATCATCTTTAAACATATAAAAAATTTATACTTCAATGATAAATGTGATTGGTCAAATTAGATCTCCTTGTAAAAGGTTTAGATTATTCGTCGTTTCATAAAACATTCAAATTGTAATATGTTATTTAGGTATATACTGACTGATTTAAAAATTATTTGCTATGCGGTTCTCATTATCACACACAGGAAGGTTGTCATAACAGATTGGTAGTTGTGACAGACCAAATTCAATTAAAGCAATCACCGATGCAATTGAATGTTGATGAATAAGTTTTGTTGTCTTTTAATATTAATTCGGTTTGAAAAAATGTAAGTATTAAGCTTATACCGATGAATAAGCAGAATAATGTGGATTGAATTTTGAACCATTTTTCTTATTAATTTTAAAAATTTGGATAGTTAAAAAAAAATAGTAGCAAAAAATTTTTTTTTTCAATCGTCGCCATTTTGTGAATCTTTTTTCCAAGAGCCGAACCATAGCGAAATCTTTTCTAAAGATTAATTTTTAAAAAAAATTTCGTTTCAGAACGGCTGAAACCACGTCGACCAGGAAGCACCTTTTTCACAAAGAAACCACCCACTTCACCAGCCTATAACTTTTCGAGGTTTTGGTTCTTTTTTTGGTGATTTGAATTTTTGAAATTTTTATTATTCTTGAAATGTCAATATACATTCTGTAAAAAATAGACACTAAAACTGTTCTTCTATTTTTTTTTCTTACTCTAAAATATGCCTAAAATTTAGGCCTCTAAACCAGAATACTACCTTATAATTTATGTCAGCTTCTATACTACATCATTCGTTCATGAATCAATTTTCAATGGGTCGGTTTCAAAAATGTTGTTAGCCTAATGCGAGGAGCAAAAGAGCTTTGGCATCGATCACTGAAATGTAAGTTTGTTCATAACAATATTTTTATACAGGTTTACCTTTTATTAGTTTAGTTTAAGCAATAATTTTAGAAAATATTAGTTAAATGCCGAACAAATGTCGTTTTTGATCAGCAGCCAAATTCTGTAACTGTGAAGCGGTGAAGTGATAAGTTTTTTGATGAAAAGAAACGAAGAAATTTTTAACACTTCACCGCTTCACGGTTACAGAATTTGGCTACAGAGGAATGTTTTACTGAAAAAATGTTTTCACGCTAAATGGAGCGGTTTTCTAAAATAAAAATTTGTGACTGAATTCTGCTTTAGCCACTTCTGATTAAAAGAAAAGGTTGGCAAATGTCATGGAATTACAGATTAAATGTCGTTGTAATTAGTGAAAAGAACCATTTACGATAAATGGAAACGATGTCTGTTTTAAACTTTATTTTTGCTGTGGATCTCTATCAAAAACTAATAAAAACTGCACCATAACAGTTTTCTTGCAAACACTGAATTATTCACCCAAACAAAGTCTGAAAACTTCGGGTTGTGAATTTTAGTCCTATATTTTTTATTTTATTTTAATTATTGGTGTATGACTTGATATCTGATTTGATAAAAGTTGTTTATTCGCAACAATTTAACACACAAACGTCCATAGACTACTGTAGAATCAATTTCATAAAAAAGAAAAGAATCAACTTTACTGCTTCACTAATCATAATCCAGCTAACAAAGAAAAATTTTAATTTAATAAAAAATAAACAATATGTATTGTTCAGATCAACCGCAATCCTATTGAAGCAAATTATGAGACAAGCTCCAACCAAATACATATCCAAAAACATGTTAAAAAAAAACTGGTAACCCGTCTTATGTAAAACGAAATTGATTGCCTTGAAAGAAATATGTAGAAAAAAGGTTTCTAAAAGGATAATTTGTTTTTGAATAAAATCAATTGACTGAATCAGCATGTTTGAGAAAAAAAATTATTTTCAATAAAAAAATAAAATTTAACAGTTGAATAAATTCTTAATATTATAAATAAGATATAAAGAATGAAATTCAATTCAATGCAAATTTCTTGGAAAATTTAAGTTATGAAAGTTTTAATTAAAAGAAATTCGTTTATAATATTGAATAAGCTTAAACGCGATAAATTTAAAACGATTTTTTGTGTTTCGGTTTTATCGGTTAGAGGAATAATTTTTTTTTTGAAAACTAGTTTTTCTACAAAAATATTCAACCATTTAATTTCTAAATGATTGCTGTTTACAAAGTTTTGTTATAAACATATTGGTCATAGCATAAACGGACGGACGAACGGATAAACGAACGGATCTGATTTCATCTGAGCACTGGTGAGTGGTGACGATGCTTATTATAAATAACCAGATCAGCTACAACGCGAAGGTTTTGTATAGGGAATGAAGATTTAATGCTAAATTTCGATTACCTACCTAACATTCGAAAGCAGAGGAGGGGCATACTTTTTTATGGAGAGAAATATGGAAAGAAGGGAAATATGAAATAGGCTAAGTTTGTTACACGTGCTCTTTTCCATTATGAGCTTCTTTTATAATAAACCATTGGAAATTGTAACTTCCAATAATCGAATGGTTTCGCATTAGTCTTACTCTTAGGCCAGTGTAGATACCTTTTTAAAAGACAAAAATAATAAAAATTAGTAACAGCATGAAAATCAGTGTAAAAGGAAGTAAATATAGCGCAAATAATGTGGAAAATAAATTAAAGTAAATCCGAGCTACGAGACGGAAATAGGGTGAGATTTTAGGGGTGAAAGTTGTTTTAATTATTTGCAGCGAAACAAGACCTTCTATCAAAAAAAGCTTAATATAAAAGTTGTAGGTAATAAAAAGGTTTTTTCTATTTTACTCGGAAAAATTTAGGTTATGTGAAAAATAGCGTATACAAAAGCTATAGACCTTTTTATTACCTATAGAATAATGCAATAGTAATGACTCCATAATGCTATCGCCTCCGGTCTACGTGCTCCTTCCTTGCACGTGTGCTAATTACCCATGTGTGGAGTGGCTCACGCTAACTAATTAGCAAATCGGCTAAGCCAAGGTGTCATGCATTTCGTACCGTGCCGATGAGCGACTAGGCTAGGGGCTCATTGAAATACTTCAGTCACGAACGAAGCCGTCTGGATACCGAACACCCTCCAGGTATATGTTTTATTATGGTTTTCCATATTATTCACTGTTTGTGTGCTTTTTTCACTTTTGAATTAAAATGCAATATATAAAAATATACTTTTTTAATATGTTTATTTTTAATTTTTATTTTATTAATAGTAATATAAACTGCTTTATAAAATAACAATTTTGAATTTGTTTTATTTTATTGAATATCGATTTCGACTTACGTCATCCTCAGTTCTTAAATTATTATTCAAATATTGCAAAATATTGCATTTTAAAACTCCAGGTTTTTTTTGCCTTGCCAAGTTCACAGGGTTCTGTTCTGACTTGGTCGACCTACTTTCCGTAAAACTCGATGGAAACAAAATGAAGAAAAATATTAAAAAAAACAAAACAAAAATAAAAGACTGGACGTCACCGCGTTGATGAGAGAAGAAGGTACAAGTGGCAGGCGCAGTAACGAGTCTTCTCATCCTGCTGACGATGGGACGGTACCGGTGGCAAGTGTCACTACTGTGGCCACGGGAAGTATAGCTCTAAAACTTATTCTTAAATATAGAGGTACACCTCCGCCACCTCTAGGCGACGACGCACTGAGGCGGGGGCGCAGTCGATCTGGTAGCAGGTGGTCCCTAAGGTTCCTCGCGGAGGGAATGTATCCGGATTTCTCAAAGAGGAAGGCTCTGGAAGGGAAAGGGAATGCCCCAACCGCCGAAGCAGATAACGTGAAGCGGGCCAGATAGTTCACGACTTTGCAGGACAATGCAGTTTAAAAGGCCAGAATAGGCACCTGTTAGGATGCATAGCAAAACCATCTTAATCGAAGCACCAACTATGCCTGTTCTAATTAAGGTGACTAAGGTGACTATTCTGGATGTGAATTATCCCCAGACGATGCTCAGTGTAGAGGAGCTGGGGTTAGTTGACACATGACTAGTGAATCAACTAGCGATAGGATGTGCTGATCACAGAATCGGGCTTGGGGGGATTTACTTCAAGCCTGGTTATGTGGTGGAAATGTGCGATGATGAGCAGAAGGTTAAATGGCTCGCATCAGTTGTACCTAAAGTGCAAGTAGGTAAGCATGTATTTGTGACGAAAATGGGGATGATATTCCGATTCCTCACTAGATTACCATCTTTCTTCCAAGGCATGCTAGACAACACAGAGAGAAATCTCTTGCTCAGCAAGAGTGGCAAAATGCCGGCCTATTCGTAAAGATTATAAGATGTCAGGAAGTCGGGATGATGACACAGACCAATTATGGACTGCACTGATTGACAACAGGGTAAAGACAGCCTTATCGGAGGTGGGGTATACTCTCAACTACCGGTTTGGCAAAGTCATTGTCCATGTGCCTAGAAAGGTGACAGCTAGAGGAAAGCGAGAAAAGGGACGGGTGGCATATTGGGGAAAGTACCTCAGATACAATCACCACCCAGAGAGATAGCTTCAACCCTAACAACACCCAGTGAGGTGGCAATTATTACTAAGAAGCAGCTAGGGTTCACGGTGATACAGGAACTCTGGCTTCACACAAAACAGACTATGGGCCTTGCAAACAGCGAGGCGAAGGGAGTATGGGATACTAATGGAAACTCACCACGAACGTACATTATTATTAACAAAAAACATTAATTATATTTGTCTTTCAGATTTTCGTAACAGGGACTTGGTGTCCATATCAACTACCATCACACTCGGTGGCATTCGCCGCCAGGTAGTGCTAGCATCAGCATACTTTGCAGGAGACAGGGTGCTTATACCGCCTACAAAGAAACAGGGGCTGGTGGAATGGTGCAGCAAGAATTGGCCTGTTATCATCGGGTGTAATGCAAATGCTCACAACGAGACATGGGAAAGTACGGATACAAACCAGACCGGTGAGTTTCTGCTAGAATTTTTAATTAAAGAAAACCTTAGCGTGTTTAACGTCGCGAACACCTCCACTTTTGTCACTAGGGCAAGACAGGAAGTGATAGATTTAACGATAGGAAGTACCGATGTAGGACAGTTCATAAAGAGCTGGATAATCTCAAATGAACCCTCCTTGTCTGTTCATAGAATCATTATGTTTGATCTGGATAGTACGAAAGAGAAATCACCCCTGGTTTGGAATCCCAGGCACACAAGAACAAATCAATTTGATGATAATCTGAAAGAAAGTATACATCTGGTGACGGTTAAAGGAACTGTAAAACACTATGCCGTCCTGGAACAAGCTGTAGCGGAGGTAAACCATGATATTCTATATATTTTTTTTTTTTTATAAATAAAATGTGATGTGTAGTAGGCATTACAATATGTGTCACAACAACACATAAAAACCTTTTAAGACCAAGGTCCCACAACAACATGCGTTCTAAGGATGTTAATGGACGCAAATCTGTTTTTTTTTGTTTTTTTTTTAATATTTTTTTGTTAAATAATGGACAACTAAACCATAAATCCTATCACATATAAAATATGACATAGGCCAATATTTCGTGATAGGATAGGGAAAATAAAAATAAAATAAGATTTAAAAAGCAAATTTGTTTTAAAAATTTGCAGTAACAAAACTAAAATTGGTTTGCCAATAGTCCAGCTAATGGCATATCCTTGATTATGGGACGCAGTATATTTTTCAATGATTAAAGCTCAGATATATAGTTATATGGAGGCTCGTTTCTTCGAGCAAGCTACAGCGTTCCAGCATCAAGGAATATTCATTAGCTAAGATTGAAAGTGCTACCGTTGACTGAATACAGTTCATCCGCCAGCACCCCTAAGATATCACCTTGGCTAGTGATATCTCACTGCTATTGCCAGTGGTATGTGATATCTCACGTTAACCCATATGCCAATAGCAGGGACTTGAGTACGTGGGGTTGTCACACCCGTGGATCAAAAAATAGAAAAAAAAATAACAAATTAATAAAAACTGATCCCTCCATGCGTACTGATATGAAAAGTTTCTTCTAGTTTACCAAAATTTACGATGCGTGCCGTCCAAACTCACGTTAACTTAAAAATAAAGCAGCGAAAATTTAAATCAACACTATAAATCTTTTTTTTGCAGATAGATACATTTTGTTGCAATACTGATGTAAAAACTGTGCCGTTACTGTTGTTAAACCCTTAGTGTACAAAGTTCCGTTTGTTTAACCAGCATCCGTATTATTTGATGTTCTTCTTTCTATTGCTAGATTTTGTGCACATAATTGAGTGTTAAATGATGTTGCAACTGGGAGCAACAGGCGTGGGAGAGATGGGTTTATTTTTGGTGAGATCAATTTCTTATCATTAAGAGTCGATTGATATGTTATATATAAACCTTATTATTGTTCTGTCTGGTTCTGGGTTGGATATATCTGCGTTACACATTTACTACATCTATATCTCGATATATATACTACGGTTTGATGACTAGCTTGAAACATACTTGATACATACAAAACATGATTTCTGACTATAGACAAATGCTTTCCTGTACAAGATACTTTATTTAGGCTTTCTGTATAGTTGGTTAAGTAATGTTGATCATTACACTTTGCAAAAATGCATATAGATGTTTTAAATTTTTTGGATGAGTTTTGTTTAACGCTCGTTGAAGACTGGTTTATATTAATTTTTTATAATGCATTACCTCTTTTAGTAAAAAACCTGAAAAACATATCCAGTGATCGATAGTATTCATTAGACACCTCAAGTGACCAAGCATCTTTCATTTCACGATTCCTAAAATCTTGAGACTTCTTAATACTTTGTAAAAATCTTCAGCCATACAATGTTTACTTTTCGCTGAAGTCTTTGTGATAATTGGTTTAAGAGCTGTTTGGTAAAAAGATTATTACACGTTGTGGTTTATCATACCTTTCAATGAGTCTGTCCCATGCTTCGTCATAGTTTGCACCTAGGCAAGATCTTTGTTTCAAATGAGAGATGGTGCTAGCTCGCAAGTTTTTCTAATATAGAACTTCGAATATTTTGGATTGTTGTGCACTGATGCCTCATATTAAAAACGAAATGACGTGAATCCTGCATAATGGCCCGAAAACGTTGGTAGATTTAGAAATAGAATTCCATCATATTTTTTGGATAAATGAAATTTCTTCAAAAACGGCAGCTGTCGAAGTAATCAATTGTACAGTGAAGGAAGTGGTGCAGATAACTAAATTTTACGACATATCCAAATAATCTGACTGACAACCGTTTCTGTTACTGGTGCAGTGGTGCAATGCATGCAGTTTGGACGGTAGGTAATTATTTAAGGAAATCCTAGCTCTATCGTTATGTGTTATTTACAAGCCGGCTAAAATTGTATATAAAACTTCAGTGATTCTTTTGTTCTCCTAAACATTAACTGATTCTTAATTTATTTTAAGCAAAACTTATCAGACACATAAGATGTAGTTAATATCCTATTACAACAAAGTATTTAGTTCAAAGTAATATCATAAATTTCACAATACGCGCTCAACTTTTAAATTTATTTTCATTTATTTAATCATTAAATTATCTGGAAAGGAATTTTATTCGCTTTAAACTTTTGTTTTTTAGATTTACCATTAAATAATTAAAGATGACAATAAAGGAAAATTTTATCGTGAAAACTTTTAAAAAACATTAAAAGCGAAAAATTCTTAACAAAACGGTGTCAAAAGATTTATGAAAGCTTTTTTTGGTATTTTGATGAATACAATTTTTTGTCTGGAAGAAATAAAAATAAGACATTTCGTAGAACCTGATAAAAGAAAAGCTTTTGTTTATTTATTTATCGTTATCACCTTTAAATTTTTTTTGTATTATTAAAGAAATGGTTTTGAATCTTCTTAATGACTCAGGCTTATTCTTATAATGTAGAACTTAAATCAAACGTTTGCAATTTTATTGTAGGCAAAGTTACTTTTTAATGGGCTCTTCAACATTAAAAACAATTTGTTTATTTATATATTTACATTAAAACAACAATCTTAATTTGTAAAAACTTGGAATGTGTTGCTTGCAAACGTGAAATATTACTTGTTATGCTTCTTTTGTCTCAAAAAAGGCAAAACGAAAATAAGAAAATGAATCGAAAACTCATTGTTGTACACGTTTTCTTATATTAATTATGAAGAAAGACATTGTTATACGTAAAAGAGTATTTTAGGATTTTATGAACACAAATGTTTTTATTTGTATTTAATTAACAAAGTTGAAAGCAGTACAGACGTTGTTAGCAAGAACTTTATCATTAGATAAGATACTTAAAGAGTCAAGATAAGCATAAAAACACAATAGATCTTTCTTTTTTTGAGTATGTTATTAGCAGGAGTCAGAGTAGCAAATCGCGTGCTCGGTAGGTACAGCCCAGCATCTTGTCAGCACAAAAGCATCATTTTGGAGGGAAAGAATCCGTTCCTGTCAATATATTTCATTCAAAATCAAGGTCACAATCGGGGTTTTAAAAACAAAATGGGTCATAACTCGGTCCCAGATCATGCTAGAAAGGTCTATTTTTTAAAATCTTCGGTTTTCTAAGCACTTTGCAAATTTTAAAACCGCATCTCGTAAGTTAAAAATTCGTTGAGAAATTTAATTTTGCAACTAAGAAATTTTCGCCGTTTTTTCATCCGCTGTAATTTTTGTTAATATTGAATATGGGTATAAGCAAAACAATTGTTAATTAAAGCTGATATTTTACCCTTTCGAATGCTATCAAGCAGATTGCAATCAAATAAAAATTCAGACCTTGCTTCCTGCCCAAAGTTAACAACTTTTTTTCAGATATTAATTGCAAAATGGAATTGTGCAAAAACTATTAAGCCGAATAAAAGCTTCGTTCCAAAGCTTATATTTTTTGTTGAGGTTTCAACTACAAGATAGAGGGGTTAATTATATTATAAACAATTATTTGCAAATAACTAAATTCAATTGAAATATATCGTTTTTTAGACATTTTTTCGCATTTTTTTGCAAAAATTTGCAACAAAAACTTTTTATTTTTTTTTTTGAATTTTAAGTTATAGAAAAACATTTAAGGAACAAGAACGTTCTATAGCACCAGTATCCTTAAGTGCACCATTTACGAGTTATATCGCTTACAAGGAAGCAAACAAAAATTTCCAGCCGAATTTATTGAATAACTCCAGTCCCTAGGCACCGGGCGAGTGGACTCGGCAAGTCCATTATGTGAGTACCTACCACAGAGATTAAAAAAAATTTCCGACCTGCAACCGACAACAACACGTACAAAACGTAATTCTATGGGCCTATTAAACTATTTTGGAGTTCCTTGTTGGTAGCAACTTTCTTCGATAAGAAAAATGCTGAGACGCATTTAAAAAAATAATAAAATAATAGTAAATAATCACCAATACTGCCGTGCTAAGCACAAAGGCCTTAACTTGCTTTTTTGTCAAAAATAAGTGTTGTGATCACGAATTCTGCCAGGTGACGTTTGTGGAATTGAGGTGGGTTGTCGAGAAGTCGGGACTTGACAGGTCAGACAGTTAAACCGACTGCATTACCAGCAAAGGCCGGCATCCTGATAACTCACCCTATATTCCTCATTCTCCGTCTATAATATTATCTGCTTCGCGTTACATAAATTTTGTTTAACATGTATCTAAATAATCAGTTGCAAATGTGATGAATCTTTTATCGTCCAGTGTGTAATTTTCCTAAACTCATTATTTACTGATATCACTGTTTATGTTTTGTTTTCATTTTTAATGTATATAACTGAATATACATTACTATTTCAATTTTTTTTATCAAACGAAAATAAAGAAATAATGAAATGATGACTTACCTTGCATTTTATAAAGAAAAAATCTATCATATTAAACGTAATCATATAACTTTCCTTTGTAAATTTTTTTTCCCGGTTATTCATCTAAATGAGAAAAAAGTGAAACACATATTCTGTTGCCAATGTTTTTTTATGCTTTAATACTTCAACAAACACTTGTAGTATATTTCGAAAATATAAGGAATGAAACAGACATAATGACCATCAATCAACTTTTGTCTTTTTTAGTCTTAAAAACAAAATAATTTTATGTTAGGATATTGCTTAATTTGAATTAGTTAGTTTTTTGATTTCAAAGAAAAATTATCAAATATTCAATTCGGTACAGTATACATAGCAAAACTACCAACAAATCCAATAGTGCATATATGTGCAAAAGAGTTGTCGGCTTACCGGGTGGTAAAATTATAGTTCGAACATCATTTGGTTTTGGTCCAGTTTCAAATAGTAAACATAATTCAAAAGTTGGATACAGATTATGAAGACGATATAAACAATTTCGATGAATCCAAAGATCTAAACAATCTTGAGGAAACATATAACAAAAGTTAGAAGGAAAAGGACAAGCGAAAATTGCTTGCACCATTGAAGTCAACAAACAGCTATAGGATTAAGGTAAGATTTAATTTTTCTAATTTATTGTTATAAAATTTTTGAATTTTCATTGAGTGTATTATAAGACCATCATGGTCTTATAAACAAGTAAATTTATTTAGAGATTTTTCCCTGTCTGCGTACGGTTCTTTGTGTATTATTTAACAATTCTTTTAAAAAACTCTTGGATAAATAGAAACCATAGGTATCTATTATTAAATTGTAAAGTCCAGGCTTTACATATAGACGAGGAAATAAAGCACTAAACCTAAGCAAATTGACAGAGTAAGATGGAACGAGATGCGGTTTTTTGCATTCGATTCAGGAAGTCGTCAGGAAAGTTTGTGAACATAGCCACTTTTCGGCAAAAAACCACTGGAGTACCTAGGGGCCAGGGCGGGTTATATACACCTCATCTCCTGGAACTTTCCATAAATACAGCTCGAAATTGATCGAAGCTTGTTACTCGGGGGTTTCGGGGTCGCTGAACACGAATATGATTTCGGCGATGACCCTCGGAGTACTTAGGGGCCAGGGCGGGTTATATTTTTTTTTTTGAATAAAATGTGTTGTGTTATAGGGTTTACAATATGTGTCACAACAACACATAAATACCTTTTAAGACCAAGGTCTATTCCTAGGTCCCACAACAACTGGCGTTCTAAGGTCATGATGAACGCTTTTTTTAAACCTATGCGGGTTAAAGTCACCTAAGACTAAGGATTCCGGCAAACTATTCCATTTGTACGCAGTTCGGACAAAGAAGTCTTTCTGCGATCTGCCAGTATGCCAGCGTGGGATCTCGACCGTTTGACTGATTGCGCTAGCCGATGGTCGAGTGGAACGGGGGTAAGAATAAGTTTGGGGCTTAATGCTGCTGATTTCATCTGAGCACTGTTGATGACGATATTTGTAAAAAACAACGAGGTCAGCAACAGTGCGACGATGTTGTAGGGAATCAAGTTTTGATGTCAAAGTTCGATCACCCCCTATTCGTATAGCCCGCTTTTGAACAGAGTCCAAGAGGGCCAAGATGGAAACAGAAGCAGCACCCCAAACTTGACAACAGTACTCCATACACACTGAAAAAAACATGTCCTATTTCCAATCGAAATGCAATTGTCTCAACCTCACCGTGCGGTCACATATGGCGAATCAAACTACGAAATTGCTTCAACAACTCTACAATTATAAATCGATGAAGTTGAGACAATCACACGAAATGTTTATGTGAAAATAAAATATAGTTCAATTAATCTCAAATACTTAAACTTTAAAATGAAAAATTCATGATATAAGGCCAAAGAAAATTTTTTTCAGGGAAGTAGTTATTATCTTTATTCAACTACTGTCATATTGGATATAACACTTTATATTTTAAATAAACCTCATTCTGTTGTTAGGAAAATGTTATCGTGCAGTTGTCCCAATCACAGTGAAATTGTTTGAAAATAATTTTTCTTTGCATGAATAATCAACCGCCAACTTCGAGATGAGGTTGTCATGAACTTCAATTTTTTTTTCAGTGCAGGGACGAATATAGGACTTATAAACATGGAGCAATTTGTATGGAGTGAAAATTTTTTTGCATCTATTTAGGAGGCCGAGTGTTTTAGACGCGCTCTTTGCCATCGCCATTACATGATCGTTCCAGAGTAGGTCATTTGAAACTGTGACAGCCAATAAACGAATGCTTTTACATTCACCTATTGGTTCATCACACATACTGAATAAAATATCTTTGGGGAACTCGGTCTTTGATCTGGAAACAATCAACAGCTGTGTTTTGGTAGAGTTGAAATTGACCAGGTTTTGGTCAGCCCAATCGGCGACCTTTTTTAGGTCTTGATTCACGTTTATGGCAGCGTCTCTCCGGGTGGGATTAATTCGTCCGTGCATTTACCTTTTGAAAGAAGGGGCTCGAATGATTTGTGCAGAGTACTATTCAGAACTATTTATTGGGTTGCTGGTGATTTTCAAAAATTCGTTGATATACATCAAAAGCAGGGTTGGGGACAATACTGAGCCTTGAGGTACACCAGCGTTAATTAGTTTAGACTCAGAAGAAAATCTGTCTAAGGAGACCGAAATGTATCGGTTGGATAGAAAATTTTGAATCAGCTTCACAATATTGGGATGAAAACCATACCCAACAAGCTTGTGGATCAAGTTGGCATGCCAGACTCGATCGAATGCCTTGGAGATGTCTAAAGCGATAACGTATGTTTCACCACTTTTATCAAGTATGCTGTTCCAACAATGCGCGTTTAATAGATCGGTGGTTGATCCTTTGTTTCGAAAACCGTATTGGCTGACGACTATTAAATGATTTACTTCCAGAAATTTTGAAATGTGTGTATTAATATAATGCTCGTAGACTTTGGATACGACCAATAGTAAAGCTATTGGCCTATAATTTGCTATATCGGATTTTGGTCCCTTTTTGGGGATGGGCTGGACAATGGCCAACTTCCAGCACGAGGGAAATATACCAGATTTGTAGGATTGGTAGAATATTTTAGTCAAACTTGGTGCAAGTTCTTTGGAAAAGGTTTTTAAAATGATGGGTGGAATATTGTCCATTCCTGAGGCTTTGTTGATGTTTAATCCCTTTAAAAGTTTGGCGATATTTTGGGTTTGAAGTGGAGTTCATTCATATTAACTCCTGAAGACTTGACCTGGGGTATTTCCTTAGGAGTTTCCAAAACAGTGGAGTTCAGGCAAAGCGTTCAGCGAACAGGTTAGCTTTTCTTGCGGGATCATTGACGATTAAATCACCATCAATAATAAGGGGAATAGAAGATTTTGTTTCAGAATTTAAAGAATTGATGGCACTGTAGAAACTCTTGTCAGAAATAGACATAGACGTAAGTTTTGAAGCTTTCGCTCTGTCCAATTTCAGACTTTTCGTTTGAGATAATCTGGTTAGATATTTTGTTGGCCTTTAGATATTGGGATCAATTAGCGGGAGTTTTGTTATGAATCCATATGTTAAATGTTCTACGTTTGTTTCTAAGTGCCGCCTTGGCAGCCTTCGAATACAAGTATATATACACCTCATCTCCTGGAACTTTCCATAAATACAGCTCGAAATTGATCAAAGCTTGTTACTCGGGGGTTTTGGGGTCGCCGAACACGAATATTATGTCGGCAACGACCCCCGGATTAGCTAGGGCTCGAACTTCAGTGACCTTAAAAATCCTGGAGTAAAGAAATTCCATCTGTTTGTTACAATCTGATTTATTTATATCATATTTATTCGACGAGTATAATAAAAGAAAAAACCCTAGGTACTCCAAAGTCCATCGCCAACATCATATTCGTGTTCAGCGACCCCAAAAACCCCCGAGTAACGAGCTTCGATCAATTTCGAGCTGAATTTATGGAAAGTTCAAGGAGGTGAGGTGTATATAACCTGCCCTGGCCCCTAAGTACTCCAGAGGTTTTTTGCCGAAAAGTGGCTATGTTTACAAACTTTTCTGACAGCTTCTTGAATCGAATGCAAAAAACCGCATCTCGATCCATCTTACTCTGCCAATTTGCTTGGGTTTGACCTATTTTTGTGCTTTATTTCCTCGCCTAATAAGCTATATGCATCTAAGATGATATAATAACAGTCGATGGACATTTTTATCGTATAATTAAACCATTTAATTAATTTTTTTATTCAAAAATTACTTTTTTAAATATACCGTGTCTTCTTTAAAAGTATCTTACTATTTAATTATCCAATAATTAATATTTTACAACATTAACAAATAATATAGCCTTCTATCTCTCTGATTCAAACCAAAATTTGAATTTTTTTTGACTATAGTTTTGATCAATTTGGATTTGAATATAGTTTTGATTAGTTTGACTGTGAAACTTAAAAATTAAAAAGTGTTAATATTTCGAAATGTTAAAAATTCAAGTTACGGCCTTTGTGCTTAGCAAGGCAGAATAACCTTCTGCCAATGCTGAAATTTTAGCGCGTGCTTGATAATACAAACTGGAATAGCATAGCCGGCTATGATGGCAATTCACATCATGTGGGCTAGTTGAGCGCACCAATACACCAATACAGCAGAAGTCAGTTTCTTGCTAATATGGAAATATTAAATGCTGGACGAAATTGGAGTCTTTTAACTCCCTGCGATATGAACCCATGTACAACACTATACTGCAGGTCTCTTCTAGAATACATCATGGGCTAAAGAGTGTCGTCGGCGATTATAAATATGTTGATTTTCTAGGAGTGGCGATTCCAGTGGACATCCACAACATACGATTCGGTGTGCTTTCAGAACTTTGTAGTAGAAGAATGATAGAACGGAAGTACGACCAAGGTCTGGGCTGTAGATCAGACCTTTGACGATCTCAACGAACTGTTACTCTGGGTCTTTGACAGTTTGTGTCTCAAAACGATTCAATATTGTGCACTCAAGGAGGCTTCGTTGAACAAAAACCTTATTTAAGTTACAGGTTCAATAAAATCCCAAACAGAGGTTTGAAAACTAGTTATAAGGGCGGTTGGGTTATATTTAGTGAAGTAGGGCAGCATTTCAAATGGCTTTTTTATAATTAAAGAAGAGATCTTAGGCAAAGTACTGTGAGTCGGGTGGGACCAACCACAGAGGGTCCTGCACCAATGAGGATCTTGAAATAGGGTGAAACTAAATAATCTAAGACTATTCGACAACACTTACAAATAGGGAAAATCAAACCGAATGGACTGAATCATGGCAAATGAGTTGCATAGAGCAGAACTCTGTTTTGTGCTATCAGCTCTTTTGAGCCCTACAAATTTCCAGGTTATATAATTCTGTATATTCCTGATAGTAAAATAACTGTTAGGAAAATTAGAGAAATTGCGTGCCTTGGGATTTAAATTTCAGACTACCTAGCTGCAGTCTGTGAGCTCGATTTAGGCTTTCCTTAGCCAATTAAAAATGCTGAAAGCAATAGGATTCAAATAAGCAAAAACCAGGGATTCTGACGACCCCAAAAAACAGAGAATCCAAGAACATCAAACACCACTTCAAATATAATTATAACATTCAAAAGCCAAAATGTTATACTTACCCCATAATTTGTAACTGATCAAACTCTCCATGCTCCCTAGCCAATCAAAGTGAATAAAATATAAATTGATTCAATAACACAACCGATCATTACCCCACAGCCACCGGCGATTGCTGAATATAACCAGCTAAATCAATACAATAAAAATCGTTCCGCCAATCGTTCCGATACAGATTTTATTACGATACAGATTTTTAATCAATAGAAAGAAATCCATAGTTTTTCAATCAAATATTCTTTGCATTTGACGTTTGTTGAAATTTTCGTATGGAAAAAAAAATTGATCTTTGAAATTTGAAAATTGAAATTTTCGGTTGTAATACCACGAGTCATTGAAATTTTTTCGAAAATTTTTTGATTTTACGAATTAAATTATTTAGCAATACTGCGAATCAAAGCGCACAATAAAGGTTTAAGTAGTGGTTTGATTGAGCAGTGTTGCTTAAAAATAATTTAATGAGTAAAATTGAAAAATTTTCGAAAAAATTTCAATGAAGAGTGGTATTTAATGAGATAATTTTTTTTTAATTATAATTTTGTTTAAAATATAATTATTAGTTTCTAAATAAAATTTTCTACAAATTATTCAATAATACAAAATTATGTAAAAATGCAATTCACAAATAATAAAAATGTCCGTTTTCATTCACAAACGGTTGCATGTTTCTTTATGTTTATTTGCCAAAAATATATTACAAATTTATAACAGTTATGCGCCTACCAAGATAAAATTATATTTCATTTTGTTGGAAGAAAAAATGACAACAAAGAATTTTCATAACGACAAAGCAAAATTATCGACGACAAGAATTGCCGACAGTTAAAGCAAAGCCTACTGTTTAAATAGCATAGTTTGTATGAATTAAAAATAAAATTTCTGACAGCAAAAAAAATTATCGGTTGTAATACCACGAGTCATTGAAATTTTTTCGAAAATTTTTTGATTTTACGAATTAAATTATTTAGCAACACTGCGAATCAAAGCGCACAATAAACCACGAGTCCGAAGGACGAGTGGTTTAAGTAGTGGTTTGATTGAGCAGTGTTGCTTAAAAATAATTTAATGAGTAAAATTGAAAAATTTTAGACAAAAATTTCAATGAAGAGTGGTATTTAATGAGATAATTTTTTTTAATTATAATTTTGTTTAAAAGATAATTATTAGTTTCTAAATAAAATTTTTCTACAAATTATTTAATAATACAAAATTATGTAAAAATGCAAATAATAAAAATGTCCGTTTTCATTCATAAATATTTGCATGTTTGTTTATTTGTCAAAAATAAATTACAAATTTATGCGCCTACTAAGATGAAATTATATTTCATTTTGTTAGAACAAAAAATGACAACAAAGAATTTTCATAACGACAAAGCAAAATTATCGACGACAAGAAGAATTGCCGACAGTTAAAACAAAGCCTACTGTTTAAATATCATAGTTTGTATGAATGAAAAATAAAATTTCTGACATCAAAAAAAAATTATCGTTGTAATTTTCGTTCTTCGTTATTTACCGGGTGAGAAAAAATAGCGTATGCTTTTTTCATGTAATGGTTATTAATACACTCGCATATACCATACGAAGCTCGCCTGCGGCTCGGTTCGTATCCTGGTTAATGCTCGTGTATTAATAACCGTCATTACATGATCGTAGCATAATATACTATTTTTCCTTTAAATTGCAATATTTATGATTATCGGAATAGGAAAACATCTTGGCAATTATTTTATCGGGTGTAGTGTTATTCGGTAAACAACAATGAAATCCTTGTTGAGGAAATTGAAATGTGAAATTCTTGTGCGTCGCATGATCAAGGGATATGCCACTATCTGGATTATTGGCAACGACATTTTAGTTTTGTTCCTGCAAATTGTTAAAACAAATTTGCTGTTTACCTTTAAATTTATTTTTATTTTTTCTATCCTATCATGAAATATTGGCCTATATCATATTTTATATGTGATAGGGTTTATTGTTTAGGGATAACTAACTTCTATAAAAAAAAAGTCGGGCCAAGTGCGAATATAACTCGCTCGCCGAGGGTTCCGTGTATATAATAATATGAAAAAAAAGTATTTGCTAATGTAGTTATACGTTAGGTTGAATTTTACCCATAACTGTGGCATAATGGTGGCTTTGCATTTAATTCGTTTATTAGTCAAACATAAATACAGTTTTTCTCGAAATCATTGAGAATTAATGGAATGCGTATACCGATAACAAACGGTTACAATTCTTAGACCATGAAGATTACTAGATTGCAATGGTCAGCCCGAATAATGTTTCTTTTGCCGAGTTCATCTGACTAACCATAATCTATTCAATTTATTCTATTTTAGAACCCTAATATTATAAAATATTTTCTAAATTTCGTTAGATTGAATTTTTTTTTTTTAATAAAATGTGTTGTGTAGTAGGAATTACAATCTGTGTCACAATAACACATAATAAAAACCTTTTAAGACCAAGGTCCCACAAGAACATGCGTTCAGAGGTGTTGATGGACGTAAATCTTTCTTTTTTTGTTTTTTTTTTTATATTTTTTGTTAAAGAATGGATATAATGCAAGAAAGGAAGTAAAATCACACATAACTAATTGACAATAGTCTCAGACCAACCCCAAACCCCTTTCAATTCGTCAAGAAAGGTGTGCAGAAGTACTTAAAACAACTTCTAGTTTCCGGACTTTGCCCGAAAGTGGCCAATTTCCCGACTTCCGGCCAAAAACAAAAAATATTCAACATCTCGGGAAAAAGTTAATGAATTTTCAGAAAAACAGGTAAACAGGTAGGGGGGTTTTTTGGGTCGCTGATTATGATTTTAATGTCGGATTTTTCCAAAACTATACATTTGCTATACATTATATATTTCCTATAACTATACATTATACATTTGCGGCAAAGTAACAAAATTGATCCTCAAAAAATTGATCAAAGAATTCAAAATTCTACGTGAAATTCTTCACAAAAACACGATTTTAAATCGAAAATGGTGACTTTGAAAATTTCGGAAAACGGTTTTAGACTAGAAACAAAACAACTTTTCATATAACACCCCACTTGTCAAGGTCAAAAATAATTTTTTTTCGAAATTACTTCTCAACCCCCTTCTAAGGAACATTTGAAATAATGAGCTAACCGCTATAGTTTTCGTTTGATCTTTACAATATTACCTATGACTGTGAATTTTTTCAATTTTTCGCTTTTGTAATGTTCGATGATAAAGGGTGGGACAGAATCAAATTTTCACATTTTTATAAATAAGTCCAAAATCGTGTTCTCGAATATTACAAAAAAAATATTTTGAACTACAAAAAAAATCACCTTTCATATGACACCCCACTTGTCTAGGTCCAAAATATTTTTTTTTCAAAATTTCTACTCACAACCCCCTCCAAAGAACAATTAAAATTCTAGCGACCAAAAAAAAATTTTCATTTTTATTTTGCCAAGTTCCTGCAACCGTGAATTTTTTTTAAATTTTTTCTTTTGTAATGTTCGAAGATAAGTGGGGGGGACAAAACTAAAATTTCACTTTTTCCAAAATAAGTCAAAAACTGTGCTTTTGAAAATTACAAAAAAAATTGTTTTAGACTAGAAAAAAAATAACCTTTCATATGATACCCCACTTGAAATGACCAAAAATATTTTGTTTTCGTAATTTTTACTCTCAACCCCCTCCAATGAACATTTGAAATTATAACAACCAAAACAAAAAAAAACGTATTTTTGTATGCAAAATTCCTACAACCTTGAATTTTTTCAATTTTTTGCTTTTGTAATGTTCGTGGTTAAGGTGGGGGACAAAAAAATAAACACACGTTTTTGGAAATAACTTAAAAACTAAGCAGTCGATAATTCATTGAAAGGTCTTTTTTCAAATATTTGGATTTTTTTTGATTTTTTTAAACGAAACTCGATTCCTTAAAACAAACTTTTGTTTTACTATATCCTTATCAATGTCCATAAAATATTGATAAAAACAAATATTCATAATTTTCTTGTTGTCAGTAGGCGTGGACAAATACATTGTATAACTGTAAAAAATTTCAAGTTGATAGCACTTACGGTTTTTGAGAAAATCGATTATGTAGAAATTCGGACGGACACCGAAGTCTCACCAATAGGGTACCGTTTTTACTTTTTCAAAGTACGGAACGCTAAAAACAAAAAAAAACAAATTTGCGTCCATCAACGCATTAGAACGCATGTTGTTGTGGGACCTTGGTATTAAAAGGTTTGTATGTGTTGTTGTGACACATATTGTAATGGACGTATTTTATAAAAAAACAATTTTAAATTTGTGGAAAACTAAAAAAAAAGACGATTTTGAGATATGAGCTTTGAAGTAAGCGAAGGTTTAAAGCGCTGCCTAGCGGAAAAGAGAAAAAATATTTGTTTCCAACTTACAAATTTCGATTATTCAACTATTTTTCTCTTTGCTTGCAAAAATATACGTAAATCGCATGAAATTTGTGGGATCTATTAGCAATACATTGAACACCATAACAAAACATCGCTAGAAAAAATCAAAAAATTACTTTGTTTCTTTCGTCAATACCAACAATATATCAAAATTTCGGATTTTTTAAAATACAAAAATTTAATCATCGACAAAAAAGTACGTTTTCAAAATAATAGGTCAATATCATATATAACTAGTGGGATGCGGGTGTGACTATAGGAGCCACGCCAAGAACTTCCCGTAAGATTAAAAACCAACTAGTTACTGGATAAGGTATACTAAAGTACCAAACATAAAAAAATTGTACAATATAATTTAACTGCAATAAATACAAATAAAAAACGAAAAATTACAAAATAAATATTAAAACAAATTTGAAAAAAAAGTCAACAAAAAGTGAATATTAGCTCAATGAGGGACTTTAAAGCCTTAAATACGCAAAATTAAGATTTATTTATTATACGACACATCAATTGTATTAATATTTTAAATAGAATTTGAATGTAAACGTGCAGTGTGTAATCATATTTAAATTTAATAACATACTAACACTCAAACTGTAAACTAAAATACGTTGTCTAGACCGATTCAGAAGGTATTGAAAGGTGAAGATATCATTAAAATGATCAATATCAAAAATGATATCCAACACAACAACCTAACCTTATGGTAAGATAAAAGGTCAGCATTTGTTTGATGAACGGCGACCACTATACACAAGACACCTCAAAAGCGAATGTGTTCTATCTCATGTTCACTAAAATGTTTTACCAAACATTCGGCAAAAACACTTAATAACTGTGGCTGTTGTTGTGATATATTTAAAAGAATAAGATAAAGTTTTTAACAGAAAGTGACCAGTTGCAAAACTACTATAAACATTACAAAAACCAAAAATTAAACGTCAAAGCTGAGCGTAATTGAAGTCTAAAGAAAACAGTTGTTCAACGAACCACAGACATCCTCCCCGACTCCTTTGTCAAATTTGGAAAATAGCTTAACCAAAATACCATGTTTTCCATATTCAAATAAACCCAGATGCGTTTATAGCTCATTTTAATTCAAAAGTTTCATCAAGTTCTCATGCGTTTGCGTAATGAAAATAACACCAATTTTTCAAATTTTCTTAAAAAACTCAAAAAGTAAGATAGCAATTGTTTATGCAAATGTCATTATAAATGTCTGACATGATGACAAACAAAATGGGAGGTAAATGGTCTTGATAGCATTATTTATTCTCGTAATTTTTGCAGGAGATGATTTTTTGTTTTTTGGAAACCACTAAAAAACAAATGAACTGATTTCATTAGAAAAGGACTGGGCTGTAAGTTACGCCAGGATATATCGATTGTGACCATTAAAGTTTAAATCGGATTGTTGAGAAAGCGTTGGACAAATTTTTGTCCATATACGACGATACACACGCACAAAACACACACAACAAAACACACATACGCAGCTAAAAATAGCCTAAACATCTTCAGGTCTTCAGTTTTGAAACGTAAAGATAGTATAAAAATTTCGATTTTGAAAATCGACCCAAAAACAATAACTTCTTATATCGGGAAGTTAATAAACAGTTGACCAAGCAATCTACTCTTGAACCCTTGAAGGTTTTTGATATTCAAGTAAACCCGGATGCGTTTGCAGCTCATTTACATACCAAAGTTTCATCCAGATATCATGCGTTTGCATAAAGAAAATAACACGCAGTTTTTGCACATTTTGTTAAAAATCTCAAAAACTAAGATAGCAATTGTTTATACAAACCTCATTATAAATGTCTGACATGATGACAAACAATATGGAAGCTTCATGACCTTGATAGCATTATTTAATCTCGTGATATTTGCAAGAGATAATTTTCAGTTTTTTGGAAACCACTAAAAACAAATGACTTAATTTCGCTAGAAAAGTACTGGGTTCTAAGTTACGACAAGATACTTCGATTGCGACCATTTTCGTTAAAATCGACCCATCCGTCGTTGAGAAAGCGTTGGGCAAAAATTCTCCACACAATGATATACAAAAACATACACACACACACACACACATACAGACTGCCAGCTAAAAATAGTGTCAACAGCTTCCGGAGGTCATGAAACGTAAAGATATCATAAAAATTCCGATTTCGAAAATCGACCCAAAAACAATAACTTCCCATATCGGGAAGTTAATAAAAATCATTGCCCCTAAAGTACATGAGATTATTGAATAATAACAACAATAAGAAAATATAATAAAAATCGTTATACCAAACGTCATATACTCTTTATGTAAAAAAGTTAAAAAAAACCTCTCACAAATCAAACAAAAAATTGAACAAAGAAAAACCGACTAAACTTATTACTTCATTATGGAACAGAATGGATGGTGTTTACCTAGATAGCCAACATATCAGCCAACAGTAAAACAAACATATCAGGTCACAAATTATTTGAGCGACAAACGTTTCGTAACACTTAAAACGGACTTGACTATTATTAATCAACAGTGCTTGGACATAATAGGAGATAGGCTCTCAAGGCTAAGACCACACGCGTAGAAACGTGAGTGTCATCTTTATACCAATACCAGGACATAATATTTATTTATACACATGAGGAGCTGTCGATAAAGTTAATCTTGAATTATTTCTTAACGTAGCGGAAAGGTACGGATGAAAAAAATCCTCCTGAGTTTAATATTACAACAGCCGTTGAAAGATCGATGTTTGTTTATTATCACAAAGGACAACAGTACAGTCTAAGTAGATGTGAAGCGAGAACACCCAAAAAGAAACGGCCAATTACCCCTGCTGTGGAAAATCATAGAGGACCAGCTCATAAATGAGTTAAATGATGATGTTAGTAATCTTTTGAAATGAGAAAAACGGGGTGATCCCTTCACAAAAATGCAGAAAACTTTCGGCATTACAGTTGGTGGTTGGTTTAACGGTCAATGATTCTTTGAGTTGTAGATTGTGTTTACAAACAGATGGAAATTAAACTCACTAACTCACTCAATCGGTAACAACAACACGTCTGACATTTACACAGACAGATCATTAACTGAAAATAGTTCAGGACCTACTTCAAAAATGAAGATCTTTGTTTTCGATTTCCACTTTTACAATATTGCACAGCATTTAAGTCTTTCTTACTGAAGTATTTGCCGTAAATGCAGCATAAAAGAGAACGACGGATATTAGGTGGTCCGGCAAGGTTATTAATATTGGAACTAGTAGGCAACGCTAAACACTCTGGTAACCTATTCTAATAAATCAAAAATAGTGCAATTAGTGCGGATTTTTGTTCAGTCTGAGCTGTTCAGAGTGTAGCTATAATGATGAGACTACACAGAGAGAAAAAAGAGTTAAATTTGATAAAAAAATCATCAAATTGATGATTTTTGTATATCAATATATGGACGAGAATATGAGTTCTCAAATTGATATAAAATGCTGCATCAGATTGAACTTTGGTTTATTTTTTTGAGTTGATGTAAATCTACTGATTATGATAAACAAATTTCTTATTTTGATATTATATTCTCAATATTATTCTCAAAGCTTATAAACTTGTTGTATCAAATCAATACCAAAAGTATCAATTTAAGATGGAGTTGTATTTCTTCAAGAATTTGAGCGGAAGAAGTTGAGAAACCAAAAGCTCATTTTAAGAAATTTTGATCATTTTAAGAATTTTTTTGATCGACATGATCGTATGTTACTTTTGGTATTGATCCGATATATTTCATTTTGAATCAATTCATTATCATTTTAAGAAAAATGTTTTCTCAAATCGAAGATGACAATATTTGGTTTGAGAAAAGATTTTTCTCAATTTCAGTGGGAATGCGGTACGTTCAGCGACACCCACAAAAGCAAATAAAAAGCTGCCTGTCAGGGTTTTTAAACCCGCGGGAAGATTTTTACATGCTTCGGTATTGCTAAATATATCGGACATGCACTCGATGTTGTACGGCTATTTAGATTGGCTTATGGCTGTCAGAGTTGTTTCTTATCACATAGACCCTTAAGAAACATCACTACTGAGACAGCAATTACCCGTAAAATAGCAACCTTGGAAAAATAAGGAACTGGAATAAAACTCTCAATCCACCGATGTTCCATTAACCTTAAACGGGATAAAAATCACTATTTTTAAAAAATATTCTTTTATTTTAAATAGATAATTTAAAAATAAATTAATTATAATTTTTAATTTTTTTTTATAACGCATTTCGTACAAATGAGCTAATCGAATTGAGAATAGTCGGCTCCCACATTCCTTTCTTATTTGTTGCAGGAATTCTTGTATTTGGTCTCGTAGCGTAGTGAATTAATTTGAACAATTTTAACTGTCGTAGCTCTGTAAAAATTTAAATAAAAAAATTAAATTAAATTACTGAAGTGAATCAGATAAATTAGTTAAAGTTTGCTGAAATAAGTGACTTCTATTGAGGAAAAAAATCAATCCACTGCTTGCGTGTTGTAAGAGGCGACTGAAATGGTGAGTTGTAGAGTGGCTAACCCAATTTCATCATAGGCTCACCTGTGGAGTTGAGGTCCCCTTCTTCAAAAAAAATCAGCCCACTGCACTCATGCGTGTCGTAAGAGGCGATTTTCTTCGTCCCGTAAAAAACAATTGTTAATAAAAGTCAACGTAAACCTTGGAATGGAACGTCTTTCTGGTTTAGACCTCCCTAGCTATTGTACCTGGACAATCTGTTTGAATCAAACGTGGAACGTGAGAACACTGTTACAACCCGGAAGCCTCCAGAATCTAATTGGGCAGGCAACAGAATACCAGATAGATTTTTCTTTTATGGATGCGATGAATGTTTCGGTAATGAGACAGCTATTCGCCTAAACAAAGAACACTCGGTTCCCCATGAGCTCCCATGCAGGAGTCATGCAACCATGATAAAAATTGAATTATTTAAAAAAAACAAAGAACAAAATTAAAAAGGGGAAAAAAACAATAACTAGAAAATAAAGAAGAATAATAATAATAATTTAAAAAAAAATTAAGTATAGGAAAAAAACAACAAAAAACAAATGGATATAGAATAAGAGAAATAAAATACTTAAGGGAATGATTACCCTGTACGATATCAAAAGGGTAGGAAGGAAACAGGAGGAATATGATAACAGTGTAGACTTAAAAACAACTGCCGAAAGAAATGGTTACCTCGTGTGCCTGAGGGGCAGTAGGTAGGTTTATACCGTCCATGCCCTGTTTGCGTTAATTTGACGACTAACGACAACGTCATTTGTGTGAAATTGTGCTGAGTAATTTTTCACTCTGCAGCGGGTGCCCAACTAGCAAACTTACTTCTCAATTTCGAATTTTATAAGTTTTAGCTTCAATAAAGCTTCGCTTAAGCTTCTAAGTGTAAGCTAGTTATATTTTACTTCTATAAAGTTTCGATATACAACTTCCACAGAGAAGTTCTCCGCACCGCCAGAATGAAAGCTTCTAAAATATTTCTATATTTAATATAAGAAGCTTTACCGAAACTTATCTACAGATCACTAAATAGAGCTTCCGAAAAAAGGTTATAGAAGTTATAGCTGTCATTAGGATTGTAGTTGTTTCGGATGTAACTCTTTACAGATCGTAAAGAAGCACATCTGTCATACTATAAAAATTGCTTCAATATCTGAAACGGAATATGTCAAACTGACGGAAGCTATTGCGTCTATTATTTCAACTAAATTTAGATGTAGAAAATATAGAAAATAATTCAGGGGATTACTTTTTATGGAAAAAGATATGTGACATGTAATTTCAATGACTTTATACGAAATTGAAGCTTATACGAAATTGAAATCGTTTCGTTTTTGTCAAAAAAGTATTGTGCATAAGGTGGTTTTTGTTTTTTAATTTATTATTTAGACTTATTTTGCACAAGGCGGGAAAGGTGGGGAAAGTTCTCCAAATGGCCTTAATCGAAACTGCTTAGAAATTTTAAAGAAACTATGAAGGTGGGGAAGTTAGTTTCGGTAAGACTGTTTAGTGTTTTAAAAGAAGTTAAAATGCTAGTTGGGTGGTCACCCTCACTCTCGTTATTTTGCTCTTCTGGCCGTCAATTTAGAATTAATTGTATTATTTCGGGCTAGGTTTTTCCTTTAGTTGTATGGCCCCCCATTAATTTGGGGAGTTCAAAGAGAACGAAGAAGTTTTTACTTTTTGGACGGTAAAAACTTCTAGTATCTATAAATTCAATATAAAAAACGGCATCGCAGAAGTATTTGTATTTCTGGGACTTGTTTAAGGCTGGGAGGAGCTTGCCAAGGACCGACCGGGCTGGCGGCTTATTGTTGTCTCTGCTAAGTTCCTTAATGGGACATAAAGCCGAAGTGTGTTTTGAAAGTTGTGAAATCAGTGGCGAAAAATATCTTTTCTGAAACATTTCACCAAAAACCCGTATACTTTTAAACATACCATAACTACACTCAATAACTACAAACTTTTCATGATCTAAGACTGCCTTGCAAAAGATGAATGGACTGTACTGAATTATTTATTTTGGACTTTATTTAACTAGTATAAAAGGATCAAGTTAATGCATAATCAACTCAATGCATTCAACTATATATTATGTACCGTTATAGCTTAATTGTGATCAAAACTTGTTTACCTGGGTCAGTTGGCATATCGTTCAAATCCTTTAGACTTTGCTTATCTTCAATTAGTTTGCGTAGCACTGGTACCACAACTTCGCAAAAATCTTTTGCCTTCTCCAAAAGTTTTTTATGTTTATTCGGAAAGAGTCTTTTAAAATCTAAATCAATCTGTAGAAAAAAAAGAATCGGTAATTCCAAAACAGTCTTAAAATGCCTTCAACTTCAAACTTACCAAAATGCTGGCATTATAGCATTTCTATAAAGTGGCCAGTCATTAAAAAATGTTTTAAAGATTTATCCTTTGCTTCTTTAAACTCCCTTAGACGACCCTCACAACTCCGTATCTACGGCTCTTGAATTACAGGTAAGGTTTGCTTCAGCTCTTGAAATTCTTTTTGATCATATTCAGTAAGATCAACCGTCGAATAACCTAATATTAAAAATAATATAAAAACGAAGTTTAATGCGATGCATTTGTCTGAAACAATTGTAAGAAGTTTTACCAAACAATTGTAATCCTGAAGTTGTTGGAGTATCCAATCGAATTTTTTTCGGTGTAATCAAGCAACCTGCACCTCTTAATTTGGTCGAAAAATTTTTATACAAATTGTATAATTTCCTTTTGGAATTTTGCCATCATAATAGTTAAAGTTTTAAAAACAAAAAAAACTGTTAGATTTAAAACTTATTTTAAATGTTTTTAAAACTTTTCATGCAATTTTTAACATTTTTTCATGCAAGCATTTAGTACTTTTTACTTTAGAGCTTTAGAGCTCAGAAATCGATAATATCGGTTGATTTCGGAATTTTAATAAATTTCGACAAGAAACCATAATGTATGTATTTACCCAGAAATTTTTGTCCCCGTTTTGCTTCAACCCAATTGTTTAAAATATCCGATTTTCACCTTCGATTCAGTAATTTAAGCAACAATAGTAGCAAGTACATGCATCAAATAAACTGAACCCAGGACTCCCGGCAAACTGAATGAGCCAAACCTCGTTCTGTGCACGCAAGTTTACTTTAATGAACGCAGAAATTTAGAGAAACATGCAACTTACCTTTTGAACTCTTATTATTGCTGATTTTAAGCACAGCTAGTATCAATTCTCGCACGGACACAAACTTTTTTTTTCACAAGTTATAAAACGCGTTCATCTGCTGAAAAACTCTCTCACTGAATAATGTATCGTAATTTTTTCTTCGAACGTATTATAAAAATAATAAATCTGAGAATTTTTTTTCTCAATTTTATATACGTTGATCCAACCGAGAATAATCGAGTATTAGTTAGTTACATTTCGATCTCATAAGTTCAATTTGAGAGAAAAGGTATAAAATCGATAATTTTTTTTCCTTAATTTTATATACGTGGATCAAATTGAGAATACTCGCGTATAACTTATTATTATCTGATCTTTAAGTTTCAAAAAGAAACAAAAAGGATTATAAGAAAATATTTTACTCTCATTTTGACATTTGTGAATCAAATAAATGATGGGGAAGTAACAAAGTGATGTGTACTTCTCTGTTCAATTTGAGAAATGGAAATCTTATTCTGATTCAAAAATTTCTTATATTTGTACAGAAAAAATGAAAACGATCTTTATTTACTCAAAACAAGAATAAATGTATTTCCTATTGTTGAACAAAAACAATTCTCAACATCAGTATTTCAATCTTCTGTAGGATGATCGAATTGAGAGTTTTTTCTCACTTTTAAAGTTTTGTTGTATTAAAATGATATAAATTTACTCGAAATGAGAATAAATGTATCTTCTGTTTTTAATCATATATAATTCTCAAAAATAGTATTTTATTCACTTTTTTGTGTGATCGAATTGATAGTTTTTATCTCAGTTTTAAACTTCGGAGTATTAAAATGATTTAAATTTTCTCAAATTAAGAAGAAACTGAATTTTCTATTTTCAATCATGCACAATTCTCAAATCTAGAATTTTTTTTCTCTCTGTGTAGTGACCGGTTAATTTTATCACCATGTGATTGGTGAGAGTTGGTGCGGGAAATGTCCCAGCATACCGTTTTTATCTAAAAGGGGACGAAACAAGCCTTCACTTAGTGGGAGACTGCTCGATTTTCTCAAGGTTCCAAATCATCGTGTTAAAGAATCAAGCTAAATAATGATAGAAGTTTACACGGTAGAAAATTAAGGGGGAAATGTATTCAGCTCTTGAAGATGAGGATGGCATAATGAACTAAACAGTCTGCATGTCTAGCTATAACTGTATGGTTACCACAAACAAAAAGCAATACATCATGTCAGTTAACTCCTCATATGCCAATATTTCATGAATTAAACCTACATATATTCATACGGCGGTTTATTTTTTCGAGGATGTAATAGCGTACAAAGCATTATTGAGGATGCTGCCGTTGACAGCATAAAGTTAATTTGTCAGCACCAGTAAGATATCACCTTGGTTTGTGATAACTCAATGCTATTGCAAGTGATATTTGATATCTCGTGTTAACTTGTATATTAAATGAACAACTGCTAAATTAAAATCTTTACAGAAATGATTGAGTGTTTTTTTTGAATTTTTGACAAAGCTTCTTCGTCTTTTTCTATGATGCATCTATTTTTTAATCCACGAATGGAATATACATAGTATTTTAATTTAATTAAAACAATAATATGGGTTATAGTTTATTAGAAATTATTTTATTAAATTTTAATCTTGTAAATATGTATATATATTTACCGTTTTTTCAAATTTTGAGTATAAATTTAAACAATATAAATTTTCAAGTTGGTTATAAAATGGTTATATGCTTACCAGCATAAATTAACAAAAATAAACTTCTTTTAAACCAGGCGTAAAGTAATACCAACTAATATCAACAAAATTTGTTGTGGTAATTTCATTCAACAATTATATATTTACAAACTATGGAAAAATAGTCACATCCGTTTAGATATATGTAGTAGCTTTTTACCTATATCGAAGGAATTCTATAGATTAGAACAATTGCTGAAAGCTTTACTAGCGAATGAATGCATATCAACTTACAGAGCATATTCTGAAGATGTTAAATACATACAGCGTAACTAGCTACGGTTAGAACTTGAGTCATTTTTTATAAGTGGGACACTTTTGATATTTGATGTCTTCGATTTTCCTCAAATTTTCAGGATATATTAGTAGTACTGTGATAAGACAAAGTGCAGTTTATCGCTTCTTAAATGTGGCGCGTTAGACCTTGAATAGAGGTCAAAGTTTAAGATCACGGGTAAATCGTATAAATTATATGATCATTTTAGTAATTTTACATCATAAAACCATGGGTCAACGATGACATTTTTTTAATATGGATTCTACTTGATACTAGGTAGATGTTAGCATAAATAATTTGGTGGCTTTCTTATGGCTTTGAGGGAAAAGGTCATTCGAAAATGATGTTTTCGTTGCTTTTTTTCCTTGTTATCGGACAAAATATCTACTAAACCCATGAGTGACCCGCAGCAAAAACTATTGGATTAATTACACAACAGAAAGTACTTAGAAAATTTGAAACAGCTTGGGCTACTCTTGGCTTTAGGAGCTACATCGTTTCAAAGTTGATAATTTTTCAAAAAAGGTGTAAGTTCAAGGTCAAATACTCTAGAATCCATCAGTCAAAAAGTTTGAGACATAGCGGTTATTATACGTGATACTATGTAGTTTAAGGTCCAGGCTTAAACTTCGTAGTGGAAGTGTTTGTTTTTTTAATACATACTTTTTTTTCATACGCATATGGTCGCTTTACAAAATGTATCTTTTTGCACATTTAACATATTTTTACGGCTATTTTTGTTTTTATAATGATTATAAATTAATTTTTTATTAGGGCCATAATCGATTGAGTAAAAAATTACAAAACCACAATACTCCCACTTAAGAACACCTGGGTTTTTTTATTTATTATTGAAAAAAAGGAACAAGTATAAAATTGGACAGACAATGAAGTAAGGTTTAATTTATTTACGAGTATAGGTCTGGTCTGGTCAAACAATACAATAATCTGATCAGATATGTGCATTTCACCGCCATACATACATACATATAAACGGCACCCACCGAAACAATGCCAACACCCTGAACACATATTAAAAAAATTTCATAAAACAATGAAAACGATAGCTCTAAGACCTATATCCTGGGAAATTTACAAAGAAATTAATAGATCTGGGTCAAGTTTTCCCATAGGCGGTGTACTTTGTACAACCCACAGACAACTGATTGCAAAACAAATTTCAGAAAAGAAGTTAACCGCAGAAAGGCGACCGAATCTACATCAGATAAATCAAATGATACAAGTGCACCTTATGAACCTTCTCCATCAGCTTTTGCTGACTCATGAACAAAAGTTAGCAGCTTTAATTTATAATGTTTGAGTTTTTAATTTAAACTATTTGATGGAGACTGTGGCACCAGGAGTAAGCCCCATCAAGGATTTTAAAATTTTATAAAATTTTCCCATAAAATTTTATTTAATTTAAAATTTAAGTATTTTAAAATTTAAGACTTGTTTTTCATACTAACACCAAAATATATATGTTTTTATGATTATGATTAATTTAATATAGAAATTAGAGAAATTTGGTAGTTGATAATATAACACTTTTTTTTTTTTTTTTTTTTTTTAATAAAATGTGTTGTGTAATAGGGTTTAGAATATGTGTCACAACAACACATAAATACCTTTTAAGACCTAGGTCTAGACCTGGGTCCCACAACAACTGGCGTTCTGAGGTGTAGATTAACGCTTTTTTTAAACATCTGTGGGTTGAAGCCACCTGAGACTAAGTGTTCCGGCAAACTATTCCATTTGTACGCAGTTCGGACAAAGAAGTCTCTCTGCGATCTGCCAGTATGACAGCGCGGGATCTTTACCGTTTCACTGGTTGCGGCAGCCGATTGCCGAGTGGAACGGGGGTAAAAATAAGTTTGAGGCATGATGCCGCTGATTTCATCTGAGCACTGCTGATGACGATATTTGTAAAAAACAACGAGGTCAGCAACAGTGCGACGATGTTGTAGGGAATCAAGTTTTGATGTCAAAGTTCGATCACCTACAATTCGTATAGCTCGCTTTTGAACAGAGTCCAAGAGGGCCAAGATGGAAACAGAGGCAGCACCCCAAACTTGACAGCAGTACTCCATACAGGGACGAATATAGGACTTATAAACATGGAGCAATTGGTATGGAGTGAAAAATTTTTTGGATCTATTTAGGAGGCCGAGTTTTTTAGACGCGCTTTTTGCCATCGCCATTACATGATCGTTCCAGAGTAGGTCATTTGAAACTGTGACACCCAATAAACGAATGTTTTTACATTCACCTATTGGTTCATCACACATACTAAATAAAATATCTTTGGGGAACTCGGTCTTTAATCTGGAAACAATCAACAGCTGTGTTTTGGTGGAGTTGAAATTGACAAGGTTTTGGTCACCCCAGTCGGCGACTTTATTCAGGTCTTTGTTCACGTTTATGGCAGCGTCTCTCCGGGCAGGATTAATTCGTTCGTGCATTTTACCTTTTGAAGGAAGGGGCTCGAACGACTTGTGCAGAGTACTATCATCTGCAAAACTATTTATTGGGTTGCTGGTGATTTTCAACAATTCGTTTATATAAATCAAAAATAGGGTTGGGGACAATACTGAGCCTTGGAGTACACCAGCGTTAATTAGTTTAGACTCAGAAGAATATCCGTCTAAGGTTACCGAAATGTATCGGTCGGATAGAAAATTTTGAATCAGCTTCACAACATTGGGATGAAAACCGTACGCAACGAGCTTGTTGATTAAGTTGGCATGCCAGACTCGATCGAATGCCTTGGAGATGTCTAAAGCGATAACGTATGTTTCACCACCTTTATCAAGTATGCTGTTCCAACAATGCGCTACATAGTTTAATAGATCGGTAGTTGATCTTTTGTTTCGAAAACCGTATTGGCTGTCGGATATTAAATGATTTTCTTCCAGAAATTTTGAAATATGTGTATTAATATAATGCTCATAGACTTTGGATAGGACCGATAGTAAAGCTATTGGCCTATAATTTGAGATATCGGATTTTGGTCCCTTTTTGGGGACGGGCTGGACATTTGCCAACTTCCAGCACGAGGGAAATATACCAGATTTGTAGGATTGGTAGAATATTTTAGTTAAAGTTGGTGCAAGTTCTTTGGAGTGGTTAAACATTTTCAATACTTTCTTATTAAAATTTCTTATTAAATTTTCCTCAGGAAGAAGATCAAAATAAAGTTAACTTAATCCTCAAAAAGATAAGTAGATTATAAGCTGAGAAAATATGAAATATAGAGTTTGGAGGTTCATCTACTCTACTGATTAATCAAATCCTAACGGCTTCAAAGTTTCGACTTTCTTTCTTTCTTTCGTGCATAAAATTCACTAATGTTTTATTTAAATTAGTATTTAATAAACACTAAATTGATGAATTATTTCAAGGGACCACTATATATTTTATTTGTATACCAAGTGTATTTTAACGAAATAAAAATTAACTTTTACAAGTAATAATCTACTAGGGGCGCTGTTTATTTGTGGGAACTAATGATAAAACCACAATCCTACAATAGAATCGGGACATTTGGAGGCTACAGGCAGGCTCATTTCAATAGCTTATTAAAGAAAAAATGAAATGAAAGCAAAATTTTGAATAATTTTGAAATTATTTACTCAATCGATTATGGCCCTAATAAAAAAGTAATTTATAATCATTATAAAACCACAAATAGCCTCAAAAATATGTAAAATGTGCATACGGATACATTTTGTAAAACGCATATTGGACGTATGAAAAAAGCATGTTTTAAAAAACAAACACTTCCCTCACGGGATTTAAGCTTGGACCTTAAACTATACAGTATGAAGTATAATTACAGCTATGTCTCAAACTTTTTGACTGATGGCTTCTAGAGTTATTGACCTTGAACTTTAACCTTTTTTTGAAAAATTATCAACTTTGAGACCGTGGAGCTCCTAAAGCCAAGAGTAGCCCAAGCTGTTTTAAATATTTCTAAGTACTTTTATATGTTGTGCAATTAATCCAATAGTTTTTGCTGTGGATCACTTATGAGTTAAGTAGATATTTTGTCCGATAACAAGGCAAAAGAAACAACGAAAACATCATTTTCGAATGACCTTGGCCTTTAAAGCCATGAGTGAGCCACCAAATTATTTATGCTAACATCTACCTAGTATCAAGTAGAATCCATATTAAAAAAATGTCATCAAAAATGATCATATAATTTATACGATTTACCCGTGATCTTAAACTTTGACCTCTATTCAAGGTCAAACGCGCCACATTTAAGAGGTGGTAAACTGCGCTTTGTCTTATCAGAGTACTACTAATACATCCTGAAAATTTTAGGGAAATCGAAGGCATCAACTATCACAGCCTCATACAAAGTGTCCAACTTTAAAAAAAATTACTTTTAAAAATTCCTGGTTAATTTTTAAACGTCTAAGACTCCTTTTCCTTTGAATGTCTTTGTTGATTAAAATTTGTTCTTCAGATGAATTTGTGTAAACAAAAATTGAAGTTTATCGTACACTAAAGCTTATTACTTAATGAAATAGAATAATTTATGCAATCAAAACTTGTAAGTTTATACAATGAAAGAAGCAAATAAATAAATGAATAAATATTGATAAATAAAATAATCATAAATATTGACAAAAACAACTTCGCTCCCATAGGCTCATGTTTTAAGCATTCAAACTGCAACAAATTCACCCATAATTTTAGCTTCCTAGATCAAACCTGTGCACGGCACCTCGCAAACAAGTTTATTTCCCATTTAATTAACGTACAGGGAAAACATCGTTTTCCGCAATCATGAATAACTGTTGTAAAAATTTTTTTCCCATGTTCTGACACTTGACAGCAATTTGTATTGAGTTTAAATTAAGTTATTTGGGCTATTATTTTGAAAACGTACATCGAATAAAAAACAACTATTTTTTAAAAATCTGAAATTTTGATATTTTGTTGGTATTGACGAAAGGAAAAAAGTTATTTCTGCTTTTATTTTTTGTGTACTCTGAATCGGAGTTATGCGCGGTTGAATTTTGAGGCGTTTTCACGTAGTTTTGGTAATGGTAGCAATGTTTTGTGAATAGGTGCCACAAATTTCATCCGACTTACGTATATTTTTGCAAGTAAAAAGGAAAATAATTGAATAATTGAAATAAGTAAGTTTAAAATTAATAACTTTTCTCTTTTCCGCTAGGCGGCGCGTAAAACCTTGGTTTACTTCAAAGCTCATATCTCAAAAAGTAGCTTTTTTTTTTTTGTTTTTCACAAATTTTAAAGTAAACATATGCAGCTATAAAATTGAGAAATAAAAAGTCAGCAATTCAATATGGATTTTTTCTTACGATTTTTTAAAGTTTGGTATATGAAAAATTCACATGTGTTTTTTTATTAAGTTAATACTCCTGTACTAAATGTGGATCTAATAAATTAAACATTTCATATTTTAACACCTGCAATAAATTTGAACCATTTTCTGTGTATTTCTGATTGAGAAACAGGTTTTTATTCAGAATAAGAATTGGAGATCCCAATGATCGAAGATTTTGTTATAATTTCAACATCACCAACACTAACATTAGAAAAAAACATTAAAAAAATATTTTTTCTATAAACATTATAATTTAATCAATATTATAAAGAAATACATTAAAAAATTAATTTATATATTTTTTTTGCCTTTAAATTGAAATATTTATGATCATCAGAAAAAGAAAACATTTTGGCAATTATTTTATTAGGTGTAGTGTTATCCGGTAAAAAACAGTGGAATCCTTGAGTTCCACTTATGGTTTTAATGTCCGAAAACCGCACCGAAAGAAATTGTTCCTGTAGTTCGATATCTTCTGAAGACACATAGGAAAACTTCATAACGTGGTTTTTTTTTCGACCAAATTTCCGCCCATTCAAACAATTCCCTTGCTGTTGATATTTTTTCTCCTCTAAGCGAAGCTCTCCGGGCTTCTCTTTTAAGTGTTCCTCCAATCCCATCGGATGGACCCTTTCCGTGGGCAGTTGCAAAGAAATGCCATTCTGCAGGTATTTTAAAATCATCAATATGTTTGCAGAGATTTATGAAATTCTTCTTATTTTTATATTGAGCTGCTGAGCCATCAGTAAAATATAAAATTTTTTTGATACTTGGATATATTTCTTGCTGTTTTTCAATGGATTCAATACACCTTTCCTGGTATTTATGAACTGCAACTGTGTTATGCATTAAATGATCAGATATAATGACAAAAGGTCTAGAGGTAAACTAGAGGTCTTATTCTAGTTTATCATTACATGATTTGTAGTAAACTACGATTGGGTGGATTGTGGCTTGAACTTTATTGAAATGTGCAGCTTGTATCGCTTCTGCGTTATCATTGAGTAGTTTTCTGAAAAATCCATAATAAATACGTATTCGCCGTGACGTAAGTTTTGTTTCGTATCCTTAAGAAACTTTGATTGCTGCCTTGCGATGAAATCATGAATTTTTAATTTGTTTACCGATGTATGTACTAAATCTTCTACAAATTCTTCCTTTTTTTTCCATGCGTTCTAACGAATATCTATCTTGCATTAACCATTTCTCATAATGTATTTCTTCGTAATTCACGAGATTCCAAAATTGTTTCTGTGTAAGCTTCCACGATATTTTTACAATCATTGCATATATTTGTTGCACAATCCACTGTATTATTAGAACAACTCAGTTTCTTAAGCAGATCTTTTTCATTTTTTACTAAATTTAAGAGCGGTTTACACATTAAACGTACATTTTCATGGATCATGCATATACTGACATTGTGTGTTCCAGTAGGTCCGGCTAAAATACATTCCTTCGGTCGCAACGGAGTGAACTTTGAGAAGCTGATTTTGACATCTTTGTTTTCTTCCAAGAACATTTCGTAGATGTCAGTGAGGGTCCACAACACCAACCGCTTTGATTTCCTAATTTTTGTTGATCCTTCTGTAATAGTAACAACATCTTTAAGGCCAGGCATTGTTCTACTAATTTCCTCTGATAAGAAGTATGTTTGAATTTGTTTTACTATATTTTGTGACAAACTGTGCACTTGTTTGCTTTGAGGCCAACTGTTAGGACCTACTGTTTCCAACAGATCCATGGCGAATTCTACCAGTCGTCTTGATGCATTAAATTCATCCTGGATACGTTGATTTGACCAAAATTTACGTGGTAGAGTTGTCAACAAAAACACTTGTTTTGATTTACAGCTGGCATCTTTAAACTCTTTTTTAAGGTTCATAAGCCATGATGTATATTCACATTCCTCGTTTGGTGCTAACACTTTAACTGAATCTACTTGAAATATTCTTTGACTTATTGCCGATGTGACACTTGCAATTTTTTTATAACTTCCTGTTGTAATATGATTTTGTTTGATAGGAGATTCGGCTAACCTTCCAAGAACATTGTTAATATCTTCTAAAATGTCATTAAGTAGTTCAGGAGCTGGTGGAGATATAGTATCAACCGAAACTGGTGATGGATCTAAAGATGCTGGAGGTATTTGAATATTTTCGTTCGTTGGAACATTTTCATCATCCTGATTTATAGAAATAATTTCACTATCGATAGTTTCGGAACATGAAAGCTGCTGTATAGAAAATATTAGTTGCATATGAATTTTTATTCATTTTGATAAAATAATTAAATTTACCTTATTTTTATAGATATAAGTGCGAAAGGTTTACATATAAACTGGTCATCACGCAAAGTAAAATTTAGGGTCGCAGCTTTTTGAATAACAGCTGGTGTGACCAGTTTCACATTTTTTGATGTCCGCTGATGATTTTTGAGACCGTACAAGTTACAGCACAATTTGAAAGGCATTTCTATTATTATCTTTTCTAAACGTTATGTCTTCTAAATATTTTGGAATATAATTGATTATAAGGCAATCCAATCAATATATATATATATGCCCTTGAAATAGTTTTGACATAGGTAGTATCAGGTAAAATTAGGTAGGTACAATTTAATATATTTTGATTGGATGCAAGTATAATTTGGTCAAAAACCGTTTGTGGGCGTCATTAGAAATTTTAAATGTTAAAATTATGAGTCTCTAATGAGATTTTAATTAGTAAAAATGGGCTGAATAGACATTTTTTAAAATGAATAAACTTTAATAATTTAAATCTAAACCTTTTAATAATTTAAATTCCTTTAAATGAGAGTACTCAAAAAATAAAAGCAGACATTGCTTTTTTCCTTTCGTCAATGCCAACAATATATCAAAATTTCAGATTTTTTAAAAATCAAAAATTTAAAAATCAACAAAAAATGTACGTTTTCAAAATAATAGCCCATTTATTTCAATTGAGTTTCCTACAAAAAATTGTTCTAACGACTTTTTTATACCAGCTATTCATTTTTGCGCAAAAACCCTCGTTTTTCATATGTTAATTAAATACATTAAATGGCTTGCGTCGTTCACACACAGGTTTGATCTAGGAAGCTGAAGTTTTGGGTGAATTTTTTGTAGATCCAATGCTTAAAACATGAGACTTTTGAACAAAAAAAAAAAACAAAAACCATTCGAATGTATTTATGTATAAACGCAACCATTGAATATTGAATAAAAACTTTCAGTTCATTTATGAAAAATTCTTCTTCTTCGGTTTCATGTTTGATTCGAACCCACACTCATCAGTACCACTGATTCGAATTCATTACTGACATTATCAGGTGCGTTCCAATGAAAAACAAAGTTGCTCAAATTTAATTTTATATATCCTACCTCGAACAAATTGTGTTTATATTTTACTTATTTTGAAGTTTTTGGCTTTCTGTTGGTGATCTTCTCAAAAGGTTTGAGCAGCTAATCTGTTCCGAATAAACGCATGTTTATTAAAGCATGTGAAAAAATTATTGAAAGAAACTCATGCTTACGAATTGGAAAACTCAATCAAAACTAATTCAAAAATCTATTAAGATTTCATTCTAGTACATTATAATTCAAAGAAATTTTATATTTTTGAAAAATGATATTGCTATAAAACACGTATTTTTATGTTTAATAAATACCCTAGATAAGTAAACTCACCATATTGATAATTTTTCGCTCGTATTATTACAGTACTCTTACTGTAAATTTCGTACTCGAGAGAAATTAGTATCAAATTGGCAATTGGCATCGTTATACAATATATACAAATTATGTTTGGCTCTAATAAATTTGATAAATTTTAATTCCGTGCTTAGTTATGAAATTCTTGAAAAAATATCTTTAAAAATAACGTTTTGTACAATCGGTGTTATGTACTTACACTTACGGAGTAAAAAGTATAATTAATGATTTTGAAAAAAACAAAAAATTGAATTCATTAAAAAAATATAAAATTTTGTAAAATGTTAAAATATTGACAATCAATATGTCAATATCAATGTATTTTATAATATTGATCCGATCCTTGAAATATTGATTGTCAATATAAAATATTGAATACCCTAAATAAAATAAATAAAATTATGAAATCTTAACCAAGAGTTTTTTTTTAAAGTAAATCAAGTTGTAGGTGAATATTAAATTACATACTTTATTTATAAATTTATTCTTAACTTAATCAATGTTTAGTAACGACAAAAAGAGTTAAAAGTTAAAACACAACTTACACAGTACCATAGTATTGACGGAAAATATAATTTATTTCCTGAAACAATTTTCCGAAAAATAAAAGCTATGAAACTCGCATGTATCAGATAAGTTAATATTTTTATAAAAGCATTATTTTACTCACCATACAAAATTTAATTTTTTTAATAAATATTTTTACTGAATCATAAAGTTTGTTTTAAAATGAAGCGAAACGGTTAAAATGCAAAACATTTTTGCTTCTCATTAAAAGCTTAATTAATTGGAAATTAAAGTTTCGGGCTCGTATAAGCCATAATGGGATTTTAGGGAAAAGTTGATTATTTTTGTATATTAAAAATAATATTTAAAATTAAATTATAAAGTTTGTTATGTTGATATTTTCATATAAGCCAGCTTTGGCAAGAAGAACGGTTTTAGGTTATACGCGATAAGTTTGGTTAATAACTTTTTTTATTGCCGGATAGTGTGTACTAATTGGGATTTATCGTGAGGACATAATGAGTTGGATTTATACTGAAAACATAACATTAAATCTAAGCGATCTACTAGCTTTCTGTAAACCTCGACGCTTGGTTTTTTGGATTTATGGTTTTTAATCGATTTTCTTTACTCACTTCCTTTTTTGCGAGAAATAGGGGTCCACAGTTTGCTCGTTCAGCGAACTTGTTCAGGCTAGCTATATAATTCTTAACATCTAGCTTAACATCATTTAAAAATATATTATTTCCAGTTTTAGCTTATTTTGGTTCTGCTTAGTAACTTTTGGCCTAGTGTATACTGCTTATTCGTTCCAAAGGTTGGTGCATTTTGTATTATCGACTAGAAAATAAGATGTAAATGTTTTCTAGAAAAAGTTTAATCATTAAAGTGTCATAGATACGACACACGATTGTTGTTGTTTTTTGTGGCGTTTATGCTCCATTTAGGAACATTGCCGAACGAACCAGCTTCACATATCCACCACTTAGTTAAAAAAGTGTCTGCTTTTAAAGTTATATCGGCTCCTACACTCGTCTGTCGTCTATCTTAAGTGAAGCAAAGCGTACGATATTTCGCTCAAATACAGATAAATGTAGCGTACGATATTTCGCTCAAATACAGATAAATATGTTTAGACAATTTGGGAAATGGTCCACGTTTCTGAGTCACACTTCACCACCATTTTGATCAATGTCTTATATAACTTGCGTTTGGTGCTATCTGATACATATGGTGATCCAAGAAGGGAGAGAGTTGAGGATTGAATAGGAACTTCAATTAAGAGTGACTTGTTTGACCATATTTCAGAGCTTCAATATGTAGGATTGTTATTTCCCTTTTGCTCGTAAGAAGATTATCAATATTAAAAAAAATTTATATAAACAGAAACAATTAACAAAAAAACTAAGGGGAACACCACTGGAACCAGCGTATGCTCAACCATTAACCATAACAACATAGCTCCTCTACGGTTGCATATTGTCAGAGAGTGGTTGAAGAAGAAGGCGTAAGGGTTGATTACTCACAGAGACGCATAATTAATTGTGCGGGCAATGGTACTTAAGATTTCTTTAAAAGGAATTCGCGATCAAGGAATCGAAAAATAAGTCATTAATCACACCATAGCAGCGTTAGAAGTGGTTGCGATGTTCAATATCCAGGAACTGGTGAATCGCGCTGATACAGCAAACCTGGAACCATGGAACTAAAAGAGTTTCATAATCAGTAAAACAAATTTACAATCTGACACTAATGCAAACTCACCCGAGAGCTTGCATTTTGTTTCGGAAAAGCATAAATAACTTTTTTGTTTTAAATTTTCTTACCAGAGAACATGGGCGAGACTCTAAACAATAAAATCATTCACAGCGCCAAAACAGTCGGATGTGTTGTGTGAGATTCTAAGAACTAGAATATTGGCAATAAAGGCCCGGATCATAAAATCAGTTTTAGAACTACACTCAAAAGAAATTAATGAAAATTGTATTAACCCTGATCATTAAATTTTATAACCAAATTATTTATGAAATCTATAAATTTTTACACAAATAATACGAAATATTGATAACCCATCATTAATGTATACTATAAAACAGCATTTATAAGAGAATAGTCGTATATTTTTTGTAAGTTTACGTATTTTATTAAATTATTTTTATGAATATTATAAATATATAGTAATCAATTGATAACTTTGCTCACTACTTCATAAACTACTATTTACAAGATTAATAAACGGCGTTTATTAGCACCAACTCATTAAAAAATTCGAAGATTTAATGTAATATTTCAAACATATCATAACTTTTTATTCAGTGTATTATTGGGTGTCCAAAGTTAGGCTTTTATCACCACTCATATGTCGTTTTAAGGTACATAAATGCAACTTTGGTCATACTATAAAGCTAGGGCATCGAATGAATCAAGTGACGCATAAATATCTGACATAGTGATTAAAGTCAGCAGCATATTTGAAGAGATATTTTGTTATTGTATAAGGAGTGTGACTAAAACACAATTTGAGTGAAACTACGATAAACCTGGTTATCAAGTCAAATCATAAATTAACAAAATTTAGTGAAAATCCATTTAGTTCTTCGAGAAAATATTACAAAATCACAAATTCATATTTCTTTCAAAATTCTAAAAATATTCTAAAAATTATAATAATAAAAAATTTAAACTTTTTTTCAAAATTCTAAAAATATTCCAGTATTTATTACAAAATCGAAGATTGAAACCTTTTTCAGAACTTAGACCGTAGCTTAGAGCCCAGTTCTTTTCTAGCGAAATTATATCATTTCTTTTTTAGTGGTTTCCAAAAAACTGAAAATCATCTCTTGCAAATATCATGAGATTAAATAATGCTATCAAGGTCATTAAGCTTCCATGTTGTTTGTCATCATGTCAGACATTTATAATGAGATTTGTATAAAAAATTGCTATCTTAGTTTTTGAAATTTTTAACAAAATGTGAATAAACTGCGTGTTATTTTCTTTATGCAAACGCATGATATCTGGATGAAACTTTGGTATGTAAATGAGCTGCAAACGCAAACGTTTACTTGAATATCAAAAATCTGAGTTATTTTCTAAATTTGACAAAAAGGTCAGAGGTTCGGGAGTAGATTGCTTGGTCAACTGTTTATTAACATCCCGATATGAGAAGTTATTGTTTTTGGATCGATTTGTGAAATTGAAATTTTTATAATATCTTTATAGACTAAGAGCCCGCGATGGTCAGACTTTCGTTATTTTATAAAAGCTGAAAGTTTCTCTGCGCATACCCCCTACTCAGGTAGGAACGATTAGCGACATATATGTTTGGATCATGGTGGCTTTGGCAGGGAGCAGGTAACAAAGGGGCCTCGTGAAAGTATAAAACCTAATTTTTTTGTATATTCTTCGGGATAGTATTAGAAGTCACATCACCCATTGCCAGCCACTTACTATCGTGGCAACCCCCTGCCAGACACCCTTAAACTTTATGAATTTGTTAAAGCTACTAATACTATCCCGAAGAATATATAAAAAAATTACCTTCTATACTTTCACGAAACTTTGGAGGACCCTCTGTTACCTGCTCCCTGCCAAAGCCACCATGATCCAAACTTCATATGTCACTAATCGTTCCTACCAGAGTAGGGGGTATGCGCAGAGAAACTTTCAGCTTTTATAAAATAACGAAGGTCTGGCCGTCGCGGGCTCTTAGTCTATTACGTTTCAAGACCTCTTGAGGCTGTTTAGGTTATTTTTAGCTTGTAGTATGTCTGTGTGTATGGGTAAGTGCGTGTGTATCGTCGTATGTCGACAAAAATTTGTCCAACGCTCTCTCAACAACGGATGATCCGATTTCAACTTCAATGGTCACAATCGATATACCTTGGTGTAACTTACAGCCTAGTCCTTTTCTAATGAAATCAGCTCATTTATTTTTTAGTGGTTTCCAAAAAACTGAAAATCATCTCTTGCAAAAATTACGAGAATAAATAATGCTACCAAGACCATTTGTCTCCCATTTTGTTTGTCATCATGCCATTTATAATGACATTTTTATAAACAATTGCTATCTTACTTTTTGAGTTTTTTTAAGAAAATTTGAAAAATAGGTGTTATTTTCATTACGCAAACGTGAAACTTTTAAATTAAAATGAGCTGTAAATGCATCCGGGTTTATTTAAATATGGAAAATATGCTATTTTGAATGAGCTATTTTCAAAAATTGGCAAAGGAGTCGGGGAGGATGTCTGTGGTTCGTTGAACAACTATTTTTTTAAACTTCAATAACACTCAGTTCTGACATTTAATTTTGTTGAAATTTGGAGCATAAGGATTTTGTTGTTTATAGTAGTTTTGCAACTTGTCACTTTCGGTTAAATAGCCTTTGTCTTATTCTTTTAAATATATCACAACAACTGCCATAGTTATTAAGTGTTTTTGACGAATGTTTGGTAAAAATTTTAGTTAACATGAGATAGAACAAATTTGCTTTTGAGGTGTCTTGTATATAGTGGTCACCGTTCATCAAACAAATGCTGACCTTTTATCTTACCATAAAGTTAGGTCGTTGTGTTGGATATCATTTTTGATATTGATCATTTCAGTGATATCTTTACCTTTCAATACCTTAGGAATCGGTCTAGACAACGTATTTTAGTTTGCAGTTTGAGGGTTATCATGTTATTAAATTTAAATATGATTACACTCACGTACACATTCAAATTCTATTTAAATTATTACAATTGATGTGTATAATAAATAAATCATAATTTTGCGTATTTAAGGCTTTAAAAACCCTAATTAAGCTAATATTCACTTTTTGTTGACTTTTTTTTTCAAATTTGTTTTGTCATGTTTCGTTTTTGATTTGTATTTATGTTCTATAAAACATATTTTTGGACAATGCAGATTAATTATACTGTATAATTTTTTTGTCTGATATTTTAGTATACCAACAAAAATTATAATTCAAAAGCTCATTTCTGCACAGAATTATTTGCTGTACCAAAAAAGCTATTTCCACTGAAATCTCATTTATTTTCTATTCAATCATGTTTCAATCAATCAAAAACCGAACAATTGTCAAGAATATATTCTTCTTGATAAAAATAATCACTCTACCCGGAAACAATTTTTTCTAGCAATATATTGACATTACGGATCACTAACTCGAAACAAACGAAATGGTTTCTTGAAATTTTACTAAAGTTGATACCTTTTGTCTTGTTCAATATGATAAATGATTAGATTTAAGAGCAGATTCTAGCATCATATATTTTCAATTTATCATTAATCTTTTTGTTTTGACACATCTTCCATTGGATAAAGATTAGGAATTTATTGTTAGCGAAAGAAACAAGACACAAATGGTAAATGTATTGTAGGTTAAAAATGTAAATGTATTAATTTGCATATTGGTTTTATAAATTCCACCCTAGTTATTTTAATTTGTAACAAATTAGTAACAACTTTATTCGTGTATTTTTTTAATACGAGTTTCCGTTCATTCAATGATAATTAAAATTATATTTCCCATACGGTAAGTGAAAAAATGTCATAAATTTCCAAAGCTATTAAAAAATATTTAACACAATTTATGTAATGAAAAAACGCGAATAAAAATAAAATTATTTTTATGCATTTTAATTCAATTTTATTTGATTTATTGCCGATTTTCCATTAAATTTTTTTGTACGATTTTTCAAGCAAATAAAAATATTTTTAAATTTTCCACAATATGCATTCACAAAAAAGAAAAACATACATTATGTATATTATTTTTTTTGTGGAAAAATCAGCTTCGTTTAAACCAAATTTACAAACAGAATATTTAAATTTCATGGGAATTTTTGCAGACTAAATTTCTAGATAGCGCCATGTATTTATAAACTTAATATTTGTAATCAGATGTATATTTTTAAAACGAAACAATATCCATTGTGCTAAAGGTAGTTGACGAATTCTACCAAAAGCCCTCATATGAGTTTGTTACATTGCTAGTTGCCCATTCGGAAATGTATTTTTATTATTTGCACCTATAATGCTAACAAACATAGCCAAAGATCTTTTGATTTTGTAATTTGTGTACTATAATTTGAAATTCTTTACTCAAGGAGTGGAAAACTGATATCAGTAGTGCCCATACAAGGTTGTAGAACTGGTCCAGTAATGGTCCATTACTGGCAGCCAGTAGTGCAGCAATGGGCAAGTACTGGCAACCACGACTGGGCCATTAACATAATTTTACTGGATGATAACTTCGGACAATAAATGGTTGCCATTCTTGGGTCAAACACTGGCAACCATGACTGGCCGTTAAAAAAAATATGCAAATTTAAATAAATTAAATACAAACTAATTTAAAATAAAATAAAAATGACGGACAAAATTCAAAACTCCCCATACAACTGGTTCAGTTGCAAGAATGGCTGAGTAATGGCAAACACCGCCCTGACTCCGCCATTAAAGAAAATATAAAATAATATTTTTTATACATAAATTTATATAAATTATTTACAAAATAATTAAAATAAAATAGAAATGAAAATAAATTAAAACATATACCAACCTTTTCTATATTACCATAGTCTTTCAACCAACAAGGCGATAACTAAACTATATGTGAAATTTTTCAAACTATGTATTTCTAAAAGGGATAATACTCTAGTGAAATTTAAAAAAAATGACAGATCGGCAAATTCATGGCTACAGTACTGGCCCAATAACAATAGCCAAGTAATATTTACCATCCATGGGCCAGTGCTTGGCCATTCAAAGGTAACAATATACTGGATATTTTCTGTAAACCATAGATCGGCCGATGATTGGTTCTAGTATTGGCCCAGTAACAATAGCCAAGTACTGTTAACCATTAATGGACCAGTGCTTGGCCGTATGTCAATGACTGGCAAAACCTACTTGGGTGGTCATCAATTGAACGGCTGAGTAGAAAAAGGATAATATTTCAAAAATACGAAAAATAAACGGAGATAGCTATTTTGTAGTTGAATGTCGAATTCATTTAATGAGCGTATAAAGAATATAATATTCCATTTTTTGGAATATTATCGTTTTTCTACTCAGCCGTTCAATTATTCTATTGGAATAACGATTGATTGATTTTCGGTTGATTTTGCGATATTGGTAGAGGACTAAAAGTTTAATTACAGATTTTATAAAAACAAACAAAAACGGTATTTTTCATATGTGTTGGATATGTCATGCACGCCGATACGATCCACCTTATACTTGCAAGGTAAACCAGTCTCTTCCTCTAATCATTCTTAGGTTATTCCTACTCACAATTCTCAGAATACAACTTTTGGAAACTTATTCGTTCACTCATCAACATTAACAGCTTGTCCACACAGTCCTTGACTATTTTGACAACTGATTGACTGTAATTGACTAGAATTTCTCCTCAGACTAGTTCTACTCAGTTCCAGCTCAAAATACATTGGGGTTGGTGCCTTGTAATGGTCAAGATATTTGTGTCAAAAGTTCTTTAATTTCCCATCTTCGTTGCTTATAGTAATATAAATATACTATAAAGACTGTTCGAGAAAGTAATTATACTTTTTACTTTTTCACACACTTTTCTACCCATTTATGTGCATAAACTTGTGCAATAACAAGTGCAAAGTCATCATTTCTAAATAAAATGTTTTAGTTACTGTGTATGATGAACACCTGACACTCCCCAAATTAAATTCTATATATACTTTTTTATGTTGCCTCTATTTTTGTATGGAAATTTATAAAATTGGAAATTATTAGAGAAATTTATAAAATATGACAAAAAACTTGAGAAGAAATATTATTTTTTTGAGTTTTTCTAATTAGTTGGGGTTTGACAAGTTGGAATGACAAATTCGTTTTAAATTTTTGTGTTTAGAAATGGTTGGTCAATTTTTGGAAAGGGTAGAAGATCGTTAGTAAACCGGTAATAGTGACAATGGTAAAATTCAAAAAAAAAGAAAGCAGGTATAAATTTCAAAAAAAGATTAAAAAAAAATTCAATAATTAGTAAAACAAAATAATTACTTAGAAAAAGATAAAGAGCTGTCTTAAAAGTCAGCTATGGTTTTGTGATTATAAGTCCTATTATGGAATAAATATTAAACTAGTGGGATGGGGGTGTGACCATAGGGGCCACGCCAACAACCTCCCGTAAGATTAAAAACTAACCAGTTGCTGGATAAGGTATACTAAAATATCAGACAAAAAAATTATACAGCATAATTTATCTGCATTGTCCAAAAATATGTTTTATAGAACATAAATTCAAATATAAAATGAAACATGACAAAACAAATTTGAAAAAAAAGTCAACAAAAAGTGAATATTAGCTTAATTAGGGTATCCTTCAAGCAGTCTAGCTTCATCAAACCTGGCTAGCTTGAACATTTTTTATCGTTTAAGACCTTGCAATTGCACATATACGGACGAATGGTCATAAAAATATTTTTTGACATGTAAAGACTTTGTTTTAACGCCATTAAAGATATATATGAGGTTTGTGTTCTGGTTGACCTAAAAAGTTGAAATGCTTTAAAAATTAGCGTTGGTACTTTGATTTCTGAAAAAAATTAATGAATGCTTGATCTATGGCATCAGAACCATCTTTTAAAATTTTTGTCCTAAACATTTTGAACAATGTAAGCAAAACTTTTACTGAATACATACTTTCTGATAAGCTGATAACACTGTCATTTAACTTTTCAATGCACATAAAACTGTTGATATTTGGAGAGCCGCTCTCTTGCAATTTTATTTCAAAGTTACACTGAATTTGAATATCCAGAATGGTTCGACTACACTGTCCTCAAATTAAACATTTTACATTTTATTTAAAAAACACATTTCTTTTTAACCTATAAGCTATAGCCTTGTATGCTTAGTATGAAAATAGTTAAAACTTGAACATTTGATGTGATACCTGTCATAAAAAATAGGTTAAACATAACATTGTTTGTAGATTTTCTGAATACTAAGTTTGCTGCTAATCACTGTTCATTTAATTTATCTGAATATATTAATTACTTTATTAATATTTAATTTAGTTTAGAATTTATGAATTACGAATTTGCTGAGTTGTAACGAACATATTCAAACAATGAGTATATGCATTGTCTTTTGCTAAATATGCGCCTGGCCCTCTAGATATAAACATCAAAATCTCTAAAAAGGTGGAAAATGACAGTAATATGTCAAACATTAAAAATAATAGTCACTTCTATTTTGGCGATATCAAGAGCGAGTACAAAATTTATTATTTTTGCGACCGATTTTATATAAAAGGTGCGAGCATTTTTTATAATTCAAAAAATATAATTTAATTCAAGTTTTTTCGCGAATTAATTATAGAATATATTGTGTCTAAAACTTTAAAGAATTTTTTTTATTTTGAATTTTATAATATTGTGTTTAAACTTTAAAATGTGTGTGTGTATGTGTGTGTGTGAAATATATTTTTTATAATGGCTGATACACGAGCTCTTCAAAGACATGCAAACCGCAAGTTGAAAAATATTTTTCGGCTTATTTTACAAACGATGCCATTGCACTCATCAAAACCAACACATCCATTTAAAAAAAATGGGATGATCATAGGGCAGACTCACACCTGTTCAGTGATACTCTAGAAAACATCGTGCTACAGGAACAAATAGAAACAAAATCATTTGCCATCAAGGACAATTTTCTGCAAGCCGAATTCACCATAGATAAAAGTTCCAATCAAGTTGATATGGAGCAGTTAAAGTGAACTAATGGCCAACCAGTGATCATCTTTGCTCGAGATAAGCAACTTGAATATTAAAAATGATAGTGATGTTCGTTTACCACGGGTCAATATACCGTTTTTACGGGAATCTATTCCGAATTTGCTTCATTTCTACACTAAAAAAAGATGAAGTAATGACAACCTCATCTCGCAGTTGGCAGTATATTATTCAAACAAAGAAAAAATACTTGCAAACAATTTCAATGTGATTGGGACAACTACATATAAATACTTTCCTGCCAACATAGTGAGGTTTATTTAAAAAATAAAGTGTTACATCCAATATAAAAGTAGTTAAATAAAGCTAATAACAATTTCTATAAAAAAATTTTTTTTTGGTTTTATATCATGAATTTTTCATTTTAGAGCTGAATTATTTGAAATTAATTGAACTATATTTTATTTTCACATGGATATTTCGTGTGATTGTCTCAACTACATCGTTCTATAAATGCACAGTTGTTAAAACAATTTCCTAGTTCTATTCGCCATATCTGCCCGCACGGTATGGTTGAGGCAACTGCATTTCGATTGGAAATAGAACATATTTTTTCAGTGTATTCAATTGCATGTCTTAAGTTCACAAAGTTTGTTATCTAAAGGTATTTTTAAAGGGAGACACTTATGCTTTGGTGAGAGACGTATCAATTACCGATGCAAACGACGATGAAGCTTGGCAGATTATCATAAATCGATATGATAAGTAAAAGTACGTAATGACGGTACTGCTCAAACAATCCATGGATTAGCCATCTATCAACCAGGTATCTGCTAAAGCTCTTCATCACATGCATGATGTATCCGATGAAGTACTTAGAGGAATTAAAGTATTAGGGGAAGCACTACAAACTCGTGATCCATGGCTGATTTACATCCTAGTGAATAAGCTATAGATCAAAATACCAAACAAGCTTGGGCTCAACATATAGCTAAGTTGAAATTCGCAACAATAAATTAATTTTTTGAGTTCCTAAGCAAGCAAAGTGATACTCTAGAAACCTGCAAATATTCTAAGTGTCTATCATCTAATCCAATATCGAAACACATGCCAAAAGTGATACATATAGATACTGAGGTTTTAACCTTTTTCAAGTGCAGGAAAAACCTTTATCTTCGCAACTGTGACGATTTTATGTAGTTATAAGTTTACGAGAGAAGTGGATTTGTAGCCGATAATAGTGTACTTTAATTGTTTTTTTTTTTCAGAATCATTTATCTCCCAATTGTCGTTCACAGTTTAAGTACAGGATATGCCGAGCAAAGCATGACACCGCATTACATCAAGATAGAGAATCGTATGATGATAGCTTTGTTTACCCAAATATCACCTTGTCTTAAGATGATAGCTTTGTCTACCCAAATATCACCAAGTGCATCTACATTCAGCAAACACTACAATAATTCTATAACTACTAAGCATGTTAGAGATTCACAGCTGCTCTACCTACAGCAATAAAAAGGGTTCTGAATGCATCGAATTATTACCAGAGATGTCGAGTTTCATTGGATTCTGAGGCCTGCGCTCAGCGACTTGGATTGCCACGCACACACGCTAAAATTTTGATTAAAGGTCTCACATCAGGAACAGAAGATACACAAGGTAAAGTATACATCGATGCCACATCAATTTACGCCGGTGATCAAGTGATACAAATAGATGTTTTGATACTGCATAAGCTAACTGATTGCTTACCATCCCAAGACTTAAAAATAACAAAATTCTTGAAAATTCAGCATTTTAAATTAGCTCACCCTCACTTTCATTTCCCTGAGATGGTAGATATTATCATTGGGTGGGGCTCATAAATTCTTTAGCATACTCAAAGAAGGTAGTATAAATTATTTTAGCGACAACTGATGGATACCTCAAAATACAATTTTTGGATGGATCATATCATGCGTAGTAAAAGAAGACGAAGGTAGATCAACTTTAACTGGCTTGATCTACTATATTGATTTGGATGTAGACGTAACCCTTAGAAGATTTTGGTAAATGAATGAGACGACAACAAACAAATTATTTTCCAAAGAAGAATAAGAATGTGATAAGTACTACAAAGAAAATTTGCGATATGAAAGCGGTAAATACATCGTTAAATTACCATTCAAAAACTCAAAGGCTCTTGAATTTGGATAAAAAATTGGCTATGAATCTAGAACTAAGGGTTGAATACATCAGAGTTATGCGAGAATACCTCACACTAGGACATATAGAAGAACTATCATCCAAAAATTTGAAAAGTAATTTTTTGCTTCACAACGCAACCACACAAATTGAAAGCACCACAACCAAATTGAGGGTCGTCTTTGATGGATCTAGCAGAACTTCCAATGAAAATTCCGTCAATGATGAACTTATGGTTGGTCCAACAATACAACCAACATTATATACAACTCTTACTAAATGTTGATACAATAAAATTGCGATAACAGCCAATATAAAAAAAATGTATCGCAAATTCTTATATCCAATGAAGATAAAGATTTTCAACGAATTCTCTGGCGACAAAATCCTGATAAAACACTACAAGCTTACGGAATGGCTAATTCCGTTTTCTTGGCAACTAGATCACTACAACAGGGACATTTGACAGCGCAGAAACCAATGATATAAAAAAAAAACTTAAACATGTTCAACATCGACGACTATCTTTCTAAAGCCGCAACAACAGAACCAGCAAAATATTTAAAGGAAAATCTGAATATCGATTGGCAATGAAAGGGATTTAACCTGTGAAAATGGAGATCAAATGCTTTTGGTTTACAAAACTATTCCGTACGTGAAGACGAAGAGATATAATGGGCCCGATTCAGTAAAATCTTTTATCGAAAATTTCTTTTATTCTTTTATTTTTTGTATGAAATTTTATTTTCCCGTTATAAAATTTCATACAAAAAATAAAAGAATAACAGAAATTTTCGATAAAAGATTTTACTGAATCGGGCCCATTATCTCTTACAGAAAATGATTCCAACACAAAAATCTTAGGTTTGTATCGGAATTCAAAAACGGATCACCTATCATTCGAAGTAAATTTACCACCTGAACAATTTGTGACGAAGCGGGCATTCAAGCAGGCTTCACGGGTATTTGATATACTTGGCTTGGTTTCGCCTACAATAATCATTGTGATAATTCTATACCAAAAGATTTGGATGAGGAAAATAGATTGGGCCGATGAATTACCTGATCATATAGCAATAAAATGGAATCAGCTAAAAACAGAACTTAACGAAAGATACGATTCTTCTTTACGATTCTTCTTTATAAGAATAAGCAAAACAACTTGGAAAATATGGAGGGGCTGAAATGTCACAGCTCTGAGATATCAAGACTTCGGTCTGGGTTAAGGATTTTGATATAGTTTTCGGCAAAAAGCTTTTATGCGGACATGGTTTTTAGTTACACTCTGCAAACTACTCAAATACCTCTCCATTTAGTGTTTCGAGAAAATATTACAAAATCACAAATTCATATTTCTTTCAAAATTCCAAAAATATTGTAAAAAATAAATAAAATCAAACTTTTTCCAAAATCCTAAAAATATTCCAAAAATTATTACAAAATCAAAAATTGAAACTTTTTCAAAAATTCTGAAAATATTGCAAAAATTATACAAAATCAAAAATTGAAACCATTTTCAAAATTCCAAATATTCCAAAAATTAGAATAAAATCATATATTTAAACTTTTTCTAAATTCTAATAATATTAAAAAATTCTTAAAAATTCAAAAATTGAAACTTATTTCAAAATTCTAAAAATATATATAAAATTAGAAATTTTTTTTTTAAATTCTAAAAACATTCCGAAAATTGGAATAAAATCAAATATTCAAACTTTTTCTAAATTCTAATAATATTCCAAAATTTTTTAAAAATTCAAAAATTCAAACTTTTTCCAAAACTAAAAATATTGCAAAAATTATACCAATATCAAAAATTGAAACTTTTTCCAAAATTACAAAAATTATAATAAAATCAAAAATTTTAAATTTTTTCAAAATTCTAAAAATATTCCAAAAATTCTTACAAAATTAAAAATTGAAACTTTTTCAATATTCAAAAACTATAACAAATTCATAGATGTCCATGTCCAATTTCATTTTCATTTTCAGCAAACTATTCAAAAACCTTCAATTTAGCGATTCGAGAAAATATTACAAAATCACAAATTCATATTTCTTTCAAAATTCCAAAAATATTGTAAAAATTATAATAAAATCAAACTTTTTTCAACATTCTAAAAATATTCCAAAAATTATTACAAAATCAAAAATTGAAACTTTTTCAAAATTCCAAAAATTATAAAAAATCAAAAATTTAAAATTTTTCAAAATTCCAAAAATATTCCAAAAATTCTTACAAAATCAAAAATTAAAACTTTTGCCAAAATTCTAAAAATATTGCAAAAATTATTACAAAATCAAAAATACATACTTTTTTCAAAATCTCAAAAATATTTCAAAAACTAAAACAAATTCAAAAATTTCCATGTTCAATTTTATTTTCAATTACATTTACGTCATAAAAACAACTATTTTTTTTTCCCAAAAAACTGGCTATAAAAATCCATGAAATCATTTTTTGACACACTTGACATTATTTTTTTGACAAACTTATAATGCCATAACTCTCTATAATAATAATATATTTTCACGTCATACAAATTATTTATTTTATTTTTTTCCAAAAAATTGGGTAAAAAAATAAATAAAAATCTTTCTTTTGACACACTTGACAACATTGTTTTGACAAACTTATAATGCCATAGTTGTCAATAATAATAATAAAATTCATTTCAAACAAAATTTTAATTTAATTTTTTTTTTCCGAAAAATTGGGTAAAATAATAAATAAAAAATCTTTCTTTTGACACACTTGACAACCGTTTTTTGACAAACTTATAATGCAATAATCTAGATTTTGATCTCACATACCAATCCCGACCATCAAGATTTCTCGAAGTTCAATGTTCCTACTCGTAATCACTTACTAAAATGAACGTTTTTTAAGCAAAAAGTATGCAAATTTCCTTGTTTTGACACACTTGACGATTTTGTTGACACACTTCCGGTACAGTTATCGAACACAGCGTCCTTTTGGACCTGTCTCTTGAGTATACCTATTTTTAGAAAAAAATTTTTTGAAATCCCTCCAGTGGTTTTCCCTGCAGCGTAGGTAATGACGGCCGGCCGGCAGACAGACATACATTTTTTTTTTTGCTTTTTAGAATCAGTAGGTCCTAAAACGTCGAGAAATGCCAAAAAAAGTGGGGGTAAGAATTTCACTTTGCGCTCATGAGTGTAATACTTAGGTCTTTCAGACCGAAGTAATACATGGTTTTAGCCTATGGCAGATACGTTTAGTGAACGCGGGGATAAGCACACCGCAATCCTCGCATCTAAAACTAAAGTTGCACAAATTAAACAAATCTCGTAACAAGGGTAGAACTATGTGGTACTCATCTTCTGGCGAAAGTTATTTGAGAAGCAAGATCTACCTTTGAAAACAATTTAGAAATCTATACTTGGACCGGCACAACTGTTGTGGTAGAATGGCTATCTGATCATCCGACCAAAGGGAAAAAATTTGCAGTGAATCAGCAGCCAGCAGATAAACAGCAGCCAATACCGAATTTTACAAAAAAATATTGTAATAAAATATGCATCATATCAGGTTAGGTAATGAACAGAAGCTACATACAGCACTCCCAAATACATTAGTGAAAATAAAACAACGTCGTTCTTACTAATAAATTGAAATAAATATTTTCTTTCAGAAAACTCACACATTTATTGTTTGCTTCAAATTTGATGCTTTCCAACGTAAAAAACTAAGGTTTGTTCAATTATTATAACTATTGTTTTAAAAATAAATAAAAAGTATAACTAAGAGGTTCTAATTTTCTTCTTTTACAAATGGAATGAAACAAAAGAAAAATATAATCTACTCCAAAGGTATTAAATCGAAAAAATAAAAATAATTTTTTTACGAAGAAGAACGATATTGAAATTATAAAAACTTTTGTTTGTGAATACTATTTTGAGGAGTTAGATAAAATAAAAATAATAAAATAAAATAATAAAGAATAAAATAAAATTGTAAACTCTGTTATTATCATTTCAAAACTTGTAACAAAACTCCGCCTATTTGTATTAGATTTTGTTAATTTAAAACAAAAATATTTGTGTTGTATTTGTTATCGTATTGCGTTTTGTTTTAGGAAAGATACAATGAAGAACAAATAAAAATTGTTTGTTATTTTGTTTTAAAAAACATTCCGGATAATTTTTTTTTAGAGTACGATGGATTCTTCTAGAACGGACAAGTCTACCATTTAAACATGTTTCTTGAATAATATTAATTGTAAACAAAACGCTCTATCACGAACCTAAAGTGTAAATAGAAATAAAGCGATTTTTATTTGTAAATAAAGTTTTATGTGTTATTCTTTAAAAGCAATATTTTGTGAATTATTTTGAACGCTCTGGTTATACTGGAAATTTTTATAATCAACCGTTGGAGTTTCTCATGTTATTTAATATTGTTGTTAAGGAATATTGTTTTTCTGTTGTTGTGAAATAATTAAGGAGTTGAATACTTAATAAAACCTTAATTAAACCCAATTGTTTGACTAGTAACTAATCAGTGCTGGAACTCATAAGAAGAGCTGAGAATTGCGTTTATTGAATTGAGAGTTAAGTCGATTCGTGGAAAGGAAGAAAACGTAAAAATATTTTTTATAAAATTTAATTTGAGTAGAATCACAAAACTTTCTTAGGTAAACAAATATTTTCGAAGCTATATTTAGTCCAGTAACTTTATGCATTACCGTATGCGTCAAATCCGGTAGTTCTGATTTTTTGCAGACTTGTTTATGATGTTGGCCTAATGAATAATCCAAGTTTGTGACGTCGAGCGCCGAACGCAACTTCGTCAAAAATCGCAAAAACCGCGAAAAAATCGTTATTTTTTCAAATTTTGGCGATTATAACCCTAAAGGACTAGTTTTTTCTTTAACCTTTCTTAGGCAGTTTTTAAAGTAAACTAAATTTGCTACAATATGATACTAGAACTGTCTCTGCAGACCCACTAGTTTCCGAGATTAAGCCTTTCAAAGTTTATCATTTTTTTCGAACTTCGCATTTTTTTGCAATTCTGTCGTTCTAAATAAACTGTGACCCTGAATATACTATCGAAGCCCTGTACTTTTATGATGGGATGTTAAAAAGGAAAATGAGAAGTGTGAACAGTGTGCACAGGTAAGTTGAACTCTCGATACTTTTCCAAAATCATCCTTATCGAGAAAAGTGCATCGGTAGTACCTCGGCCCCGCCGGAAACCACACTGATATTCTCCAAACAGTTGTTCAGCAAAAGGAAATAAATGATTAAATTAACAATTAAATCAATATTTATAAATTTTATGCATTTGTTACAAAAAATGGTGTGTCTAACTAGTGCGAATGCGTTTTCCAAACGCGAGTTATTGCAGCACTCCCTACGGTCATGCTGCAAACTAACTCTTGTTTGGAAAACACATACGCACTAGTAATACAATCTACTATTTCTCATTGGCCACCACACACAAATGTATTTATTAATACAATTATTAGGACAGGGATGTACAAAACTCTACAAAGGTATAAATTGCAAAAAATTGCAAAGTTCAGAGACAGTCTACAGAGACAGCTTTGGTATCATATTGTAGAAAATTTAGTCTACTTTAAAAACATTTAAAAAATTTTAAAGAAAAAACTAGTCCTTTAGGGTTATAATCGCCAAAATTTGAAAATAAAAAAAAAACGATTTTTTCGCGGTTTTTTCGATTTTTCGATTTTTGACAAAGTTGTGTTCAGCGCTCGAGGTCACAAACTTGGATTATTCATTAGGCCAACATCATAAACAAGTCTGCAGAAAATCAGAACTACCGGATTTGACGCATACTATGAGAACTACCGGATTAGACCCCATACTCTCAGGCGACAAAGTTACTGGACTACATCAAAAAATTAAATTAATTTAGCCCTCTTGGAAGGTTCCGCTTGAGGTTCGTCCGTATCTGGATTGACGTATTGGGATGGCATATCCCCATCAGGGGATGGTGATGAATCGTCGACGTCATGTGCCCACAAGTCATCCTCCATTTCGACATCGGAGAGATCGTCACCTTCTGGGATATCTGCTACAGCAACTACAAAAATTATCAGATACAGTTACATAATCTTCTTTTCTCATCGGCCACTACACACATATATCTATTAATACAATTATTAGGACAGGGATGTAGACAACTCTACAAAGGTATATTGCAAGCAATTGCGAAGTTCAAAAAAAGTGATAAACTTTGAAAGGCTTAATCTCGGAAACTATTGGGTCTACAGAGACAGTTCTAGTATCATATTGTAGCAAATTTAGTCTACTTTAAAAACGGTCTAAAAAAGGTTAGAGAAAAAACTAGCCCTTCAGGGCTATAATCGCCAAAATTTGAAAAAATAACGATTTTTTCGCGGTTTTTGCGATTTTTGACGAAGTTGCGTTCGGCGCTCGAGGTCACAAACTTGGATTATTCATTAGGCCAACATCATAAACAAGTCTGCAAAAAATCAGAACTACCGGATTTGACGCATACTACCCCATACACTCTGGCGACAAAGTTACTGGACTAATTCTAGTGTTTTAGAAAACCATTTTTTGTCAATGAGATACGAAAAATAATTCAAAGTATAAAATGAAAAGAATTATTTTCACGCTTCTACAATTTATGAAATTAATCCAAAATCAAATTTTATTTCTTGTATAGAATATAAAGAATTTTCTTATTTATTTGAATAAAAACTTTTTCACATTTTTATTGGCTGCTAACTAAATTCAAAACACGAATAAATTACCTTAACACCTCATTATAATTTTTATCTGAAACTCACGAAAATTTCAATAAATTTTTTATTTCTTTTTTGAGTTTCCTTTTTTTATACATTACGTGTATCCTTAAATATCCTTTCTTAATGATAGTCTTGAAATATTTTTATTATTTTTACGTAAATTTTTTTTTCATGGCATATAATCACGTATAAATTCCTAGAAAGAAAAATATATCAGTAAAATTTAAATGTATTACAATTTGATAAAAGAAAAAATGCTTTGATTCTGATATTCGTTATATTTTTAGAGGAAAAAATGTTTTTTTTTATCTGTAGCTTGTAGCTAGTAACGTCTAGTTCATGTTAATGTTTGTGTGACCTTCTCAAAAGGCATATATATCGTCTTTGAAAATTATATACTATATATTAGTACCATGAGGATCCCTAACACAATTTTACTTTTTTGGAAATTGGGTTGCCGTTAGGTACTCCGAAATCAATCACTGTTTATTAAAATTTTATCAATTAATTAAAACACACACACAGTTAACGAGTCACCTTATACGTTTTATAGGTTGTTAGTAATATTATTTACGATACCTAAAACGAACATTATGATGTTATGATTTGGATAATGACATTAACACGATTATTATATTATATATTTGTTTTGTTTAAAAATTTACATCACTTTGTCCTCAAGGGATTTTGAATTTATAATGAATGTACATATAATAAAGTTATTTAAACATTGAAATTATTTTCATTTTTGATAATTAAGATAATTTGCTTAATTTGCAATGATTTGTCTCCTTCTAGGGAATAAACATATTTTGTATGTACATAATATGATTTTTGAAAATTTTTGGGGTAAATATTCAATACTTTAGCTATGTTGTAAAGATATATGCGATCAATTGTACATTACCAAACTGGCAAGTGGCATCATACAAAAACAAATTAAGTCATAAATTAATTAGGGTATGCATCGTATTACACATTGTAGTCAATAAGAATCACCATGATGTCATATACTGGTTGATTTTATCTAAACCTTCTTGTCAATAGTTTTAGCTTTAGTGGATTTATGGACTACACTGAGAGAATTTATTTGGTATGTTTCAACTTATAGCATTACTTGAAACCAAATGTTAGTAAAGTAAGTGTTAGTAAAGGAATTTAAAATATTTATAATTATATTGTAAAATGTTTTTGTTAACATTGTTTTGTCAACATTGTTAACTTTTTTATGTATAAAAGTTTTTTCCAATTCAGAAACCATATATGCTAATTTTGCTTTTCTCATGTAAAAATCTCTCGTGAAATGAATTTCAGTGAACATTGTCTTAATATCAGTTACAGTGTATGCACAATGAAATAACTTTTAATCATGAGATTTGAGCAACTTTTTATTATTATTTTTTAACAGTAGCACAATGCTTTAAAATGTAGCTAGGTTCATTCTCTATTAATCATGAGGAAAAACTTAAGAAATCTTTAACTTTTTCATTGAGAAAAATATATTTCAAAAATAAATTTTTTTTTCTCAAAATTGTCAAAATTGTCAAATTTTAATAAAATTATTTTAAAAGTTATGTGTTCTATAAAAACTATATAAACTATAATATTTTGTGTTAAATTTTAAATAAAGTTCTGTGTTCTATAAAAACTATATAAACTTTTTTTTTATCTTTTTTCGTTTTTATGTTTTAACCTCACTTAAACTCACGGAATACAAAGAAAACTCTTAAAGAAAAAACTTAAACTCACGGAATACACACTTAAATACACGGAATACACGGAATACAAAACGATTAAATTCAATAAAATTCGCACAACTTATTATTTTTATATATATATATTTATAAAAATTTGTTTAATAACATTAAACGTCACTATCATAACAACTAAACGTCAAAATATTTAAGTTGTATGAAACAAACGTTTTTCGTTCGGTGTTTTTATTGCCGAATCAAGAAAAGACAAATTTTTCTTTTGTCCTGTGGCGAACATTAAATTTAAAATTTTAAGAAATTAGCAGGCGATGATTTCCTTGATATTTATGAAAAAAAACAAAAAATATTTTTATTATTCGGATTTTGTTTTTTCAAAAAATAGTTTAGTTTTTGTAAAACGTAACATACATTTTTGAATTAATAATTAAAAGTACAAATTTTTAGTATGTGTGTAACAAAATCATATTTCTGTATAATAATAAGATAGACAATTATTTTTACTATCAATGGTATTCTTTTAATGTGAAAATAAGTTAAAATTCATTCGTATATGTCAATTTGATATAAAACTAAAAAATTTATTATAAACAAATTTGGCTTTCAATATAATATTATATTTAAAAATCAGCAATGGATATTCGTTATTATATAATGATGAAGAGGATTGATTATCAGAAGGTGACAGAAAATTTAATAGAACCTGCCAAAAAAGAAATTACTGAAATTCAAGTTGTGATGGATGGCAAAGTGTTAATAGAATCGCAACGCTATTTTTCTCTGCTCTGTTCTACACAACTCTACTCAGCTTTACCCTACTCTGCACTACTTTATTTGCTCTATACAATAGCGAGAATAACAAGCTATACTATGGTGACCCCGACAAAGAACAAACCTTCCAATGGAGTCAACTTTAAGAAGCTTAAAATGTATAATTTAATTCATTTTTTTTATTAATTAGTGCTTGCTTCATTTTGTTTTAAATAATTTAATTTTATTAAAATATTTTCTTTTTTTTTCACAGCGACACAACACTTTTCCTTTAGTGACCACATATTCTTCCAACTAGTCGTTTCGACTGTTAAGACATAATCTAGTTTTCTCCTAGCGACACATTTTTTTTTTCTCCAAATTCTTATTTTTCGGCTTTGAAGCCACGCCCCAACTTCTTGTAGTGCGATTAATTTTTAAAAATTTTTTTTTTGTTTTTAAATCGATACTATGGGCCGAAGTCTAACATCTTCTTCCTTCGTAAGACCCACTCCACTCTTCTGAAATCTTGGGCCAAAACAAATTTTTTTCGAATTTTCTGATTTTTTTTTTACTATCCCTAACGTTACCCATATGTTACCATAACATGACTATCTCCTAACGTTAACCATCTATCTGTTGACAAAACAGATATGGCCCTTATGGATATAAAAATCAGATTTCATCTAATTAAGCAGAACCTCCAAATATCTGATCTTAAAGGAATATCCCCAACGTTACCCATATGTTTTTACAACATGAACATCTTCTGACGTTAACCATTTATCTGTTGCCGAACAGGTATGGTTCTTATGGATATTTAAAACGACATTTCGTCGTTAATTAGATATTTCTTCTTAAAGCGATCTTTTTCTATGGTACACGTCTCCAAGGTAAACATTGGTCTCAGTCACCTTTGTACTGTCAGACTTTACCAAACTTGTGTTACCATATGCACTCCTTTGCTTTCTCTAAATTTCTGCTTATTCTTGCTTTTAACAGCTACTTTTCGAAAAATGAACTAATATTCACGTTTGTACATGCTAGTATTGTCTCAGTCAACTTTGATCTGTCAGACATTCAGCATCACCGACGTTACTTTTCTGCTTCTCGTATTTTAAACGAACCTTTTAACCTATGGTACACATCTCCACGAATAATGGTCTCAGGCAACTCAGCTCTGTCAGACCTATATCTCCACTCGTGTTACCATAACTCCATAATTGTTCGTTTCTTTTTTCTTTTTTTGCAGAACTCCAATTCGTAAGACCCATAATTTTTCTCTCCACCAACTGGTATCGATTTCTAAACAACCTCTTCAAACTTTTTCTTATTCGCTACAACTACTTAAACCAAACTCTTTCCTTCTTTCCTCCTTAACTCTACTTAATTTCTTTATTTATATCGTTCCGTCTTCGATGGCACTAGGGGGGGGAGTGTTGTGGCGAACATTAAATTTAAAATTTTAAGAAATTAGCAGGCGATGATTTCCTTGATATTTATGAAAAAAAACAAAAAATATATTATTATTTTTCGGATTTTGTTTCCAAGGAGTTTTTTTTAAAGAGTTCTTGTTTTTTCGATTTGGAAAAGAATTAAAAAAGTTTCCAAAATGTGTTTTGATTTCCATTAATTAAAAAAGTTATTATTCCAAAACTTAAACATAAATGTAAATTATATTAAATAATAAATTCTTAAATTGTTCAATTCGCTAAACATTCTTCAAATAAACAAAGTTCACAATAAAAAATATTTATGTAAAGTGACACATTTTATTAATAAAATAATTATTAAACTTCTGAAAACTTTGGCTACCCGGGAAAAAAATTTCTTATATGATAGTATATGGTCATATACGAATACCCGTATACGATCATATAAAGGAAATTGGCCTTATATGCAAATATATGAACATATACGATCATATGCAGCCATATACGAGCATATACGGTTATATGCAAATATATGAACATATACGATCATATGCAACCATATACGGTCATATAAGATTTTATAAAATTTTTAGGCCATATATGAGCATATAGGATCGTATATAAAAATATATGGTTGTATACAATAATTAAAAATTATGTACGCATGGTTAAATTTTTTTATATCATTTATTGCATCAATATATAAATAAAATATACAGTTTTATTTTTTTCTTAAAAATATATTAATTTCAGTTTCACATATTAATTAATTTCAGTCTCTTATTTTAAAGCAATAGGGCGATTTTTCTGTTTCGGTGTTTGTCGCAATGGCGGTACAAATTAAGAGAAAAATGGGGGTTCCCATTCCCTGAAGGGGTTTCCATAAAAAACACAACTTGGATAATTGTAAAAGTTATCTTTAAAATTTCTCATTTTACTACAATTGAAGCGAACTTTCGTTTGCTTATGAGGTATTATAGACTATATATTAACATAAATATATAAAATATTAGTAGTTCATAAACAAATTTTAATTATTTAACTATATATATATAGTTAAATAGTATAAATTTGTTTATAAACTACTAATATTTTATAAATTATGTTTAATATATTGTCTATAATACCTCATAAGCAAATGAAAGTTCGCTTCAATTGTAGTAAAATGAGAAATTTCAAAGATAACTTTTACAATTATTCAAGTTGTGTTTTTATGGAAACCCCTTCAGGGAATTCCCCATTTTTCTCTTAATTTGTAGCGCCATTGCGACAAACACAGGAACAGAAAAATAGCTCTATATAGCCTTCATTTCTATGATTCATTTTATTTCATTATACTATAAAAATTAAAATTATGATTTTCTTTATTCTTTATCTGTTTTATTTTTGTAAGGCTTTTTTCAAATCTTCGTTTTTGCGATGTGCGCCTTTCAGCTCGGTGATCCTATGCCGCATGACATCACGTATTTTGTCTGGATCCGAGTTGTGAGGCCTTTTCTCCCAATTTTTGTTTTCCGCATGGTCCAAAGCAAATTCTAAAATATTAAGATAAGATTTATATAATATAAAGAAGCATTTTCTTACGATATAATTCATTTTAAAACCCTAAAAAACAATTAGAAATTTGGTTTTCTTACTAATTATTGCCTCTCGGGCTGTGCTGTTTAGAGCAATCATTTTCTCTTGTCGGCGTTTAATTCCCAGTGTTCTTACTGCTTTTCCGGAAAGTGTTCCCTTTAACAAAATTTCCTTTTTGTAAACTCCTAATAATAAATTACGTGCAACAACTGTTGCTTGATTAGCTTCGATGGCATCTCTATAATTTGATGCTTTGCAGTAAACTTCGTTGCCAATTGGTTGCATCTGTAGAAATAACAATATGTTGATAAAATAAGTTTGTTTAATAGAAATATTATGGATATATTATGATCATTATATACTTTTTAGTCATTAATATACATAAAAAAATACTAGCCTTTTCGCCTTTATAATCTTTTCCATATAGTTGCAGGTCTAGTTCATCATCAACAACTGCAGTATTTATTATTTTATTTAAAGTTTCTGTCGAATCACTATCACTGTTTTGAACAATTTCTGTTGAATCTGATGAATCTGATGTCGATTCATTTCCAAATGAATGATTTGTCGATTGTTCCAAAATATTATTCTAAAAACACAAATTAAATAAATTGTTATTCAAATTTATGTCATATGAGAACATATATGTGTTAGAATATATTTTTTATATTAAAAAGTTCATACTTACTGGAGAATTTTCTTTTTCATCATCAGGCTCTATATCATTCGTTTTATTTTTTTTTTGTTGCTGCAGGACTTTCATTTAATAATGGAAAAGTTTTTTTTGGAATACGTTTCCTTTTTAAAGCTGCAGGTTTATCTTTTTTTGATTTCTTTCGAGATTCCTGAATCAATTTCTTTTTTATTTCATCTTTAAGTACCGTCTTATCATCTGTAATAAATTATGAATTAAACAGCTTCGATTATTTGAAATATCAAAGATAACATTTTTTTTGTTAATTGCATTATATTTAAACTATTAGTGAATTCTTTTCTACCTGTTCGGTACAGGTTCCAAGACAGAATTAACAAAATTTGTATTCTTTTGTAAAAAAGCAAAAAAAAAAAAAACTAATTTCTATAATTCGGAATCGGAACTTGTACCGAACAAGTATAGAAAAGAATTCACTATATATGTAAACAGATTTTTGATATGAAACAAAGATATTTACAAAACACATACTGTTGGATTAAATTATCAAAGTTCATATAAAAAAAAGTAAGGTTATATGTTTCAACAAATCGCATGCAATTGAATAGTATGGTTATATATATAAAAATTTGAAAAAGAAAAGATATTCATTAATATTACCTGATTTGGACATTATTTTTCCAATATATATTTCCAATATATATATATATATATATATATATTTTTTTTATTATAAAAATAATGCACTGTTTCGCCTATAATATTTTCTGTATCAAATATAATTTTTTGTTTTGTTATAATTTTGTAATTCGGTTAATTTTGAGTTTCCTCACTGTAGTGGATAAGATACATTGACATTTTGTTGTATAATTTTTCACAATTATTTTTATGTCTGCGCGCGCATCACTACGTATTCGTTCCGGTATAAAATATAAAGAATAAAGAAACAAATACACGTGAAAATAACAAACAAATATAATTAATAATAACAGTTAGTGATGTGCCAATTTTTAGACAATTTTTATAAATTATAATATATTGTATTTTTGAATAAGTAAATGAAACTGACAAAAGATGAGTGTTTCCAATAAAATGAAAAGAAAATATAAACTTTGGCAATTAGATCCCAATATTTCGGTATGTTAATAATATTTTATGTATATTTTATAAACATCAAAAACAGTATTATATTTATAGTTTATACTTATATAAGCCGTGTTCGATTTGACTGAAACAACTGAAGCAACTGAAAAATTAAATGCAATTGTTGTTGTTTTTTCAGTTGTTTCAGTCAAATCGAACACACCTATAGTCTATACATAGTATATATTTTCATTTGCATTATATGCATATGATTTTTTTATTTTAAAAACTTTAATATGTTTTTTTGAACAATTTTTATATTATTCTTTTAATAGATTCCTCTGCGAACTATTCAAAGAATAGAAAGAAAAATGAATGCAAATATTGGTGCAGGTGTTGAAAAATTATCAAATCTGTACAACGAGGAGAAACTGCAACATCGTCAAACAATAGAAAAAACTACTTCTTTAGCTCTTGAAAATGATCTGAAAGGATCAAGAAGTTTAAATGAAGCTAGTGTTAATAATTTATTGAGAAATTTACATGAAGAGAGTATCAGTGAACCATCGAATAGTGCAAATGGAGATGGTATCAATGAATCGTCAGAGAGTTTCTATGAAGATAGAGCCACTGCATTATCAATTATTGAGAGTCATGGTATGAATAATGAAATGGACCGTAACTATCTTAACGAGCATAATGGGAATGATAATGCACACAACAAGAAATCTGAAATATTGCTTTATGAAAAAAGCTCTATGACTCTAGATCAATCTGTAAGAAGTCTTTTGAATATTTATGTACAAAATAAGTGGACGAAGACAAGTCTGCAAGAACTTCTATCATTATTAGGATCAATGCTTCCAAAAGATCATCTTATGCCTGAGACTACATTTAAACTCTTTCAATACGTTGAAAATTCAACTAAGGCTTTCACAACGATTAAACATTTTTATTGTAAGCAATGTTTAAGTTATAATAATACTGATATTAATCTTAGAAACTGCTTTTCATGCCAAGCTGATAGGACAAAGATATCGTATTTTTTTGAAATTGATATATATGAACAAATCAAATATATGTTTGAACATCGAGAGCTTGCTGAAAAACTAAAAACACCATCATCTTCTCGTGATGAGAATATTATAGCAGATATAACCGATGGTTCTGAATATCTAAGAGTTAATTCGAGGGACAATAGACAAAAATACGATCTCACTTTAATATTAAATACAGACGGTTTAGCTTTGGTTAAGAGTTCGAAGAGCCATTGCTGGCCTTTGATGTTTCTAATTGCAGAACTTCCAGATTATTTAAGAGAGTCATTTTTGGTCACCACAGGACTTTGGTATGATAAAGAAACAAAACCATCTATGAATACATATTTAAAACCATTTTATTTAAAACTAAAAAAATGTTTTGATGATGGAATTACCTGGATAAATCCAAAAACAAAAGAAGAAACTGTTACAAAAATTATTGCACCTCTAATCATCGCTGATGCTCCAGCAAGAGCCCAACTGCAAAATGTATCATATTTTAATGGCATGTACGGCTGTAACACATGTGAAATAAAAATGGAAAAGGCTGAAAATATTCCAGGTAAACGAAGAAGCAGAATCTACCCATTTCATCAAAGGAATGTTCGTCTAAGAAGTGGTTCAAGAATGAAAATGCAAGCAACTAAACTTATACGAAAAAAGAAAAACGATTTAATAACTAATGTTCGGGGAGTTAAAGGTAAATCAATCCTATCTAAATTCCCTTTACTTGATTTGGGAACATGTGTTATTCCCGAGTACATGCACTGCGCCTTGTTAGGTGTTGGAAAGCAGTTCTTAAATTTATTCATAAATAAAAAAGGTGCATGGAACATTAAAAATCGTTTAAAAGTCATCGACGAGTTTATTTTGAATATTCGCCCGCCTCATTTCTTTAACCGAATGCCTCGAAGTTTATCCAATTTTAATTTGTATAAAGCATCAGAATACTATAACTGGATACTTTTTTACTCTATACCGACATTAAAAAATCATTTGCCAATGAAATATTTTCAACACTGGATACTTTTTGTTAAAGCATTATTTACTCTGCTGCAAGATAATATTCAAATAAATGAACTAGAAGCAGCTGATGTTTGGCTGAGACAATTTGTTCAGGACACTCAAGTCTTATACGGTGATCGTGAGATGACTTATAACATACATCAATTAACGCATTTAGTACTTGTTGTTAAACGGTGGGGACCATTATGGGCCACTTCGGCCTTCCCCTTTGAAAATTTTAATGGATTTTTAGCTAATTCTGTACATGGTACTAAAAATTTAGCTGAAGAAATGATAAAAAACCTCAGAATAGCACAAGGGCTACATACTATGAACAATATAAATAATAAAAATACGAATTTATTAAACTACAATAACAGATTAATAGGAACTCGTCAAGAAGCAAAATTAAATGATATTGAAAACGATTTGCTATTAACATATAACTTTAATCTAAAGGATATAAAAATTTATTATAGAGCTATGATTAAAAATGAATTATATACATCTAAGAAATATAAAGATACTTTGACAAATAGTTATACCGTGCTAATCAAACTCAAAGATAATAACTGTTTCCACGGTAACATAATTTTTTTTTTTGAAGCGCAAAATAAATTATATTTTGTTTTCAATTGTTTTAAACTACAGTACGACGAAATAATTATTTATCCACGGATGGAATGCTCGATAAATCATATATTACCGATATTAGAAACTACTGTTGTACGATTAATAGATATAAATGAAATTCAAACTATGTTTCACCTTATAAGAGTCCATAATTATGTATGTAAGCGTCCGAATAAAAAAAATAAAATAATGTAACATTTGTCAAAGCTTTTATGTTATATATACGGAATGTATTAATTTGATTTCATTTCGAAGAATATAAAGTTGAATAAAGTTTAAAATAAATAAGTATGATTTAGTCCATTATTTATTTCAGTAACAAACATATGTTAAACATATGACATGAAACATGTGAACGATCATATATGGTCATATATATACCATATTCCTTTTTAACGAAAAACTATCTTGATTCATATATGGGCTTATACGTATAAAACCGTATATGTTTCATATACTAATCGTATACGGAGCATATATGATCATATATGTTTCTTATACGTTCATATATGTTCCGTATATTACTATATACGATCATATAAGACAATTTTAAGTGTCTTATATGGCTATATAAGTTTCGTATATGGCTTCATATGTTCCGTATGCGACACATATAAGACCGTATATGTTTCTTATACGGAGCATATATGATCATATATGTTTCTTATACGTTCATATATGATCCGTATATTACTATATACGATCATATAAGACAATTTTGAGTGTCTTATACGGCTATATAAGTTTCGTATATGGCCTTATATGTTCCGTATACGACACATATAAGACCGTATATGTTTCTTATACGGAGCATATATGATCATATATGTTTCTTATACGTTCATATATGATCCGTATATTACTATATACGATCATATAAGACAATTTTGAGTGTCTTATACGGCTATAAAAGTTTCGTATATGGCCTTATATGTTCCGTATACGACACATATAAGACCGTATATGTTTCTTATACGAATCGTATACGGAGCATATACGATCATATATGTTTCTTATACGTTCATATATGATTCGTATATTATTTCCCGGGTATGTTAAAACTAATATGTACTTAAAAATCAAAACTAATATTCTGGCCATAAAAGATCATAAGGAAACATTAAAGAGGATAAAAATATTATCTAAAATCAAAATGGATCAAATTAATTTTGGAAGTATACAAGGATCAACTGCTTGAATACATGCTACTCAACTTTACTCCGTTCTACATTATAGCACAACTAGCTATAGTCCATATTTTGCCAACATTGGAAAAAATGGACAAAACCGATCAGAATCGACCCACTGCTGTAATTTGACATTGGAAAAGGTTCAATGTACTTTATGTGAATTTTCTTGAATTTTTATATGTAGATCAAATGAGATAAAATTTTGAAAATTTTGGAAAATTTATTCGTTTTCGAAGGTGATCAAAAGACGCTTGTAGATTGAAATTAATGGACGTACTTGGAAAAGTACGAAAGTCAAATGCACTTTATGTGATTTTTTTCAGAATTGTGTGTGGAAATAGACTTGTTGTTTTTAAAAACTTTGGTAAACCTACTGACTAATCAATCACATCTTTTGACCTGATTGTTGTGCTCGTATCACGATGGTCTTGATTACTCCCAATTAAAACACTCGTGGAATTTTACCATCCATTTTTATTTTAAATTCATTACACAATGTTTTATAATATCCCACAACGTATTGAAGTTTGTTCCAATACAATTCTCTAAAGTAGGGTGTGTTTACACATTTAATTTTTTTAGTTACAAACATCACCAAACATCACGCATCTAATTTGTGGTAAAGTTTTTTAGTATAAACTATTTTCAGGAAAATTTTGTAAATATATGTGGGAGTTGTGGGAACTTTGTCTTAAATTTAAAAGGTTCTTAGGGTGCTTTCCAAACGACGACTTATTTGTGGAACGTAACTTATTCTAAACTTATTCGAATAAGTATGCTGGCGAGGTGACTTATTTTGTATGTTGTATCTCTTTTTCCATAAAAATCTAATCTGATATGTCAAATATACTTTTTATTTTATTTAGTTAATATCTGTCACTAATTTGATCAAACGTTTTTATAAATCAGATTTAAACTCACATAAATATAGACATTATTGTCTTGAATGATTTTTTGACATTTTTAATACGGCTGCAAATAAGTAATAAGTACCAATTAAGTCGTCGTTTGGAAAGCATCCTTATGTGTTGTTGTGTTTATGTTGTGTCTTACACAATACATTTTATTTAAAAAAAAAATACTACGCACATAATCAATTACACAATCAACTTTCAACTACTACAGCCTTAAATAAAATTTAATTTTATTTCAGTGTATGCTGTGTCGCTCGTAATTTTTTCTTTTACGATATAAATATTACAATGGGAACTAGGATAAACGTTTATAAGCTGAAAATGGTATGCTGGCCTGACAATAAACTGAAATAAAATTTTGAGAACTTTAGGTAAAATAATTAGTTTTAGTTCCAAAGATTTGTCGATATTGGGATAGCCGCTTGCAGACTGAAAATAGTTTGCTGGCCAAAAATTATCATCAATGCTCGTAATTTTGAGAAAACTTAATGCACCTTATGTGATTAAACGTTGACGTTGATTGCATTTGTAATTGATTATGTGTGTAATGTTTACAAAATTTCTCTAAAAGTTGTATATGTGTAAATCTAACCAGTTAAAGTAATTTAACGAAAATAAGATAAGTACGAAAAATACGCCAAAAAATACGAAAACTTATTTTTTGCACCAAAGTTCTCCAAATTTTATCCCAGTATGCAGATACAAAAATTATATAACAGTTACATAAGGTGTATTGAGTCTGTTCCAAATACGAGCAATGATCACATAAAAACAATTTAAGACCTACATAGGCTTCAAACCTGCATGCGTTCTGAAGTGTACATATTTTAGAACGGTGTAGTTATGGAAACCACACGTTTTTAGGACAATTAAAATAATTTTTATATAACAATGATATATGCCATTGTTCTATCCAATCTCAAAAACTTTTGATTTGAAATAAAATATTAATGATATTAGAAGTCAATTTATTTCATGGAAATACTTACTAGCTTAGTTGAGCTTCTGTTATTATATTGTATGTAACACTTTGTATTTGAAAACAAACTCATTGTATTGTCAAGACAAATACGTAATTGTATAGTCTCAATCACGTAATTGTATAGTCTCAAAATTGTAACTTTTGGATTAGGTTGACCTTATTTAATTTTTTTTTCATTGTGCCATTGGATGAAAAGAAATCATCTGAGAACACCAGTAAGATATCACCTTGACTAGCGATATCTAACTTCTCCTGTCAGCGGTATCAGGTATCTGACGAAAGTTCCGATGTTTATGAAAACTCCGGAAAAATCTATTTCTCAACATACTAAAAATCTGAAAACAAAACTTAAAAATAAATAGAATCGACTTCAGAAAAAAGAAAAGAGGCACCAAAAAGTGAAAAATAACTCAATTGTGGCTTTTAGAGACAAAAATACGTTACGTTTTGATTAATGTAATTTAATTATACCTTACTATAGACAAACAACTTACGCTTTTAAACAAAGTTATTAAATTCAAATAGTTACTTTTTATTATAATTATTATAGTTGTTATAATAGTTATTATATTTTAAAAGTTATTTGTAGTACAAAACTTTTGAATAACTTTTAAAATATAATAACTATTATAACAACTATAATAACTATAATAATTATAACTAGAAGGGCCCGGCGTGCTTTGCTACGCTTATAAATAAAGTTTTTGCGTAGACATTTTGTTGACGTAGAAGCAATGATTTCAAAAAGTGGTAATAAGATATGCTAGCATATAATTTTTAATTTTTCTTTTTGAATATATGAATGAAAAATAATCAGAACTCTAGCTGATCAGCTCGGATATATGAAAAATTAGCGATCAAATAAGTTTTCAAGTAAGCTTATTTGATCTCTAACCAGATCTCTACCAGAAAAACTTTCATGAGTGACAATCTTTTAATTATGGTTTTGTGAGTTTTTGCAATAACGGCATATTTCCAGTCATAGAAAATTATTTACGACCAAATCGACATGTATAGCAATATAATGCTGCCCAAACCATCCAAACAGATTAATATGTTTTGACGAAATCAGCGAAAATGCATACAGTTTTTATTAGCATAGTTTCACGTTGAGTTGCATTTTACCTAAAGCTGTTATGGTGGCCAAAGAAAGCTTTAATAACGCCAGCTTATAAATTATTTATATTGTAAAATATATTATTAATTGTCGTAGCTTCAACTGTTGTTGTTTCATGAATTTTTCTTTATACAGTTTTTGTAGAAAATAGTTTGAGAGCCAGTTTTGAAGATTTTTATTGATACCAACATTAAAGTCACCTATTACAATAGTTGGAGGAAAAAGTGTCGTCAAATTATTGCCAACGAGTGTATTGTTCACACAGTCGAGTGATTTGTTTACTAAACATTGGGGAAATCAGTAAACCAACAGTATATGAACTTCAGCTAGTTGAACATTCACAATGACTGCCAGCAGAGCTAAAATCGAAGTGATGGTGGCTACTTTTTTTCTGCACTAGTGGTACTGTATCAGACCTAATGAAAAAAACAGATCCCCAACCTCGATTTTCGTGACTGTAACAATTTTCTAGTTCAACAGTAGTTCAATAGTTCAAAAAATTTCAAAATTGTTTGTATAATTAGTGATTAACGTCACAGAGAACATTTGCAACGTAACCATATTAAATGATAATCTATCGAATAGCAAACAGGTATATGTTATTGCATAATTTTCAAACTAACGCCTTTCGCCTGAAGTTGAGTTCATCTTGTTACTTGGTAACTGTTAACGACTTGTTAAATTGTTTTGATCTAATCTGATCTTGTTTGTTCATTTCTATGTTTCGTTTGACTCAATATTCTACTATAATACATATTTCCTACAACGTGGCAAAATTTATCCTCTTCTACGATTATTTTACGTGAATAGTTCTCCACAAAAATTTTAGAATTTTAATCAAATGAATCGAAAACAGTGTTTTCGAAAACAACAAAAAAATTGTTTTGGACTAGAGAAAAATTCACCTTTCATATGACACACCACTCGACATAGTCAAAAATAATTTTTTTCAAAATTTCCATTCTCAAAATAAAATATGATGAGCCGACCGCTATAAATTCCATTCAATCCTTACAACATTTCTCATAATCATGAAGTTTTTCAAATTTTTTCTTGAGTAATGTTCGAAGTTAAGGGGGGAAAGGAAATTTTTTTCACATTTTTAACATAACTGAATAACTGCGCTTTTGAAAATTAAAAAAAAAATTGTTTTAGACTAGAAAAAAATCAACCTTTCATATGACATCCAACTCTAAAAGGTCAAAAATAATTTTTTTTCAAAATTTTCACCCTCAACCACCTCAAAATTACATTTGAAATGGTGAGTCGACCGCTATAATTTTCTCTCAATCTTTACAACACTGCCCATAACCATAAATTTTTTCCAAATTTTTTCTATTGTAATGTTCGAAGTAAGGACAGGAAATTTTTTTTCACATTTTTGAACATAACTCGAAAATTACAAGGGGGGACAGGAAAAACAATACTCGGTTTTGGCAATATCAAAAAAACTAAGCAGTCGAATTTTTTTATGAAATATTTTGATCTTTTTTGATTTTTCTAAACCAAACTCGATTCCTTACAAAAAACTTTTGTTTTACTATCTCCTTATCTATGTTCATAAAATATTGATGAAAACAAATATTTAAATTTTTTTTGTTATCAGTAGGCGTGGGAAAATGCATTTAAAAACTGTTGAAAATTTCAACTTGATAGCACTTATAGTTTGTGAGACAATTGATTATGTAGAAATTCGGACGGACACAGAAGTCTCACCTATAGGGTACCGTTTTTACTTTTTTAAAGTACGGAACCCTAAAAACCCACAATGAAACACAGAACCTCGTTCTTTTTTGAAGTCGGTTAAAACATTGAACTTTTACTAGTTACTGATATTTATTGCACCGTTTTCAGTCGTAAGGGAGAAGAAAACTATTAGATTATCTTTTCATTATACAATTTAATAATCATTTGACGATGTCATTTACAATATTTCGCCCATCAGAGGCATTTTCAAGTAAATCGTCTTTATAAATTGAATAATTGAAATTTTAACTTTTACTTTGATCCATCCATACCGCTTGCACTTTGACGTTAAACGCCATATAAATATATAATTATTGATCAACAACAAGGCTAGTAAACAAAAATAAAAACAAAAATAAAAATATTTAACACAAGACATGCACTATCACAGAATTATTTGTTAAAATGATAAATTAATAAATTAATTAAAAAAACAGAAGCTAAACTTTTGAATAAAAAGATTGATAGGCAAAAGATTGATAGGCTTTTATTCAAAAGTTTAGCTTCTGTTTTTTTTAATTAATTTATTAATTTATCATTTTAACAAATAATTCTGTGATAGTGCATGTCTTGTGTTAAATATTTTTATTTTTGTTTTTATTTTTGTTTACTAGCCTTGTTGTTGATCAATAATTATATATTTATATGGCGTTTAACGTCAAAGTGCAAGCGGTATGGATGGATCAAAGTAAAAGTTAAAATTTCAATTATTCAATTTATAAAGACGATTTACTTGAAAATGCCCTTGATGGGCGAAATATTGTAAATGACATCGTCAAATGATTATTAAATTGTATAATGAAAAGATAATCTAATAGTTTTCTTCTCCCTTACGACTGAAAACGGTGCAATAAATATCAGTAATTATAAACTCAACATATATAATTCCAGTCAATAACATATTAAAAAAACATCACTTTTACTAGTTACGTGAATTAATCATAATTTCCGGCCATAAATCAAATTTCATTCAACAAGCGTACATCCCATTATCGAGAAATCCTCAAAAAGAAATTTATTTTTGCAAGTTCTCCAAATTTTATTTAAATTTATCAACTTACTACAGATCTGAAAACATCACATTAAGAGCTTTGGGTATTTCTCAATTACGTGCTTTAATCACAATTTCCGGCCAGGAAACCAATCTCAGTCTGCAAGCGTCTATTGTATCATCGACAAATACTTGAAAGTAAATTAATTTTCCTAAAATTCTCGAAATTTTGTCTATATTTATCCACCTTCGAAAATTCGTTCAAAATTGCATGAAGTACATTTGACTTCTCTTAATTACGTGCATTAATTACAATTTCCTGTCAAAAACCAATTTCAGATGGCAAGCGTCTATCTATTCCATTATCGACAGATCCTCGAAAATAAATTAGTTTTCGCAAAATTCTCAAAATGTTATCTCAATTTATCCACACACAAAAATCCTGGGCAAATCATATAAAGTCCATTAAATTTTTTTCAATTACGTGCATTTTTTGAGAAATTCTCAAAAAGGAATTTATTTGCCTAAGTTCTCAAAATTTTATCTCATCTTAGCCACATACCAAAAATCAGAAAACATCACATACATTACATTGAATCTTTACTCATTGCGAGCATTAATCACAATGTTCGACTAGCAAACCAATGTCAGTCTACAAGCGTCTATCTTCTCATGGACAAAATCTCGAAAATAAAAATAATTTTCCCAAAGTTCTCAAAATTTTATCTCAATTTGTTCACATACTATGAATCTATAAACATCACATGAAGTACATTAGTCGTTTGTTAATTAAGTGCAATAATCAAAATTTCCGCTCAGAAATCAAATCTAAGATGGCAAGCGTCCATCCCATTATCGACAAATCCTTGAATATAAGTTAATTTTCCCAAAGTTCTCAAAATGTTATCTCAATTTATGCACACACAAAAATTATGGAAAAATCACATGAATGACATGCAACCTTTCTCAATACTTGGATTAATTAATATTAATCGCCGGCCAGCAGCCAAATTCTGTAACTGTGAAGCGGTAAAGTGATAAGTTTTTTATCACTTCACCGCAAAAATATCTAAGTAAGTGAAGTTTTAAAACTATAAAGTTAACACTGAATTTTTATTTGGCAATAAAATGAAATCGTTTCTTTTGTTGTTGACATTATGTCAAAAAACACCATAACGTCAATGCGATATGATTTTTTAAAATTTCATTTCTAAATTAAATACAGATTAATTTTTCAAATTTAATTTCTAAAATATTTATATATATTTAATTTTGTAAAAATTTACGTTTAAATTGTGTTAAAAGTAAAAATAAACATTTAATTTTATGTATTTTTGACGTTTGACAGTTCGGGGCTTGTTATTAGAATTTTAACACTCAAATCGCATATAGAATCGCAAAAATGGTAAAATGATCGCAATCGCATATAGAATCGCAAAAATGGTAAAATGGTAAAAATTAATGATAAAATCGAAATGAAGAAATTTTTAACACATCACCACTTCACAGTTACAGAATTTGGCTGCAGAACACTAATTTAATTCAACAAGGGTGTATTGTATACCAATAATGACAAAAACTCTAAAAGTAATTTACTCGACCGTGCATTCTCGACCGTGCATTCTTCGACCCTCAAAAATTATGGTCTGCAATGCAATTTCAGTGTCATCATCCTCATATCCTTGAAAACATATTAAATATTCAAAATTTTATCTAGATAAACAGTATCCACATGAGTGCATTAAAACTTCATCTATAACATATCTGCATTACAATTTCGTCGGAATAGAGTTCAAAAAAACGCCACTTAATAACTCTTATAGTATTTTAATGGGTTAACGTTTACTGAAATATTTTATTTTCGAGCAATAATTTGCAATACGAGCGAGGTACCAGTAGGTTACAATCTCTCCGGTATTGATCCGAAGTGTGTGGGTCAAGGAACGTAATGTCTAGACCACGGGTTTGACTACTCCATCCACCGAGACCAAATTTGAATATTTTTTTTTCGAATAATTTTAGTTTTTGTTGTGAAAATGTAGGACATTATGAAATATTTCTTTCAATATTTAGCCAAGGGAATTCGTACTTTTTGGCTTAGCTAACTATTACGAAATTTTAGAGTTCAATACAATCAATTTATTGTTTTATGGTGTTGCGTTGATTCAAAGATCTTTGCGCACCAAAATATAAATATCATTTGTGTTTTATTCTGTTAATAACGCACAATGTTATGGCTGCATAAGGTCGGGAATTAAACATTTGTAAATCATGTAAATGTATACATATTTGTGTGCATGTGCATACAACCGCACACAAATACCAAAATATTTGATTTAAGACTAGGATCTTCTGATAAGTTATCAATCTTTCGTAGACTAATATATTTGTTAACGTCATTACGAAAAATGAAGAAAGTGGTCTTATTTTGAAGTTGTAAATTGAAAATGCGTGTGTCTTATTTGTAAGGGATACGTTCATTTTATCATCATTTTTTATTTAAATGAAAAAATTCAGAAAAAAATATTGCGACGCTGATGAATGACTTCACCACAGCTCTGGAAACATAGTGTTCTGGATATAAAGTGAGCTAATATACATCAAAAACTTTAATTAAAGGCTAACCAATGTTATAGATTTCGCGTATTCTAATTATAAAAATATTAAAGAAGTGAAAAACCGGCAGATGGGATGCAGAACTGTTGTGAACCGTACTAAATGCTAATGTACCAAGTTTCATCCAATTAGATTGTCAGGTAGAGATGTTACTGAGCTTTCAAAAAAACAGGTGCTCGGGGGACCTCCCCCCCACTTTGTTCACTATCGCTCCAAAATTAATCAGTTCCTTGCCATACATATTTGCATCTATTTCCAAAGTGTCATCAAAATTCATTCACGTACGAATGTTGTATGCTCCCAACAAACATTAAAAATATTGTGACACAGGAAACAGGTGTGAGGGAGGCCCCCACCACTTATCCCAATATTGTCCAAAAACTAATCAGTTCTTTGTTATTTTAGTCTCCATCTTTTTTCAGTGTGTCATTAAAATTGATTAACGAATGAAGTTTGTATGCTCCCAAAAAGCTTTAAATAGAAAGTGGGAAAAGTCAACAGTTGTATGGTAGACCTAAGACCCCCTCGCCACTTTGATCAATGTGTTCCAAAAGATGATAATTATCAACTCATACTAATTGAAACTTAAAAAAATTACAAAAAAAAAAATTTTACCAGAAGCAAAAAACCGGAAGTTCGGATACAGAACTGTTGTGAACCTAAATGCTTATGTACCAAGTTTCATCCAAATCGATTTTCAGGTACAGATGTTATTGAGCTTTCAAAAAAAAATGTGCTCCAGACAATCCCCACAACTTTGTTCACTATCGCTCAAAAACTTATCAGTTCCTTGCCATACATATTTGCATCTTTTTCCAAAGTGTCATCAAAATTCACTCACGAACGAATCTAGTATGCTCCCTACAAACATAAAATACATGGTGGAAAAAACCACCTTTTGTATGGTGGACCTCCCAACCCTTTATCCAATGTGCATCAAAAGCTGATAAAATCTTTTTTATGTTACTTGAAAGCTTTTACCATGAAAATCGATCGGTAATTATAGGCTACAGTAGGGATAAACACCTGAAAAAAAAACTTTTCAACCGGAAGTGACAAACTAAAAGTTGGTATGCAGAAATATTGGAAACAGTACTAAAACCTTATATACCAAGTTTCCATAATATCGAAAGCCGCGATTAGAAGTTATTGAAGATTTAAACTTAGAGGTTTTCGGGAGACCCGTGCCATTTTGTCCAAATTTGAAATGAATCCAGATCTTCCATGCTCAAGTGAACATGTATCATTTGCCAAAGTTTCATCAAGATCCTATGCAGAAAGGTAACCTACCCACACTATTTAGCTATTTAGATAAAGAATGTTCCAAAACAAAAGAAAAAACAAAATTTGGTGTATGTAAGATTTTATTTTCTCGATAGATTGCATTACTTCACACAATTTAAAATTGTGGTGAAGTAAAAATTCAAATATTTGACTTGCATATACAAATTTTTTTTTTTTTTAATTTATTTATAGAAAACACTATCTCAGCTTCTGTTTTTATTTTAATTCAATTATTGTTTTTATTGTATTTTATCATTAATATTTCGCCTCCATGGCATCATCAGAAAAATATTTTTATAAGAGTCTTAATTTTAAGTATCTTAATTAACATGAGCAAAACTGTAATGGCGAATTGAAAATTTTTTTCTTTAAATACAAAAACATTAAATAAGTTAAATAAATTAACATAAAACACATATACTAAAAAGTTACTACTTACATTATATTATTGATTTACTTAACATATTAAAAAAAGATTTAAAAAAAAAATTTACAAACAAATTAAACAAACTAAATTTAATTTTTTCTTTTGTATTTCCTCAATTAAAACCCCGTTTTCAATATATATTAATACTTGTTATTTAATTGATCAATATATTTCAGGCTAGGCCCATCTTCAGGATCATTATAAAAATAACAGTTATATCAAAATTGAAATAAAATAATTAAATGACATTTATATAAAACAAAGTTTGATATATAAACTATGAGTAAGATAGCTATGTTAAAATTAACTTAAAAAATGGTTGTCAAGTGGAATTTTTTGAAAATTAACGTTACTTTAAAATTTTAAGAAAATCGAATTAAATTATAATAGTTATTCGAAAAATCTTTTTTGTCACTTTTAAAGTTGCAAGTTTTTTCTTCATTGTTTATAATTTGGCATACCTCATGTATTTGTAATTTAGTTTTATTGTTTTCTTTAACCATAATTTGAACATCATCAAATTTAAATTGATGTTTATTTTCAATACAATGTTTAGCAAGTGCAGAACAATTATTGTTCTGCACTTGCTAAACATTGTATTGAAAATAAACATCAATTTAAATTTGATGATGTTCAAATTTTGGTTAAAGAAAACAATAAAACTAAATTACAAATACATGAGGTATGCCAAATTATAAACAATGAAGAAAAAACTTGCAACTTTAAAAGTGACAAAAAAGATTTTTCGAATAACTATTATAATTTAATTCGATTTTCTTAAAATTTTAAAGTAACGTTAATTTTCAAAAAATTCCACTTGACAACCATTTTTTAAGTTAATTTAACATAGCTATCTTACTCATAGTTTATATATCAAACTTTGTTTTATATAAATGTCATTTAATTATTTTATTTCAATTTTGATATAACTGTTATTTTTATAATGATCCTGAAGATGGGCCTAGCCTGAAATATATTGATCAATTAAATAACAAGTATTAATATATATTGAAAACGGGGTTTTAATTGAGGAAATATAAAAGAAAAAATTAATAAATATACTCCCGGCGAAACAAACTTACAATATAAACTAAATTTAGTTATAATTGAGCCGTTCACTGCACAACACGATTAACTCCATAAAACAAAATGTTGAGAAAATTGAGTTTTTTCAAAGGTCAAATAAATTTCGATATTTAGTAGTGTTAATCTTTATCATTCAAGAATGTTATTATAAACATAATTTATTTAATTTTGGTTACTAAGTATATCAATTAGCTATTATAGTAGTAATTTAATTAGTATAATAGATATTATTAGTTTTTAATGTCAGGTTTTTAATAGTCATTTTTTAATGGTCAGACAAATTTTGACTTTTAATGGTGTTTATCTTACTTATTCAGGAAAGTTGTTTTTAACATAGAAAGTTATGAGTTATAGCAAGTACTTTCACATTTAAATTTAAAATTTTCCAAAAAGTGGAGTTAGTCGGTCTGTGCAGTGAACGGCACAATTATTAACTTCTCTTTAATTTGTTTCTGTAAAAGATCTTTGAGTTATATATAAAAATAAATTGGCATTAGGTGTTGTCACTAGCAAAATTTTAATTACCGAGAGTGATCGATAGTATTCTCTAACAATATGGCTTACAAAATAAATAATTTATGCATCGACACTTCTCCCATATCTCAAACCCAAGCCAAAGTGTCATGTGAATATCAAGATATATGTCTATGTGTTGACTGTTATGTTGTACGTATTAACTGTTAGGCGTATTAATTAAATCTATTTGTTGTTTTAAATTGTCTTTAGTTTATGTTTTTATAAATGTTAGACATACCTTTGATACTGCTTTTTGCGTTCAGCTAAAGCTTTGGAGGTATGTCCTATGTAGGACTTGTTCTCGCAATATTATTATTTTTCATGAAGATTTTTTTGCATTGAATTTTCTTGACAGTACTATTGTGTGAATTCATAGGATGTGTAATATCTTTTATTATAGTCAACATTCTAAGTCACGAGTGTATTGAGAGTCATTTTTGATTGATTCCAATCAATGCGAAAATCAATGATCGACACTTGGTCAATTATTGTCATATATGTGCCTTTGCGTATTTGCCAACATTTAATTTTCTTAATATTATAAAAAATAAATTTAAATATCAGTAAACCGATATGAAACCGGCAAACAAAAAATATTAAAAAAATGTTTTATATCATTAAAATTAAATATTGAAAGTGCCCGTTTATTTTTTGTGTTTGTTTTTATTACCTTCACAAAAAATCTCTTTCGAACATAATGTTAGATAAAAATAACAAAATCATCAATTTATTATTACGAAATACGAAATACGAAAGTCGTATTATCTCATAAATAGTTAATTCAAATACTTTTTCATTCATCCATTATTTCATTCTTTTGTTTATTATTATTATCATTAAATAAATTTCGTTTCTCTTCATTTTTTATTATTCGTAAAACATGCATCTGAAATGTGTATGAATATACGTGCTAAGGCGTTTAACGATATGTACAGCATGGTTCACATCAAGTGCCAGTCTTGGATTTTTAAAATATTGTTTTATAGGGAGGAGGCAGGCGCGCACACAAGGGGGGGGGTCTCGGGTCCGGACCCCTTCCCTAACCTATAATTTTTCAGTATTGTTTCTTAAAGTTAGACATTATTTAGTGTTAACCATAAGAAATTATAGATTAATATCTCTGAATTTCGTAAGATACGATGCTAACTATGGGATCTAAGGCTACTCACTATTGATCCATTCTCTTTGAGGATTTTTTGAACGCTGTTTTGAAAGTTTTGTGGATTACAATTATCAAGGAAGACCCACGTCAGTAGTAAGGCATTCTAGAGATGCAAGATTCTGTTAAAAAAAATTGAAAAGCTACATCTTGTCACTCGAACCATAAAAAGATGAGCTGCTATTGGTGTCTAAAAAATCCCAAATACCATTATCATTTGAAGATCGTTGATGATCTGCAGTGTACTCATTGTCATGATCAACCGCAACACTTTTTGTAAGTTGATTTTCTTTTTCCAAGCAATATATATATATAGATAAAGTTTAAACGTATACTTATAGATAAAGTTTGAACAAATTAATTGAAAAACCCTGACGAAGAAATGTTTCTTTAAACTTAAAAATTTCTTGTGATAAACACAGACCGACAATAATCACAGCACTCGCGGAGTTGCAAATATTTTGAAAGCCTAGTTTTTTACATCGGTAGTCGTATTAATAGAATAAAACTTAACGGCTTCTAAAGCCAAAAAAATCGAATACTAAGAATCGATTCTTGATCGATATTGAAAATTAAAAATCGATTCTTTATAATCGATTATTTTAACAGAAAAGTCGATCCTCGAGTAGAATCGGAATCGACTTTTCCATCCCTAGTATGAACTAAACAAGTTGAGTTTAATTTAACATGTGTTAACATTTGTTTGGCATGGCTGTCAGCCAGGGTTGCCGTTTTAAAAGTTTCAAAGTAGGACGCACTACCCTTAAGGTCTCAATACTATAATACTTGTTGGCTTGGTGGTACTTCATTTTTCAGTTAAAAAAAAATTTTTTTTTTAAATTAGGTATCTGGTTGGTGTAAGTATTAATGTATATAGGCGTTATTTCTGTAATACTAATTTATTTATTTATAATAAATAATGGCCTACAAATTCGAATTGATGTTATAGGCCTCTAATGCAGTAACTCTCGAATAACTTAAATTTAAAGTTTTTAAGAACTCAGAAATACAGCTAAACATACCATCTGCTGATTCATTGGCACTTTCATAAAAATCAATAACCTTATGTTGTATGCCAGCTACTCATAAACAGTACTGTTTGATATATGTACAATTTACATTTTCCTTCAAAATCGTTAGGTTTCTGTAGCCAAATAATTTCCTTTATAACAATCACAAACAAAATTCAGTTCAGCTATTTCATTAATATTACTAAGAACAGGCAATTTGTAACAAAACATTTCTAAGAAAAACAGGGGTTTTAAATAAAGGAATATAAGTAAAGGTGCAGCAATCACTGTATTACTTTTTTTACTTTAAGAGAGAAAAATAGGTATCAAAAAATCTATTTTATTTTGACCAGTGTAAGATATTGTTTTACAGTTTGCTTAAAGTAGGACATTCTTATAGTAAAGGAAGACGAAGGACATTCTTGATCCAAAGGAGGACTGTCCTACCGAAAGGAGGACACGTGTCAACCATACTGTCAGCCCTAATAAAAACTAAATGCCATGTTTATTGTTTTCAAGCAATCAATTATGTCGTTCGACAAAAAATTAATGATCTGATAAATTAAATTTTATGATTTACTATTCTAGAATAAAATTCATAAGATTTAGCATACCACAACGTTTACATTTCATAACAAACAAATACTAAAAATTAGAGAATAAATGTTGTAACCAAAAGTCCTAATCATAAATTTATATCACATTTCATTTCTTCAATAAAATTCTTAATTTTGTTCGAAAATTTGAAAAATTTAACCCACAAAATACAATTTAATATTTGAAATTAAGATTGCCACATCCTAAAAATTTTCAAAATCTTACAGAATTTGCGAAACAAAAAACACTGAAAGTATTTTTAAAAAATTCTTTAAAAATAAAAAAAGCAAAACCAAGATGAAATATTTTGTTATCCAATTGGTCCATAAATTCTAATTAGATGGAAAATGTAAAATCGTTATCCTTTTTATGTTTTTATTTAGTCCTTAAACAAAAGAAATCACTTTTTTGTACGTTGTGTACGGAATAGAAAAAGGTTAGATAGATAATAGCTAAAATTAGAGAGAATAAAGTAAAAGGGAGTCATGATGAGCTTACAATTTTCGGATCTTTTCAAAATGAAATTGATCGCCTAAATGTTAGTGTTTATGTGGGTGTTGTGTTTATCTCACTGCAACAAAAAATATTTGTTCCTAGAATCGATATAAGGAATTTGAAAGTGGTTTTAGTAAATAAGATACATACTTTAAGTTTGGTATAGTAACTTTCAGAATTTTTTAATCTTGAAGTTTGTCAAATTCAACACGCTATTACTAAGATTTACAAACGGTTTTCAGGTACCAAAACAAAAAACGTTCTTAAAATATTGGTCAGAAAAATTAAAAACTATATGTAAGTTTTTTATACTTTCTAAACTTAAAGGCCATTTATTTATATCGAGAAAAACTTAGACCTGGTTCGAATCCATGCTTAATTGTACTAAACGTGCTAAAATTTAGTCAACTTTTTATTTGACTAAATCAATTTTTTGTTTTTAAATGATTGTAAAGAAATTGATGTTTTTATCAATAATTGATGGAGCTCAAAAGAAACTAATAAGTAGACTGTATTTTTAAAAAGTTGCTGAGGTAGATGAAAATTACATGACATTAAATTAACACGGTTTAATTTGTACAATGCAGTAATTAAAAATGAGGTAAAATAGATGATTAATTTTTAAATTATAGTTAAACAAATGGCTGACTGTTTTTTCGCATAATTAATCTGCCAATTCTTCTGCCAATTACACCTTACAAGAAAATCTTGTTTATCACACATTTTGTGAAAATGGCACACAGAAAATAGTAAACTATTCGATTAATTAGCTTTAAAATGAATTAAAAGAAAGACTAATAAATTAATAATGATTATAAATTAATTTTTCTAATGCTAAACAAAATATATATATATATATATATATATATATATATATATATATATATATATATATATATATATATATATATATATATATATATATATATATATATATATATATATATATATATATATATATATATATCTGTATATGTCAAACAAAAATCTTCTTCGTCAAACAAACAATTCAATCATATCGGGAACCAAACTTATTAACAATTAATTAATTCATAATAAAAAGAACCCCAGCAAAGTTTTGTTGATAATAACCTTCGCGAGACTTGTGTTCGAGAAATATTTTTAAAATCTTATCATGTATAGTGCCCCACTTGTGAACAGGTATGCCATTTTGCAAAGTGTATAATAACCATTACCTATCATAAACCACCATTGTTAGTAGTAACAGATAAAAATATTTGTTGTTAAATTTGTTTCTGGCTTCATGTAAAATTGAGCACAAAATTTGACTGTGTCTGAAAACCTTTTTCCTGATTATCTGTATCTGCAGTTTATATTGAATATCATGTCTCGCCATGTTAGTCCTGAACAATTCAAAATCATTATATTATTTGGACAAATTATGCTGTCCGATTTTGTTAAAGAAGCCGTTCAAGTTTTGTGTAAAAAATAAGCAAACAAAAAATAAAACAAATCGTTTTTACCATGGTGGATAAAAAACCAGAGTTGTGCATTTATATTATGTAAACAATAAGAAGTAACAGTAATTCTTTACGTCAAAAATGTAAAGAATGTAAGAAATGTAAAGAACAACTATTACAACTATTAATGTAGTGTTAGAACATGAAGTATTAATGATAGTGTTAGAACTAGAAAATAACAAATGAAATACAATCTAAACCGGCTGCATAATATTACAAAAATTTGGTTGTATATATTACAAAACAAACAAACAAAATTAAATTTAATTAAATAATATTAAAATTATTTCTTTGGTATTTTTTGTTCACAAATTGTTCACAAAAACCAATCCGAAATTAAAGTTATTGTTTTTTTGCATTTTCCCTTTTCGTTCAAATTATTATCATTTCGATATTCGACAAGAAAAAATTTTTTTTTAAGGGCAGTGCTAAAAATCATATAATAGTGGTTTTCCGATCTTTATTTTCCATAATTTTACTCCTGTGAAATAAAATAAGGAAAAACAATGTAATGGGCAAGATTTACTGAATCAGATGTACTTCCATTATCCATCCTCTTCACCTATAGTAATAAACTATAGCGTACCTTAAATTGTAATTATATATGTTCAGATACTTTTGACCTATTTTGTGTGCAACGCACTTGTTATTTCTCATAAGTACATTGACACGGGAAACCAGTATTAAATTCATGTTATACTTTTTCACCTAATTATGTAAAAAAATTAAAAAGAATCGTTTATTTACTGGTTTTGTATAAAAAAATTTATGCTGACGAATTTTCTTTTGGCTTGTGCTATATGAATTCTTTTAATTTTATTCAGTCAGACAGTTGGTTTTGAATTATGGAGTTGACTTGTGGGGGAAATGATGGAATGATGGATTTATTTATTAAATAAAATATTAAATTAATATCACAATTCACAATATTATAGCCATCAATAAGAAATATCAAAAAAAAACTGAGTAATAAATAAGGAAAATATTATTAAAATAAAATATTAATCCACAGTAAATTTCGTGAAACTTTAAGAGTAATGGTAAATTGTGTAGTTTTAAAGACAAAAATTGCTTTGTATGTTGCTGTAATAATTAGTGAATAAGTGATTCAAATAAATTATGTAAAACTACCATATTGTTGTGTTTCTCTTCATTCTTATTATCGTTGGAAGTGAAATCCCAGTGGTCATTGGGGAAAGAATGGAAAAGATCTAACTGTTTGTATATATCGGAAAACTTATTGGGATTAGCAGTACAATTAGAAGGCATGTTTATAGAATTGCAAATAACGGTAGCTGATAGGGACGTAAAAAGAGGAGATCTGGAAAAACATTGAAGCGTAAGACTTGTTTTTATTAAGTGAAAACTAAGGGCGAGGATGCATTGTTAACGTAATTAAAATTTAGGGAAGTTGTGATATGGTAGCTGGCCTCCTCTGAACCTGGGTGATGTTAGCGGCACGCATTCTAATTTGATTTGGTTAATTTTAAAATTTCTTGTACTGAGGTTGGTCAACAGAGCCCCTGTGCAAATCGAGCTAGTGGCAGGGTATATTGCATGCGCGGCCAACTGGCAGATCTTCACGGTATATCGGACCTTCTACTACAACAAAAACTACTATTTGAGTATGTATTTCTCTTTCAATATGAGTTGACATCTTCATCACAAAAGACTGGTTTAAACATTGTTTAAGACTGCGGACAATTTTTTAAATTTATTTAAATTGATCGATAATGCAGTTTTTTATGGTTATTGCTATTAAGTGTGTTCCATTTACCACTTTTCCCATTACTTTTGTACTAAATTTTGTATTCAAGTTAACCATATCGAAAGGTGCTAAAGCTATATAGCAAACATACGTCTCCATTCAACACCAGAGTTTTTATCAGTTAAGAGTAAAATTTGTAAAATATTTACCCAAATGTTTATAAAAATCTCTGATTTCAGCCCAAATGTCGAACTTATTTTTTTTTTCGTTGTTTTTGTTTGAATCATAACCAAATTTTAGAATCTTGCAATGTTTATTTAATTTTCTTAAATTTAAAAATAAGAAACTTTTAATTTTCCCTAACATATAATTTTCTGTGTTATTTGTTCACATTTTTTAGCAATATTATTTTAATAAATTGCCAAAAATATATATTGTCATAAAAAATGTCGGAAAATTCAAAAGACAAAATTTGAGTTGTAGTCTTAGAAAAATACTCTAAGACACCCCACATTTTTGCCGTTCCATTTAAAATTTGGTTCTAGTAGCAAGTTTACCTAAAAGGAACACAGGTATTGTATTTTAAAATTTGGAATGCATTTAAGGGATTTTTATGACATGCACAATATTTTCTTTTGTTTTTTAGAAACTTTTTGTTGTTGTTTTCTTTTTTATTTTTTCTGTTTTATGTTGGTGATTGTTGTACCATTTGCTTTAAATTTTTTTTTAAGAAGGAATGAATATCTTTTTTCGCATTAGTTTTGTTTGTTTTTGAATGGAATTAAATTTTTTTCAATAAAATATTAAATGGTAATTTTTGTTTTAAATTTATTTTTTTGAATTTCAATTAGTCACAAAATATGTAATATGCATTATGAAAAAAGTTAGATTTACTAAAGTTTCATAGAACATTCTATTTTTTAGGAATAATTTATACATTAAATACTAAAGTTAGTAAATGGTATTTATAATAAGGCTATTAATTGTAAGATTAAATCTTCATTACAATTAATTGGTTAAAATGGAATAGATTTAATTTTACTTAAATCAAGTTTAATGAATCAAAAACATATTGCGGCAGGAATCAAAACCAGAAAATTGTTCTACAGAAGAAACATAGCAGCATATAACAACACAGATTTTTGAAATTTTTTAAAAAGAATGTACGTTGAAAACTTTTGATATTCTGTTCTGGGTGCAAAAAATAGTTTGTGTTATTATATACATTTTTATAAATTTAAAAATTCAAAACTGAGTACTAAATTTCGTTGTCATTATCTTAGAGGGTTTTGAGTAAGGGTTCAACGCGGACCCAATATTTATTTTTATTGTTTTTGTTTATTATTTTTTTTATGTAATAAAAAAATTATTCCTTTTTACTCAAAAAAATTCCATTTCCGGCCTTTAAATTTTTCGATAATGCTGTTTTTAAAATTATTACTATTGTCTTTTAGCCGTTTCGTTCAAATTTATATCATTTCGATTTTAATAAGAAAATTAATTATATATTTTACAGGTAGTGCTAAAAATCATATAATTTTTGTTTTCCATCCATTTTTGCATAGTTTCATTTTCCATTTCCATTCCATTTTTGCATAGTTTCATTTTCTGTAAATAAAACAAGGAAAAACAAAATCTGCTACTTCAGAATTTTCCTCTAATTATTATTTCCAATCAGTTGTGATTGATCGTATAAAAATGTATAGAACATCTCACGACGTATTTTTGTAAAATTAGTTAAGCAGAAGGTGGATATAGAATAGATTAGAAGAGGTTGGATTATGATAGATAGTAGTTCTATCAAAGCCGGATGAAAAGAGGAAGAGGATGTTGGCGTGCCAGCAAAAGGGGCGGGGGTGGAACTCGCGGGATACCACTTAGTTTCAGATATAAACAAAAAGCAATTTGTTATATGTACAATGTACACGTTATGTTTATGCGTTTGTGTTTTTATCATATACGGAAAGGCAGTTTCATTAACATACGAGATAGCTATAAGATATATGCGCTTTCTCAATAATGTTTTAAAATTTATATTAATCTAAAGTTGACTGGATTGAAATTTACGTTCCAGGTTCTAAAAGTGATCTGTTTACCAAAACTATGATGATCTATATTTTGATTATTGAAAATTATTGTTTTTTTTTAAATCAAGATTAGATTTTGTTGTATTAAAATTTTTTGTAGTAGAGTTAATACTATTATTGTTAATAATTTGAATACAAAATACTGATTTCCAAAGCTTCATTTTCCTACAACTCAAGTGAGAAAAATTTGAAAGTGACACAAATCGTGGGTTTAAAAAGAATGTGGCTATAAAAAATGTGTGTTTTCTATACCTGTTTTTTTGCACAATGAAATGGAACAAGAATTTACAAAATCACATTCCAAATTTAATTTCACTACGTAATTTGTTGTGTTGGTATATATGGAGTGTGATTTGATATAGGAATTAATCACAAAAACTTAAATCTACCAATTAATTAATATTTTTATTTGCATTTTTAATTAAATAAGCTAATTTCTGCTACTCAGATATATTGGTACATCTTATTTGCATTCTTTATGTTCTATACATTCTTTACATTGATTTGAAAATATCTAAGGAATTAATTCTTTACTTGTAAAGAATCACGTACTTTTGTCAAAGAATTTCCCAACATTTATTTATTTATTTATTTGTAAGACATGACATGTAAGATATTCTTTTAAAGCGTGTAGAAAACAAGAATAGGGAGTCTTAAAAGATAAATAAATGTCAGGAACGAATGGTGCGATCAACAAACCATTGAAATGACTTTATCTTCTGCTACAGTTATCTTCAGGAGAGTCAACGAAAAATCTCTTATTTTTCTCCTTAGTAGGTGATTTTTTTGTGACTACTAATAAGGGTATGCTCAACCAGTCTTGATAGATTGGACAACAATATTGTTTAACATGTTTATACACTTCTTGCTTAAGATATCCTGGTTAGCGAAATTATTTTAACACTACAGGATAAAAAACTAAAAAAAGTTTTTTTTACAAACATCGGTAAAAGTTCCACAAAGTTATCTGTCAATCTTATATTTTACTTACTTCTCTTCAAAATTAAATTTTTTTTCTAAATACTCTAATATTTTATTTAGGCTGTGTTGTTGAAAGCTGTTTATCATAAGAGCTCAATGCTTTTGTAACTCTCGCAAGCACATAAATACTTATATATGGGTCATTATTTTACAAACCGAACACCTTTCTGACCGACACATTTTTGTTTTGGCTGAAATTTTTTCAGGGGTTTTATATCGACCCAAAAGATATACGTCTTCGAGGATTTTTATTTTTTGGAAAATATAGCGGTCTAAATTTAGAGAATTTCGTGCTTTTTGGCTTGACGAGTTATTTTTAAATATTCATAACTTCAGTTCTATTAGAGATAAAAAAATTCTCTTTTATTTTATTTTAAAGCTAAAATATGCTAGTTTAAAAAAAAAATAAAATCAATAAAAGCTATTAACAATTTCCAGTTGTTATAAACTCATAAAATGTTCAAATCTATCTTTAGTCACCCACGAAATTAGTTTATTGTATGACCATCGTATTCTATGTTTTATTTTCTATAAAAAACGTATTTTTAATTAATGGAGAAATAATTTTTACTGTTAAAGTAAAATTAATTTATCGAGTGCGGGACGACAAAAATTCCATAAATGGGTCATTCTTTTACATACCGAACAGATTAGGACAAAAGGTGATTAAGACATTTTTGATTTAACTGAACATTTTTACGGGTTCTATATAAACAAGAATATATACGTGTTCGAGGATTTTTGTTTTTTTTTGTTTTAATTATTTGTAACAGTAATAATTAATTTTAATTTATTTGTAACAGTAAAACTTATTTATCCATTAATTAAATATTGGTTTTTTATTAAAAATTGAACGTGGAATACGATGGTCGTACTAAACACTGTTTATTTTTGTTAGATAGTGACCAAAAATAGATTTTAATATTTCAGTTGTTTATAACAATAGGAATTTGTTAATAATTGTTATAAATAACAATTTTTTTCAAAAGTCCGTATTTTAACTTTAAAATAAAACAAAATAGAAGTTTATATCTTTAATGGAACTGAAGTTATGAATTTTTGAAAATAACTCTTCAAACCAAAAATCACGAAATTATGGAAATTCAGAACCGCTCTATTTTCCAAAAAAGAAAAATCCTCGAACAAGTGTATCTTTTTTTTCGATATAAAACCCCGAAAAAAAATTTCAGTCATTCAAAAATGTGTCGATCAGATTTTGTCATAATCTGTTCGATTTGTAAAAGATTGCCCCATATTTGTAATTGTTGTTGAGGTTAATCAACTGTGGAAACTTTTGTTAACGGTGTGCACAAGTAAGTAGTTGATAACATTTCATATTTTGGATAAAATACACTCTGGTAAATCAAACTTCAATGCTAACAGTTTTTTTTTCAAACGATGTAATATCTGAGAATCTGGGGCCCTATTCCCGAACACATAAATGTCATCACAATATTGTAAATTCACACAATATTGTGAATTTCGTATTATGTAGCTCCAATTTGGTGAAAATTCAACACAATATTGTGAATCTGACAAGAACAATATAGTTACTGTCAAAATCACAATTTTGCTTTAAGTTTTGTGTGTTGACTTTTTGAAGTTATACTTCTTTGCGCTCGTTGTAAATATTTTGATGGGGTGTTAATCGAGAAACCGCGTCACGCTTGTTTAAGTTATATTTTAACCTTTATGCTGGATGGTAATAAAGACGAAATTAGTAAATCAACCTTATGCTGTATGGTAATAAAGACGAAATTACTAAATCAATCATATATGTACATTTATATGAAAATTATGTTAAATTATTTTTTAACAAATACATATTTCTAATTTACAACAAATATGTTCTTATGGTTTGCAATTATATAAAATATGTACATATTTCTATGCAATAGCACCAATACGATACATATAAGCATTGCTTATATATGATTAAACAAACCTGCTTGCATTAGCAGAACTGCCCTCACATGTTCCAAAAATTGGAAATTGACGTTTCTTTTCCTCTTCTTAGAAACATTGATTAACCAAGAATTTGCATTGGAACCTTAGTACCGAAGAAAAAGATTATGAACGATATCAAAGCTACAGGTTTAAAGTGTTTTACTTATTGAGTGAAATATGCTTCTCTATTACTTTCAAAACTATTATTGTTATTGCAAGGGATGTATAAAATATATGCAAATATGTTAACATATGTTGTGATTTGACTGTTTTAATAATAATATATAAGTCTGAATTTACAAATGAAATTAGTCTTATTATTATTTTTTCCAATTTTTGTTTTAAGTTGTGGGAAGGAATGTCGAAATAAGACGATGACCATAAAGCGATAAAACCCATTAAACGAAAATATTCACTAAAAATGGTGGTATTTTTTAACCGGCCGGCGTATGCATCAATGTAGTAGAGTATTGCAGACAATCGATAAAATATATTTGCAAATTGCAATACGACCCTCTTCAGAACAGCAAAATTTCTGGATTGATAAATGATTATAAGTCTACATGAAATAGGACACTAAACCAATAGCAATGAGCCAGTGTACCTATTTTTTATAACGAGTACGGTGGTTTCGGAGTAAGTAATTGACAATTGTGACATCCAATAAACAAATATATTTACATATTACAAACTTGTTTAGCCGGGTTTAAAATTTTATATTTTATTATTTTGTTTTTCCTCAATTTACCCCGTTTAATTGAATATAATTTTTATTATTAAATCTATATATTTCGGGCTAGGCCCATCTTCAGGATTATTAATAAAAATAATAAAAAATTATATCACAATAAGAAAAATAACATTTTGACATAAATTATATAAACAAAAAACGATATACAATTTAACATGAGTTACTATGTTATAATTAACTTAAAAAATGGTAATCAAGTGAAAAGCTTAAAGTTACTTTAAATTTTAGAACAATCGGATTAAATTAAAATAATTATTCGAAAAATCCTTCTTATCACTTTTAAAATTACAAATTGTTTCCTCATTTTTTATGATTTGGCACACCTCGTGTATCTGTAATTTAGTTTTATTTCTTTCCTTAGCCAAAATTTGAACATCATCGAATTTAAATTCATGTTTATTTTCTATAGAATGTTTAGCAAGTGCAGAACAATTATTAGTAACTGAAGTTTTTTTAGAATCATATTTATGTTGATCCATACGAACACCTAATTTTTGAATTGTTTCACCAATATATGTTGTGTTACAGTTATTACAATCAACCTTATAAACAACACCACTATGTTGTTCTTTAGGTATTTTTGATTTTGAATTTGTAAAAATATAACTATTTTTATTTTTAGGCCTCATAGCCATTTTAATATTAGAAACAAACTGTGAACAAGAGCGAGAAAGTGTTTCGCTTAGACCAGGAACATTAAATTATTTGGATTTAAGTATTCATCATTTGGATAATGGAAAGATTATAACTAATTGGTATCATAAAGAGATTGCTTCTAATCGATTATTAAATTACTATTCTACACATCCACGTAATATGAAGTTAAATGTAGCTAAATCTTTTATTCGAAAAATATTTCGACATAGCCATATAAACTTTTGGAATGATAATTTAAAAATAATTTATAACATACTTCGTACTAATAACTACCCTAAAAGTTTAATTGATAAAATGATTAGTCAGGTTCGTAATACTAATTTAAATCAATTGGGTCATAGTTATAATTATCTATCACTTGATCAAACAGCTAATAATATGGTATCAAATAATGAAAATTTAAATAAATATGCATCATTAACTTATGTTCCTGGTCTAAGCGAAACACTTTCTCGCTCTTGTTCACAGTTTGTTTCTAATATTAAAATGGCTATGAGGCCTAAAAATAAAAATAGTTATATTTTTACAAATTCAAAATCAAAAATACCTAAAGAACAACATAGTGGTGTTGTTTATAAGGTTGATTGTAATAACTGTAACACAACATATATTGGTGAAACAATTCAAAAATTAGGTGTTCGTATGGATCAACATAAATATGATTCTAAAAAAACTTCAGTTACTAATAATTGTTCTGCACTTGCTAAACATTCTATAGAAAATAAACATGAATTTAAATTCGATGATGTTCAAATTTTGGCTAAGGAAAGAAATAAAACTAAATTACAGATACACGAGGTGTGCCAAATCATAAAAAATGAGGAAACAATTTGTAATTTTAAAAGTGATAAGAAGGATTTTTCGAATAATTATTTTAATTTAATCCGATTGTTCTAAAATTTAAAGTAACTTTAAGCTTTTCACTTGATTACCATTTTTTAAGTTAATTATAACATAGTAACTCATGTTAAATTGTATATCGTTTTTTGTTTATATAATTTATGTCAAAATGTTATTTTTCTTATTGTGATATAATTTTTTATTATTTTTATTAATAATCCTGAAGATGGGCCTAGCCCGAAATATATAGATTTAATAATAAAAATTATATTCAATTAAACGGGGTAAATTGAGGAAAAACAAAATAATAAAATATAAAATATATTTACCTACGTTCACCTTATTGTTCGTGACACATTGAATTATTTGAATTAAATCTTTGGAATAAAATTTTAACTTTTTTCTAACATTAATCTTTTGCCATCTACATTTATAAAAATTATTTAATTATTATTTGTCTGTCAAATGTGTTTTAATTTTAACATAAATTTAATATGTAAATTTATCTATAGCTTTAGAGACATTTACTTAATGGCTTTTGCTGACTGTAAAATGATACTATGTATTACATTTTTTTCAAATTTTTATATACATATTACTAATAAAATAAGTTAAATTAAATGACATTAAAAAAAACTATAGGAGAATTTACTCAAAAAAAAAACAGTTTTCAACCACTTTATCTGGGAAGCACGGAACGCCGTGTGAGTACCTTCTAGTAATTAATAATTGGGCTATTATTTTGAAAACGTACATCGAAAAAAAAACGACTATTTTTTGAAAATCTGAAATTTTGATATTTTGTTGGTATTGACGAAAGGAAAAAAGTAGTTTCTGCTTTTATTTTTTGTGTACTCTGAATCGGAGTTATGCGCGGTTGAATTTTGAGGCTTTTTTACGTAGTTTTTGGTAATGGTGGCAATGTTTTGTGAATAGGTGCCACAAATTTCATCCGACTTACGTATATTTTTGCAAGTACAAAGGAAAACAATTGAATAATTGAAATAAGTAAGTTTAAAATTAATAACTTTTCTCTTTTCCGCTAGGCGGCGCGTAAAACCTTGGTTTACTTCAAAGCTCATATCTCAAAAAGTAGGCTTTTTTTTTTTTGTTTTTCACAAATTTTAAAGTAAACATATGCAGCTATGAAATTGAGAAATAAAAAGTCAGCAATTCAATATGGATTTTTTCTTACGATTTTTTAAAGTTTGGTATATGAAAAATTCACATGTGTTTTTTTATTAAGCTTATAATCTTGTACTAAATGTGGATCTAATAAATTAAACATTTCATATTTTAACACCTGCAATAAATTTGAACCATTTTTTGTGTATTTCTGATTGAGAAACAGGTTTTTGAAGATTTTGTTATAATTTCAACATCACCAACACTAACATTAGAAAAAACATTAAAAAAATATTTTTCCTATAAACATTATAATTTAATCAATATTATAAATAAATACATTAAAAAATTAATTTATATATTTTTTTTTTGCCTTTAAATTGAAATATTTATGATCATCAGAAAAAGAAAACATTTTGGCAATTATTTTATCGGGTGTAGTGTTATCCGGTAAAAAACAGTGGAATCCTTGAGTTCTTTGTTTTCTTCCAAAAACATTTCGTAGATGTCGGTGAGGGTCCATAACACCAACCGCTTTGATTTCTTAATTTTTGTCGATCCTTCTGTAATAGTAACAACATCTTTAAGGCCAGGCATTGTTCTACTAATTTCCTCTGATAAGAAGTATGTTTGAATTTGTTTTACTATATTTTGTGACAAACTGTGCACTTGTTTGCTTTGAGGCCAACTGTAAGGACCTACTGTTTCCAACAGATCCATGGCGAATTCTACCAGTCGTCTTGATGCATTAAATTCATCCTGGATACGTTGATTTGACCAAAATTTACGTGGTAGAGTTGTCAACAAAAACACTTGTTTTGATTTACAGCTGGCATCTTTAAACTCTTTTTTAAGGTTCATAAGCCATGATGTATATTCACATTCCTCGTTTGGTGATAACACTTTAACTGAATCTACTTGAAATATTCTTTGACTTATTGCCGATGTGACACTTGCAATTTTTTTATAACTTCCTGTTGTAATATGATTTTGTTTGATAGGAGATTCGGCTAACCTTCCAAGAACATTGTTAATATCTTCCAAAATGTCATTAAGTAGTTCAGGAACTGGTGGAGATATAGTATCAACCGAAACTGGTGATGGATTTAAAGATGCTGGAGGTATTTGAATATTTTCGTTCGTTGGAACATTTTCAACATCCTGATTTATAGAAATAATTTCACTATCGATAGTTTCCGAACATGAAAGCTGCTGTATAGAAAATATTAGTTGCATATGAATTTTTATTCATTTTAATAAAATAATTAAATTTACCTTATTTTTATAGATATAAGTGCGACATGTTTCACATATAAACTGGTCATCACGCAAAGTAAAATTTAGGGTTGCAGCTTTTTGAATAACAGCTGGTGTCACCAGTTCCACATTTTTTGATGTCCGCTGATGATTTTTGAGACCGTACAAGTTACAGCACAATTTGAAAGGCATTTCTATTATTATCTTTTCTAAACGTTATGTCTTCTAAATATTTTCGAATATAATTGATTATAAGGCAATCCAATCAATATATATATATACCAGAGGTGGCCAAGCTTCACTACACGTTGAGCCGCAGTACAATAATCTCTCGTTTCGAGAGCCACAAAAAAAAAAAAAAAATTTAAAAAGTATCAGTTGTTTGGAAATATTTATTTTATTGAAAAAACAATTATGTACTTATGGTTATAAATACATACAAATACATCTTTAAAGTTTGTTACATGACATGCCTGCTGGTAGATGGCATGTTTGTTTGTAACTTAGTCGTGAATTTTCTGAAATCTGGTTCATAGTTTGTTAGCGCAGTACGAATTAATTCCGTTAAATGCTCATTTGTAAGTTGTGAACGGTGGTTTGATTTTATAAACTTCATTGTTGAAAAAAGTGATTCACAACAATATGTTGTACCGAATATAGACAGTAATCTGGCAGCAGCTTTTTTCAAATTGGGGTACTTTGATTGAGACACTAGTTTCCAAAACTCATTTGGAGATTGTGTGCATTTTAAGAATGTGATCTTCCTGTAGCTCTAGTAATTCCATTTCTCTTGAGGCACTGTCATGCAAAATATAACAAGGAATCGATAAGCCCTCGTTAATAATGTTAATTTCGAATGGATTTACAAGTAAATTAAGAGAAATATTTAAATTATTCAGATCATTAAATCGCAAGTGAAAGTCTTTTAATAATTCTGCTAATTTACTGTACTGAGTGAATACTCAGTTTGTTATCATTAATTTTAGAGAGTCTGTTCTTCAGACGAGGAAAGTGGTTGAACACTTTTGTTGTTAAATCTCGTTGAAAAGGTTGAATTTTTTTAATAAAACTCATAATCGTTTGAATAAGATCAGTAATAACTTTATCTTTTTCTTGTAAAGCTAGGTTGAGGGATTGCAGATGCTCCATTATATCAGTCAAAAACATACAATCATTAATCAATTCATCATCCTTTAATTCCAGATAGTGTTTTTCGTTTTCTTTGAGGAAATTTCTGATAGGTTCCATTAAATCAACAAATCGGCTTAGAACATTATAGGTGGATAACCATCGCACAAGGCAGTAAAATGTTATATCTTGAGGATGATCTTCAAAGTCCAGTGCTTCGATAAAGTTCTTGAATTGGCGATGGGTTGAATTCGTCCGAATATAGTTCACAATTTGTAGCACAGTTTTCATTACGTTTTCGTATTTAAAATATTTTGCAACTAAATGTTCACGATGAACAATGCAATAAAGTGCCGAAATTCGGGTATTCTTGGATCATTTTTTAATAGACCAATAAGGCCTTCATTTTTTCCTAACATTGCAGGTGCTCCGTCAGTTGCTACACTTACCAAATTATTCAGTGGAATATCTGTATCTGACAATATATTATCAAGGGCACTCTTAGTATCAATACCACGAGTAGTATTTTTAAGTGCTACCAAATCCAATAGTTCTTCCTTTACGATTAAAGATTCGGAAACGTATCGGATAAATACAGCTAACTGGGGGGTGTCTTGTATATCGATTGATTCGTCAAGGGCTAAGCTGAAAGCTACACTATTTTTTACATCTACTTGTAGTCGCTGTTTATTATCTTTACTTATTTCCGTAATACGTCGCTCAGTGGTATGACGTGATACTGAAACATTGCTAATTAATCTGTGCAATTTGATATTTAAAGGATCCAGCATTTTAACCACCTGTTCCATATTCTTTTTGATAAATTTTCCCTAAACTTTTCCAAGCGATCATAAAACTAGCCTCGGTAGTATTATCCGCTTCTGAACTAAAAGATGATAATAATGTTTGCTGATTACTTAATGCAGATTTTAAAGAGTTTATTTTATTTGTTCGGATGTTGGTATTCAACGGATAACTATCCAAAAATTTACTATGGTTTTTTTCGTGATGCCGTTTTAAATTACTGGTTTTATAATGGACAAGTGATTCATTGCACATATAAGACACAAAGATTTTCCCCCTTTATCGATGAATGCGTATGCTTCAACCCATTCTTGCCTGAAGCTACGATTTTATCCGTCATATCTCCTTTTTTTGTGGTCTCACATATTTAGCAGTTAAATTAAAAAACGGAGTATTCATAAAAAACACGCAAAATATTATATTTCGCTTCAAGAGATGAAATCACCGTTTTTTTCTTGCAATTTCCTTAAGTTTTTAATTTCGTTTTTGGTTTAGGGTAATATCTTACTGTCGTAAATGTAGCAGGTTGAGGTAGCATATGTCGGATTTGCACGTGTTTTTAATTCTATTTAATTATGAACTTATTCAATTTTTAATTGGAATATTAAAGGATACATTAAATTTAACATCGGCAAATTGCCTAAAGATAAAATATCAAAAATATTGTTTATAAAAAAATTGCAGAAAAAGATAATCATAGAAAAACAAACGAATCCAAAAGGAAAGACTTTTGATTTTGAGAAAGATTTTTGTGCATTAATTTGAGACAAATACAGGTGATTTTATTTTTAGCCCACTAGAATATGTTAAACGTATAACCTTAAATAATAAAATTAGTTAAATTTATTTGTAACAGCGGATTATAAACTTGATTCGCGAAGTAAAGTAGTATCAAACTAAAACAAAGTCGCAAAAAACTCCAATAGTAGTAACTTCGACAGGACGGACCTAAATATAATAAAATGATTGCATTAAATCATATTATATTATTATTTTGAATATTTTATTTTACTTGTTATATTTTCATATTATATTAAACAGCATTATAAATTATATGTATTATTTCTAATTTTGTTACAATTTTTATGAATTATTAAATATTATTTAATTTTTTCATTTCTTTTCGAGAGCCGCATTTATTCTTTTAAAGAGCCGCATGCGGCTCGCGAGCCGCGGTTTGGCCATGTGTGATATATACCCTTGAAATAGTTTTGACATAGGTAGAATCAGGTAAAATTAGGTAGGTACAATTTAATATATTTTGATTGGATGCAAGTATAATTTGGTCAAAAACCGTTTGTGGGCGTCATTAGAAATTTTAAATGTTAAAATTATGAGCTTCTAATGAGATTTTAATTAGTAAAAAGGGGCTGAATAGACATTTTTTAAAATAAATAAACATTTTACACACCCTTTTAATAATTTAAATTCCTTTATTTTACCACTTAACTTAAATTAATTTTTAATAAGTTTTTAACCATTTAACCGCACAGAAAATGGTTCAAATTTATTGCAGGTGTTAAAATATGAAATGTTTAATTTATTAGATCCACATTTAGTACAGGATTATAAACTTAATAAAAAAACACATGTGAATTTTTCATATACCAAACTTTAAAAAATCGTAAGAAAAAATCCATATTGAATTGCTGACTTTTTATTTCTCAATTTCATAGTTGCATATGTTTACTTTAAAATTTGTGAAAAACAAAAAAAAAAAAAAGCCTACTTTTTGAGATATGAGCTTTGAAGTAAACCAAGGTTTTACGCGCCGCCTAGCGGAAAAGAGAAAAGTTATTAATTTTAAACTTACTTATTTCAATTATTCAATTATTTTCCTTTTTACTTGCAAAAATATACGTAAGTCGGATGAAATTTGTGGCACCTATTCACAAAACATTGCCACCATTACCAAAAACTACGTGAAAAAGCCTCAAAATTCAACCGCGCATAACTCCGATTCAGAGTACTCAAAAAATAAAAGCAGAAACTACTTTTTTCCTTTTGTCAATGCCAACAATATATCAAAATTTCAGATTTTTTAAAAATCAAAAATTTAAAAATCAACAAAAAAATGTACGTTTTCAAAATAATAGCCCAATTATTAGTTTTTTGAATAATATTTTTTTTTCTTTTTGGATAATATTTTTTTTTATTTTTTTGACTAAGAAAACTTAGAAAAATCGACGATTATACGTTCTTATACTTTTTGAATAATAATTTTTTTTAATAATATTTTTTTTTTATTTATTTTTTGAATAATATGTTTTTTTTTTGCTTTTTTTTTGAACGATATTTTTTTTTTTGTATTATATTTTTTTTTTGAATAATATTTTTTTTTTTGAATAATATTTTTTTTTTGAATAAAATTTTGGTTTTTTTTTAGTTATTTTTTTTTAATGTATCCTATCTGTCTGTCTGTGTGTGCGAGCGAATGACCAAAGAAGTATAACGTTAATAAAGTTGAAAGATCTCTTGGTCCTATTTTGGAAATTTTGTGTAGTATTTTTTAACGATCTTGATATATCTGGACCTTCAATTTCTAATTATATTTTTAACATTCTTTTTAAAACCTTCTTTATGTTATAAAAAACTTGGTACAATTTTCCAATTGAAATTTGATGGATAACATAATTGATATTGGTGGAAAATTTTTTATATTTTGATTTTTAATATATTGCCGACGTTTCGGAGCTTTTTGGTTGGCTCCTTTTTCAAGGCGATTTGTCTTGTGTTTGACGATGTATGGTAAGAAATGGACCAGCCAGCCATTCCATTTCTTACCATACATCGTCAAACACAAGACAAATCGCCTTGAAAAAGGAGCCAACCAAAAAGCTCCGAAACGTCGGCAATATATTAAAAATCAAAATATAAAAAATTTTCCACCAATATCAATTATGTTATCCATCAAATTTCAATTGGAAAATTGTACCAAGTTTTTTATAACATAAAGAAGGTTTTAAAAAGAATGTTAAAAATATAATTAGAAATTGAAGGTCCAGATATATCAAGATCGTTAAAAAATACTACACAAAGAAGTATAACTTCCACCGTCTGGTCCGACGCAGACCCTACTTTTTTATTCAAACTTCTTCGATTGGCGTAAAAATTAATTTATAACGCAAAATTAAGTCTTTAATAATATTAAATAATCATATTTTTATATAAATATCATTAAAACATATTTATTTATTAAATATATTTTTATTTTATTTGCATGTTTTAAGATTAAAAAAGTTAGTTGTCAAAAGTACGAATCTAGTACCAAAAATCTGTTATAATTTTGTAAAAATTTGTTATAATTTGCTTGACACAAATATGAGTTACAGGGGCCCTATTCCCGAACACATATTTGTCAATCGACAATATTGTCAATTTCACCAAAATGCTTAACAACTTTGTTTAAAAATGGTATTCTGTAACTCATATTTGTGTCAAACAAATTATAACAAATTTTTACAAAATTATAACAGATTTTTAGTACTAGATTCATACTTTTGACAACTAACTTTTTTAATCTTAAAAGATACAAAATAAAATAAAAATATATTTAATAAATAAATATGTTTTAATGATATTTATATAAAAATATGGTTTTTCAATATTATTAAAGATTTAATTTTGCGTTATAAATTAATTTTTACGCCAATCGATGAAATTTGTATAAAAAAAGTCAACACACAAAACATAAAGCAAAATTGTGATTTTGACAGTAACTATATTGTTCTTGTCCGATTCACAATATTGTGTTGAATTTTCACCGAATTGGTGTTACATAATACGAAATTGTTGTTGTTGAGCATTTTGGTGAAATTGACAATATTGTCGATTGACAAATATGTGTGCGGGAATAGGGCCCCTGATGAAGTAATTAATTTGTCCAATGCGGAGGCAAATGAACTGTTTCATGGAACTTTTACGAATTCGTTCGTGATTTTAAGAGTCTCATACCTCTTGAACGAACGTCTTACCTTATTCTCTAGAACGCCTTATCTGTGTGGGTTTCTCGGGGGTTTTTAACCCTCGGATTTTTTAAATACAAGCAACTTCAGATGCAGCATTTATAAACCCGCAAACTGTCTCGAATAACGATCTAGTTATCGGTATTACTTTTTTGCGTGGCTTTGAAATTTTATGATTTTAGATATCAGCTTTTAGGTAGATTTCACATAAAAATCTACCTAATGCAATGTGTCTCATCTCGGAATTTCGGAATAAATTTGGTGCCAAACGAATTTATCGGCACTCTCCAAACGGAATTTAGCGGCACTCTCATGGTCGCAATTTTCGACCTACACCAAAAAAGCTTTCTGTGTACATTGCGGCAAACAAGCTCTTAAACAAGTTTGCGAGCTGGCCATATCCGGTTACCGTTTAGGCGGCTAGAGCCTTAAAAGTCAGATAATCTAAGGCGTTATAACTTCCGTTTGAATCATAATGTTTAAATAAATTTATAAATATTGAATATTTGAACCTTTTTTTATTATTTTTGTTCGAATGACTACCTTTGCGTTTAGGCTTCCTGAAAAATCCGCTGTTTTAAGAATTTACTAAACTTTGTCGTCCTTGATCAAGATGAAAATGACCAAGCACACAATTGAAAGATTTTGTACACGTAGACGCAACATAAATCTTTCCAAAATTAAAAAAAAATAATTCAAGTTTAGAGGTTGAGACTCTGGGGCTGTTGAAACGAATACAAACGCAAACCCTCATGCTTTCATCATATTTGAGTTTATGTTGTTAAAACTCATACTTTCTTTTAGATACACTTTTATTTATAACCTCAGAGATTTTCAGTTTTTTAACACCAGAGGATCCAATTTTATAAGGATTATATTAACCTTCTACCAAATCGACAAAACTCCGATAAAAATGTCATAATGAAACTTTTGTTTCGTTTCGTCATAAAAAATGAAATAAAAAATATGAAGGTTAAGTTAATATATTCTTTAATACAAATGGAAATTTTTTCGATGTTATAAGTATATATCAGATACACCTTATTTTCAGAAAAAAAATTATGAATAAAAAATTGATAGATATTATTTATAGTATTTTTGGGATTATTTTTGATTTTAAATTATGCTAGTGGGACCCAGCGTGCTTTGCTACGCCTATAAATAAAGTTTGTGTGTATACATTTTGATGACGCAGTAGCAATAATTTCAAAGAGTAGTAATGGGAAATGATTTTCTATTTTTCATTTAAATATGAATGTAAAAATGATCAGCACTCTAGTTGATCAGCAAAATATACAAAATTAGTATTATATATAAAACAAAGGATATATAAAAATACGCGATCAAATAAGTTTTCAGGTGTGTAAGGTTTCAGGCGTGTCTCTACATTGAACATTATACGGAACAAATCGTCGCTTTAATAATGAAACAACGTATGCTATTTATACGTTGTTTTTATATAATAGGTGCGCTGCATTCCCCATAAGGGTATCTTTGAATTGGCGTTTTTACATTTTCGAATTATTTTATGACTGGGGGTAAAAATTAATAAATTATAAATTAACGTCCATGCAAATGCATGCGCACATCAAACTTTAAACTCAAATATCTCGAAACTATACTTTTGCGTATACGCCATTTCATTATTAAAGCGACGAAATATAGATTCAAAAATGTTCACAGTGTTCATGCCGTTTAATATACGCTTTCTTTACTGGTAGGTTATTAAAAAAGTTACAAAAAAATTGTAATCGTGATGGCATTCAATAGTCAGCAAGGGCAGTTAGAATAGTGACAATACATTCGATGAAGGTGAATACAAATACATTTACAAATTTTAAACAAACACACATTAATTTTTATAAATAGAAGATAATGATGCAAAAAGAATTAAAATTTTATTTTGGAGTTTTGTATTAAACTTCAAGGCAGTACTACGTGTGAATTCATAGGATGAGAAATATTTCTATTTAGTCAACATTCTGAGTCATTGTAGTCATTATGGTTGTTGCAAATCAATGCGAAACTAATATCTAACACACAGTCAATATATTGCCATATATAGGCAACATTAAGGGAATATTAATTTTTTGGAGTTTTGTGAGTGATTAAGCTTAAAGTAATTGTTGAAAGTAATATTCCCGACAATAAGTAATTATTGTCGGGTCGGGATTGAACTTATATTTATCAGAGACATCATTCCGACAGACGTTGTCCTGCATGATATTTCAAGCGATTAGGATATTAAGCAAAGAATGAAATGAAAGACAAATAATATAATAATTTCATTATTCTTTATTTTGAACATCAATTTTTCTAAAAACAATTCGTTATAATCAATATTGTTTGTTTAATTTTAACTTAATGCAAGTTGATAAACAATATTTTTAGTCAATTCCTGAGGAGTATAAATGAATAAATTTGATGGTTTTCCAACGCGAGAACACGCCACATATAATTGGCCATGTGAAAAGACCGGATTTTCTAGATCCAAATCACAAATCGATATTGTTTGACCTTGTGACTTATTAATAGTCATGGCAAACTCCAAGCGAATTGGAAATTGCAGACGTCTGAATGGAATGGGTGAGTCTGAAGGGATCATTTGGATTCGTGGCAGAAGAACAACTCCACCTTCAAATTAGCCGTTCAAAATTGTAGCTTCAAGAACATTGCCCAAAGTTTTTTTTATGACTAATCTTGTACCGTTGCATAGCTTAGGTGGATTTAAATTCCGAAGCAAAATGATAGGTGAGCCAATTTTTAATCGCAAGTTATGTGGTGGCATTCCTGGTAAATCCAGCGAATTAAAAAGTTCAACAGGATAGTTGACTGCTTCTTCAGGATCGGTAACAGTGTCGATCGATTTGAACAATATCTCATTGCTGGGTAATGACTGTTGTATTTTGAAGTTAATAGCGTCAACATCGATATTTTTTGCGGCTAAAATAGCTCGTTCACGTAGCCACGCATGATTAATATAATTAGCAGCGCCATCTGCCGGGTTGATTTGTGAATCTAAACCATCCAGGGCGTCACCCAAACACAAAATTCATTAAAATCGGTCCAGCCGGTTAGGAGGAGTTCAGTGACAATACCGACTGCAACACCATCTGCAGAGCTGATTTATGAATCTAAACCATTCAGGGTGCCACCCAAACACATATAAGAAAAATCATTCAAATCGGTCCAGCCGTTTAGGAGGAGTTCGGTGACTATACCGACTGCAACGGCATCTGTCGGGCTGATTTGTGAATCTAAACGATCCTGGGCGCTACCCAAACACATACCAAAAAATTCATTCAAATCGGTCTAGCCGTTTAGGAGAAGTTCAGTGGCAATACCAACTGCAGCACCTCTGCCGGGCTGATTTATAAATTTAAACCATTCGAGGCGCCACCCAAACGCGCACAAAAAAATGCATTCAAATCGGTCTAGCCGTTTCGGAGGAGTTCAGTGACAATACCGACTGCAGCGCCTCTGCTGGGCTGATTTATAAACTTAAACCATTCGGGGCGCCACCCAAACGCACACAAAAAAATTCATTCAAATCGGTCCGGCCGTTTAGTAGGAGTTCAGTAACAATACCGACTGCAGCGCCTCTGCGGGGCTGATTTATAAATTTAAACCATTCGGGGCGCCACCCAAACGCACACAAAAAAATTCATTCAAATCGGTCCAGCCGTTTAGAAGGAGTTCACAGTCATACACACGTACAGTAGAATTATATATGGGTAGTTCTACAAACATAGGAATTTTGGACGGCTCTGCTTATTTCGTATATTAATATGAAAAAAAAAATTTTGTTTTCACATGAAATTTGTAAACCTTAACTATGTCTAGCTGGTCACCCAAAATAAACCCGTTTCGAAATATACGTCTTAGAAAAAAAATTATTCAAAACGTCAAATTATCAGTCCCCTGGCGTGTCCCACCTTGAAATTCAAAGCTGGTAAACTAAATAATCAATGATTCTAAGTGTGTAGAGACAAATTTACTCTGTAGTATTAATTTTGAATAATGGTGCTTTAATAATGTGTAAATAATCATAACATAACTCTATATTTCATATTAGATATATCCTATTAAAGTTTGTCCCACCAATTTGTTATTATTCTCCTGCCCAATCAAAACACATTGAAAATATTGGAAATTCATATTTCTATCAAGTTATCGCTCGTCACAGGAATTAATTAAAGTTCAATACATATAATATTGCAGGTGTTTTACTTAGTCCGAGGTTTTATCATTCAAAACAGTCATCATTAGTAGCAAGATCGTGTGTTGTCCAGTCAAATTATCAGTCCCCTGGCAAGCATTTTCGTAAAAAGTATTTTAATTACAGGTAATTTTGTAATTTTATACGTCGTGAATATGAATTGCTTTGGTATAGAATCAGTTTATTTTTTTTTTTAGACGTAATTTTGTCATTTTTAAGCGAAATACTGATAAATTATCAGTCCCCTGTTCTCAGTCCCCTGGAAGATTTAAATGCGGGCAGACTTAGTTAAATGTTTATTTCGTATTTTGAGATAATATTGAGACAATTTTGAGTTAATTTAGGATTAAGAAGGATATGTTTTAATTTTGACTCTTGTATTTTTGTGTTTTTTTTTTTTTGTTTTTTTTTTTTTTTTGACTGGCCACATTCAGAAACGTTGAAAGAACGTCATCAACTTTAACTAAAACTAGTTGCCAGAACTCATACGCAAAAAACATGTCGTGCCGTAATTAGCTCCTTTTTCTTCCTTCGTGTGTAGAACTATACCCATATATAAAGATGGGGTGATGATTTTAGCCAAATAAACAAAAACTGTTGCAAAATTACCTACATAGATCAAGTAGTTTCGGTTAATATGTATACCTATGTATATTTAATTTGTAATATAAAATTTGTTAGATAGTTCTGTTTGTCATTCGTGTTTTTATTTAAACTATAATCTGATGAATCCGATTCTACTTCTACACAAAACTGTCTGATCCCGAAATCTACCTATTTCTAGATATACCTACCGCTTGGATTTTTAGTTTTTAGTTACACCAAGATAAATTTCCTTCATGATGGAAGGATCTAAGTGAACAAAATTCTTCCAAAGCCGACGAAATATTATTTAAGCCGTTCCGTAACAGTTTCAATGTCTTGTATAAAATTGATCGACGTTTAGACCAGAACCAGTTGGCTAAAAAGATTTGATTTGAGATTTCTATAACTCTTTTCCACCGGGTTTCACAGTGCTGACTATAAAGTCAAAACTTATGTAGTTTACACTCTCCAATTACAAAATTCTTTAGCAAAAATATTTTAGTGAGGGTGATGTTATTCATTGCTATTGAGAAAGTGAGAGCATTTCTCTTATTATACGTCCGTGCCATGGCAAAACTCAACAAAATCGGTTTCTTGTATGTTGTTATTTGAACTGACCGCCGAGTTTTCATAATGCACATTTACATCACATCCCAGGAACAAAGATAGATTCTCGTTGCAGCAAAAAACAACCAAGGATCCAAAGATAACGTCAGTGTGAACAACCTCGATATTCACTGTAACTTATGCAATGGCATCTTTGCTACTACATTGAGGAATCAGAATAACGAATATGTTGTTCGACAAGTAGACACTCGAACGATAGTTTTCCGTAAGTGTATCAACAACGAGTGTACAAACAACGTATACCCTCTTTACAATTCAGGCCAAGGATATAATTTTTATAGACTCATGATTCCTTGATCAGAACTATATTTATATGCTGTTTAACATAAGTTGTTAAGTATGGCAAATGGCCAGGGTATAAGCCAATTTTAAAAAATGCCCTAAAAGTGATCCAACAAATTAGAGACCCATTTTAACTTTGTTTGGTTGCTGCTGAAATTTTTACAAGAAGCACTTCTGAGCAAATCAGTTAAGACGGACATAAATCATAAAAATGTATCATATTTTAGGCCTCAAAATGTGTGAACTAAACCGATGGGTACATAGTTGAAATGTGATCTGAAAATTAAATTGCAAATCAAAAACATTCACTAATTCAAACTTTGTTAAGTTATAAGCCATGATTTCAATATAAAATCTTAACAGTACTGCCTGATATTTGTTCATTACTGTATGGAATATTAGTTGTTTGCAAAAATCAATTTCCTTGCGTAATCGAATAATAAATATACAAAAATAATTAAGGAACAATAAATTTATATTATTTATTGGAAAAATGAATTTATAAACGACCATGAACTTAATTATCTGAGTTTTCCAATTTTCTTTTCTTTTGTTTCATTGATTTTTTGCTGCCCTTTCTCCTACAATTAATTACCAAAATAGACAATAAAAGGTAAAAAAAGATCTAATTTCTGAGATTTAGCTTGGGGATGATGTTAAATTATTTGTAAATCGTTTGATTTAGATAATTATTGCAAACTGTGCGGCCTGTTGAAAATTAATCAACTTCAAGCAAATATACATTAGATATTAGTTATTAGGGATATTCCTAAGGCTTCAATTTTCGGTTAAAAACCATTCAAGAAAAATTAATTAAATTTATGAAAAAGAGATAGCTATATAAAATTAGCGTTGCCAACACTGTCACTAACTTTGTAGTACAATAAAAAATGTAATAGAATATTTATCACACATACAAAACTGATTATTTTCATCAATCAAACTCAAATTATACTTCTTCAATATTATAATTTTGTTGTTGTCTGACATGAGGATTAATATCAATAAGCCGTGACGAATAAACATATTTTTTCTTAATCTGTTTTATATAATCTTACAAAGTAGAAAAACAACATCTATTTTAATTGAAATAATAAAATCGTTACAAAATTATAAACAGAAACAATAAATTTTCTTTTATGGTTTATTTTCTTCGTGTAAAATAAAAGTGAAATAAGAGAAAATTTTAATGATTTCTTAACATTTCTTTTGTTTGCTTTTTCCAAAGAAGAAATTTTTTTACGTTTATGATTAAGATTTTATGAGATTTTTGTATTTTTATGTGAGTTTTTTTTTGTTTTGTTCTTTGTTTATGTAATCTGAAAAATAATTTTATTATGCTAGAATTATTTTTATGTTGGTTATATTATATTTAATTAGTTATTAAAGTTAAAATTTAATGTCATAATTTTTGACAAACAGACAAAATGAATATTACATTAATAATGATGAAGATGATGAACGATGTTTTGGTACTTTTGAAAGGAATAACATTATGCTGTAGGGTTGGACTAATTATTTATGTCATCCATCAAACAAAACCAACTAACTAAAATCTGTTCGTGTTTCATTTCAAATCTTGAATCAAAGCTATATAAGTAGCTTTAATCAAAGTACTTGTATTACTTGCACTAGTGTATGTAATAATTGTTTTGCACTTTTGGCACAATTTGCGTACTCTGCAGTAATGTTTAGTTAAGTTGTGGATAGTGTATTTAATAGTTTAAGTTAATCGTGGATAGTGTATTTATAGTTAGCCAATCATGTCAATATAGCCAATCATGTCCGTCCGCATGGAGAGATCAGTTTTTATTGTTTTGAAAATCTTTTTATTTTTAATCTATGGGTGTGAGAATTCCGCGTACTCCAGTCCCTGCTATTGACATACGAGTTAACGTGAGATATCACATACCACTGGTAATAGCAGTGAGATATCACTAGCCAAGGTGACGTCTTAGGGGTGGGGGCGGATGAACTGTATTCAGTCAACGGTACTATACGCACCCTCAATCTTAGCTGTGAAAAAATCCTTGATGATGAGACGCTATTGCTTCCTTGAGAAAACGAGCCTCCATATAACTATGTGTGGGCTTTAATCCTCAAGAAAGACAGTGCGTCACAAGATCAAGGAATATGCAACCGGCTGGATTACTGGCAACTACATTTTTGTTTTGTTTCAGCAAATTTTTGTAAAAATTTGCTATTTGCTTTTTAATTTACTTTTATTTTCTCTATTCTATCATAAAATATTGGCCTATGTCATATTTTGCCAGTGATAGGATTTTTTGTTTAGTTATCCATTCTTTAACTAAAAATATAAAAAAACAAAAAAAAAGAAAGATTTACGTCCATCAACACCTTTGAACGTATGTTGTTGTGGGACCTTGGTCTTAAAAGGGGTTTATGTTTTATTGTGACACATATTGTAATTCCTACTACACAACACATTTTATAAAAAAAAAAAATATGACCAAAACTATATAAAACTTCTGGTACTTAGAATAGAATAACATATTAATCTTTTAGCGTACTAATATACAGGGTGATTTTTTTAACCTGAAACTTTCAAATATCTCGAAAAATAAGCACTCTACGGAAAAAATGTCCATAATCAAAATTTAATAATTCCGCGGGAGAAACACATTAGTGCCAAAAAAAAGTCCCCCACCCCCCCTCTTTGTAGGTGGGCGGGGGTAACTTTGAATCTAAAATAGGAACCCCAATTCTTTATTGCAGATACGGATTCTACGGTTAAAAATACGTACGAGTTGACTAAAAAAATTTGTTCGATTCATGATAGATGGCGCTGTAATCGACGAAATTCAATTTTTTCGATTTCTTTTACTAAGAACAAATGCCTGCGATTTTGTAATACATTTTAAATAAAAAATATCACGTTTTCATTGTAAAAAGTGTATTAATGTAAATGGGTGTTGAATAAACAAATTTTAGCTTAAAATAAGTGTTCAAAATGATGGCCTTCGACTTCAATGCACTTATTAATCCGCTCTTCAAATGACTGTACACAACTGAGAAGTGTGTCTGCTTGAATTTAGGCACACGCATTTTTGATTCGCCCAATCATATTCTCACGTGTTGTTGGTTCTTGTTTGTAAACTTTCTCTTTGAGATAGCCCCACAAAAAGAAATCTGGCGAAGTAAGATCTGGTGATCTGGCAGGCCAATTTACATCTATCATTAATCAAACAAAATTTTTTAGTCAAACCGTACGTACTTTTACCCGTAGACTCCGTATCTGCAATAAAAAAATGGGGTTCCTATTTTAGATTCAAAGTTACCCCCGCCCACCTACAAAGAGGGGGGGTGGGAGACTATTTTTTTGCACTAATGTGTTTCCCCCGCGGAATTATTAAATTTTAAATATGGACATTTTTTCCGTAGAGTGCTTAGTTTTCGAGATATTTGAAAGTTTCAGGTTAAAAAAATCACCCGGTATAAGCATATATTAAGAAATTCTAATAAATTTACAACCCAAGAATTTTATTAGAATTCCTAGACAAGAGAAAACAGTTATGAGAATTTATCAAAAATTAAATATTTGTGAAGGAAGTTTAACCTAAAATTTTTAGTGTTAAAAGCTTTAATTTTTTGGTTTGTGAATACTATTCTGAATTGTAATACACAAACAATATATTCAATACTATTTTTTCAAAATAAATTCGAAGTTTTTTTTTTGTCTCGACATTTTTGTTATATCGATGAAAAATTAACCATTTTGATGAAAACTTTAATTTCCAAAAAATCCTTACAAAGTATGTATACCAAAATTTTGCTGGTGGGGCGGTTAACAAAAACGCATGGGATCTTGATGAATCTTTTGAATATGATCCAGGTTAACTTTCAAATTTAAGATCTGAATTCGTTTCAAAATTAAACAAAGTGGCAGGGGTTTCCCGTACATGTGTAATTTTGAATCGTTAATTACTTCTAGTCCTGCCTTTCAATCTTATTGAGGCTTGGTATATAAATAAGGTTTCAGTATTTTTTCCAATTTTTCGGCAGCCCAACTTCCAGTTTGTCACTTCCAGTTTAAAAGTTTGTTTAAAAGTGTTTATTGCTACTGTAATCTATAGTTACAAATTGATTTTCATGAAACATTGGGAGAGGGTTTTAGTCAATACGAGAAAGATTTGATTAGCTTTTGGATTAAAATGTACAAAGAGCTAGGTGGTCCACCATACAACAGGCGATTCTTTTATTGTTTTTCATGTTGTCGTCACTATATGCGTTTCACTTACAAAAAGATGCAAATATATATGACAAGGAGTTAATTAGTTTTTGAGAATATGCATCTGGTAATCGAATTGGCTGAGACTTGGTAGTTGGTACATAAGCATTTAGACCGGTTCACAACAGGAATTTCTTGCTTTGTTTTTAAAGTTTGTTGGAAGCATTCAGGCTTCTTTCATTGTAAATTTTGATGAGACTTTGACAAAAGATAGAGATTTGAATGACCAAGAACTGATTAGCTCTTGGACTATATTGAGATAAGTGGTGGGGCCTCCCGTTATAATTGTTAAATTTGATTTCTGAATTGTTATATTTGATTTTGATTAAACTTGGTAAATATGCTTAGAGTATGATTTGTAATAGTTCTACATTCCAACTATAAACTATTCGTACAAAAGAATTTGTGTCTGTTGGGATACTACAGTTTTCTTTAATGAACGAATTTCGATAAAACTTTAACAAAAGTTGGAGATTTAATGAGAATGAACTGATCAGCTAAGAGCGATAATGAACAAAGCGGTTGGGGCCTCCAGAGCACCTGTTATTTTAAAATTAGAACTTCGTGATATCTATAACAATAGTTTTTTTTTATAAAATGTGTTGTGTTGTAGGAATTGGAAAATGTATCATAACAACACATAGATACCTTTTAAGACCTAGGCCCCACAACAACATGAATGTTGGTGAACTGGTGAGATGTTGGTGAGCGCATTTTTTAAATCTTTGTGGATTGAAGGCACTCGAGACTATTGATTCAGGCAAATCGTTCCATTTGTTCGATGTACGCACAAAGAAATCCCTTTGCATTTTGTTACAATGACAGAGAGTAATCTCGACAGTTTGACTGTTTGCACAAACCGATTGACGAGTGAGATGGGAAAAAGAATAGATCTGAGGCATTATAGATCTGATTTCATCCGAGCAATGCTGGTGACGATATTTAAAAAAAACAACGAGATCAGCAACAGTGCGACGATGTTGTTGGGAAGCAAGATTTAATGTTATATTTCGGTCACCAACAATTCGTATAGCACGCTCTTGAACAGAGTTCAAAAGAACTATGATGGTAACAGATGCAGCGCCCCAAACTTGATAACATTACTCCATACAAGGACGAATATAGGACTTATAAATGTGGAGTAATTGATACGGAGTAAAATGTTTTTTACATCTATTGAGGAGGCCGAGTTTTGAAAACGCGTTCTTTGCCATGGCCATTATATGATCGATCCAGAGTAGGTCACTGGCATTTGTGACTCCCAATAAAGGAATGCTTTCACATTCGTCTATTTGGTCGTCACACATAGTAATTGAAATATCGTTGGGAAACTCGGTCTTTGATCTGGAAAAATCAATGGCTGTGTTTTGCTGGAATTAAAATGGACGAAATTTTGTCATCCCAATCGGCGACTTTTTTTTGGTCCTCGTTTACATTTATGGCAGCGAATATTCGGGCGGGATTTACTCGTTCATGCATTTTACCCTTTGAAGATAGGGGGACGAATGACTTGTGCAGTGTACTATCATCTTCAAAACTATTTATTGGGCTACTGGTGATTTGCAACAGTTTGTTGATATAAATTAAAAATAAAGTGGGAGATAAAACTGCGCCTTGGGGTACACCAGCGGTTATTAATTTAGACTCAGAAGAAAAGCCATCTATTGATACCGAGATGTATCGGTTAGACAGAAAATTTTAAATCAAATTCACGACTGCGGGATGAAAACCGTACGCAACGAGCTTTTTGATCAAGTTGGAGTGCCAGATTTGATCAAATGCTTTTGAGATGTCTAATGCGATCACGTATGTTTCACCACCTTTCTCAAGTATGCTATTCCAAAGATGAGCTAAATAGTTCAATAGATCGATTGTTGATCTCTTGTTTCTAAAACCGTATTAGCTGTCAGATATCAATTAGTTGTCTTTCAAAAATTTGGATATGTTTGAATTAAAATAGTGCTCGTATATTTTAGACAGGACTGGGAGTAAGGCTATTGGTCTATAATTTGAAATATCACATTTCGTTCCTTTTTTTGTGACATGCTAGACATTGGCCAGCTTCCAGCAGGATGGAAAAATACCTGATTTATAGGATTTATAGAATATTTTGGTGAGAGTTGGTGCAAGTTCTTTTGAAAATGTTTTTAGAATAACAAGAGGAATGTTGTCCAGCCCAGAGGCTTTCTTGTTGTTTAGCCCCCTTAAAAGTTTTTCGACAATTTTGAGTTTGAAATCTAATTGTTTCATATTAACTCCTGAATACTGGATTTGGGGGGATTTCTTGAGGAGTTTCTAAAACTGCCGAATTTGAAGCAAAGCGTTCCGCGAACAATGTAGCTTCCTTTGCAGAGTCAGTAACGATTGAGTCACCATCAATGAGAGGGGGATATAAGATTTAGTACTAGAATTTAAAGAATTAATGGCACTGTAAAAACTTTTGTTAGAAATTGGCATACTCGAAAGTGTTGCCGCTTTCGCTCTATCAATCTTTTTCGTTTTCAATTATCTGGTTTGATATTTTGTTGGCCTTTAAATATTGGGATCGATTAACAGAATTTTTTTATGAATCTAAATATTAAATGATCTACGTTTGTTTCTAAGAGCCAATTTGGCTGCCTTCAAAAACAAATATTTTTGTTGGGGTTTCATTATTGAAAAGGGAACGAATTTGTTAATACCAAATTTAATGGTTTCTGTAAAGTTTTGAGCAGAAACATTTACATAGTCAGTATAAAAACAATGACGATCAAAAGGGAAACCTTGGAAAAAACTACGCAGAGGATTGGTGTCCATCTTTGAAAAGTGAATATTTTACGGGGTTTGGGAACTCTAGTATTTAGTAAATCAGTTTTGATAACTGATGTGATTAGATAATGGTCAAAATTTCCAATGCTGCCCTTATCGCCATCGACACTCGTAATATCTTGCATAGATGTGAGATAGAGGTCAAAACTTTTATCATCGCCATTACGAGGAGTGAAAGTTGGGCTGTTTACAATCTGCGTCAGGTCGTGCGATGCGGCAAATATTTCTGCCTGCCTTCCATTGTTGTCGTCGTCGGTCGTTTTGGAAAATTCTAAACACGATTTGTTGTGAACGTTGAAGTCACCGGTAACGATAACCTCACAATTTTGAAATTGTGCTCTAATTTTTTCCACAACATTAATCAAGAGTTTAAAAAAATTGGGATTAGGTTTGTTTGCGGACCGGTATAAAGCTATTGCGAAAAAAGAAATTTCAGGTAAATAAACCTTTAATACTATTGTGTTATAGCCATCACTTTGTAGTTCATAATTTGGAAAGCAATAGTTTATATGCAACACTCTCATGAATGAATGTACATACACCTTGATGAAACTTAAAAGCCGATTCAAGCGTATATTTGGAATTAAGTATTACGTCATAGGGATAGTTTTTAGAAACTTGTGTTTCTGTAAGAAAAAGAATACGCAGTTTGTCATGACATGATGTTGCACGGCGTCACGATTGGCATTCAATCCACAAATATTTTGAATGTGTACTTTAAATTTTTTATCAAATGTAATAGTCATTTGATCAAAATATAATTTGTTTTAAAAATGGGTAACTAAATAGTAAATCCTATTATATAATAAAATATGACATAGGCCAATATTTCATGATAGGATGTAAGAAATAATAAACAGGTGGAAACAAAATTTTTAAAAAATTTAAAAGGTTACTAAAATATTTATCCATATTGTTACCACGAGTTAAGACGCAATAAAGGTCACCAACAGGCCTTCGTCTAAACCTGTTAGAAGTTTTTATATAAAAGGGGGGGGAGGGCGACAGGTGCCCAGAGGTTTGGTACTTTTCATGGTTTGACCCTACCTGAGACCTCTCTAGTGTGTACCCACCAGGGGGTGCTAGTAAAAAAGCACCTTCCGGCGACCCCGACAACTAAGCCATGGTCCCCGTTCCCGCTAGAAATGACAAATGGTTTACGGTTTGCAACAGCAGGCTAGATCTCATTATAACTCAGGTACCTCGATTTCGCCAAGTCCCGTATCAGGATCTAATCAGACCAGTGACCCATAAGCCATCAATTGAAGTATTAGATGTATATAAGCTCATTTTATAACCAGAAAATATTGCTTCCAGAGCTGTGGTAAAGTCCACCTACGTTAAATTAGTCGTACGCACCAAAAGAGTAACCTCTCACATGAAACTCTGATTGTCAAGGTGATAAAGATTTTCCAACTCCCTTCAAATTATATTTTGGAACATAAATCTATAATGGTGATCATGAAGATACATATTATCGAAGATTACTTACAAAAAGTAACATAAATAACGAAAAGTGGAAAAGATGTTCCACCGCCATAGACAATTAAAACTAGGACGAAAATGAAATACCGCTGCATTCATAATTCGATTCATAAAGAACAAAGAAAAATGGGAACAGAGATAGCCAGGGCCAGCCCAACCCCCATAGTTCAATGTTCCATGATCTCGGCTTGATCGGACAGATCAGTCAGTTAAATATTAGTAAGAGTCTAAAACAGAGGACATAGCAACGGCAGCGATGAATAAAACTGAGGCTGATGTTTTATGGAAAAAGAGGCATAAATATACTTTGAGGGACGAACAACAAACAAATGCTTTTTGAATGATAGATATATTGTTGTTTTGAGATCATTCTCTCAAATTATTATGAAAAAGAAAATATGCAAAAGAAAATATGCTGATGTATTGGCTGACTTCACCACAGCCCTGGAAACATAGTGTTCTGAATATATATAGTGAGCTAATATCCATTAAATACTTTAGTTAAAGGCTAACCAATGTTAAAAATTTCGCGTAGTTCTAATTATAAAAATATTAAAGAAAGCAGTAGTATATCCCAACAAACATAAATTCTGTTGTACGAGAAAAAGTAAAAAAAAATTAACCGAAAGTGACAAACCGGAAGTTCTGCATCCCAACTTTAGTGAACCGAACTAAATTCTCATGTACCAAGTTTCATCTAATTCGATTATCAGGTACAAGTGCTAACCACTTTGTTCACTATCGCTCAAAAACTAATCAGCTCCTTGCCATACATATTTGCATCATTTTCAAAAGTGTCATCAAAATTCATTCACGAACGAGTGTGGTATGCTCCCAACAAACATTTCAAAAATGGTGACACAATAAACAGATGTTTGAAAGGCCCCCCACCACTTATCCCTGGTCCCTGTTCAAAAAACTAATCAGTTCATTGTCATTCAAGTCTCCATCTTTTTTCAAAGTGTCATAAAAATTGATTAATGAATGAAGTCTGTTTGCTCCAAACCAACAAACATTAAAAACAAAGTGTGAAAAGTCAGCAGTTGTATGGTAGACACCCCGCCACTTTGATCAATGTGTCCCAGTAGATGATAATTATATTCTCACACTAATTGAAACCTTTTTCATAAGTTTCATCATAATCACTTCATTGTTGTAGGCTGTAGTGTGCATAAACACACTGAAAAAGTTAAAAAAAAAATTTACCGGAAGTCACAAGCCGGAAGATGGGACTTAGAACTGTTGTGATCCGTACTAAATGTTTATGAACCAAGTTTCATCCAATTCGATTATCAGATACAGATGCTATTGAGCTTTCAAATACCAGGTGCTCGGGAAACTCCTAGCCACTTTGTTCACTATCGCTCAAAACCTAATCAGCTCCTTGCCATATATAGTTGCATATTTTTCCGGATGTGAAACGGCACACATATTTCATCACCTTGTTTAACCCGGAGTCGACTTTAAAGAACTTCGATATTTCGTTCTCCACTCGTACACAGCATTGAGAGTTCCGTACTGTTATTTTGCATAGTGAAACTAGTTTACCAGGGATTCCCATTGAAACCATAGCAGACCAGAGAGTCTCTCGTTCGAGAGAGTCATAGGCCTGCCTGAAATCAATAAAAAGTTATTGCACTGGTATGTTGAACTCTCGACACTTTTCCAAAATCATCCTTATCTAGAAAAGTGCATCTTTGGTACCTCAGTCTTACTGGAAGCCACACTGATATTCTCCAAACAAATGTTCAGCAAATCGGTTTATTTTGGCTACCAAAATGTATGAAAAGAAGTTATATGCTTTGCAGAGTAGAGCGATTCCCCTGTATTATTATTTCCCCTGTATCTTCCTCAGTGATTAAAGCCCAAACATAGATCTATACGAAGGCTCGTTTCGTCGAGCAAGCAACAGCGTACCATCATCAAGGAATATGCCATTCCTAAGATTTAAGTTAACATATTTTTCAAATATTTTAGCCAAAACCAACAGAATTGCAATTGGTCTATAAGTGCTAGAATCTATCTTACTGCCTTTATTTGATATGGGTAGAACGCTGGTCAGCTTCCAAGGATCGGGAGATATTCCGGTTTTATAAGATAAATAGAAATGTTTTGTTATAATTGGACCTAGTTGCCTAGCAAAGTTTTTAAGAATACGAGCATCTTTATTTTGATCTTAATATTGATAGCTAGAATTTTTTGTACAATTCTGCAACGAAAAATAATTGGTTTCATTTTCGTGTCAACTGGGGATTGAGGGGTAATGATTAAGATTTTAATATTTGATGTACTTTGAGTTGTTTAAGGCGCTTACGTGGTAGCACCACATAAAACTAGAAACGTTGCTGCCTAGTAGTCTATTTCAATTTAATACCTATTCCTTGGAATGTTACCTTGGATACTTTACGACAGTAAAGATTGACAAAAAATGGAAAAACAATCAGCATTCTGATTCGGCATTCTGACAAGAAGTATTAGTGGAAGAAGAGTTTAGTGATTGTTGTTGAGCTTAAAATTTTGTTGGTTGAATAGTTTGTGGACATCTTTTTTTTTATTCTAGCAGTGAAAATGAGGGTATTAGAGCCTCTGCTACCGAAATTTGACGTCTTTCTAATAATACTGATGAAGGTGTCGTCGGGCTATAACAACGATAATGGGATTTATAAAAGCCTGCGATCCAAAATTGTATGGTAAAAATTTTCTTCGGTTTCAGAAAAACTTACGAAAATGATCGATATTGTATACTTGAGTCAACATACTAGATTTTTTGTTTTCTCCGTTGATGGGAACCACCGTTTTTCGCAGAGTTGAGAATCTCTATGGCATATTTAATATGTCGAACAACAAAAATACAAAATAAAGAACTTTGACAAAATTGGCGAAGTTTGCTTGCAAACTTGTTTAGATGGATGAATGTTAAATTAATCCAAAAGACTTGAGACAGTTCGGATGATTGCAGTTGGTGGGATCGTCAGTTGATCACTGAAAAGAATATGTTCTATGTTTGAAACTGAAATTGAATATCGAACTGAAATTGTTTTAAACATGCTGCGGGGCAGATGCGACGAATCGAACTCCGAAAATGATTCAACAACTGTACAGTTACAGAACTATGTAGTTGAGACAATATCACGAAATGTTTATGTAAAAATTAAATACAGTTCAATTAATTTAAAATACTTCATTTTATAATTAAAATATATAGGGGCTGAAATCTCATAGCTCTGAGATATCAAGACTTCGGTCTGGGTTAAGGATTTTGATATAGTTTTCGGCAAAAAACTTTTATGAGGACATGGTTTTTAGTTTTGGGCAGTGATGTATATCCAACATAACTTTTTGTTAAAGTACATGCATTTTTTTATCTGTTTAGATATGTATTACAAAACAAAACATCAATACGTTGTTGGAAAATTATAACAGATCATAAATTAACATAATTTAGTGAAAAGATTATACAATCAGCAAGATTATACAATCAACTACTCAAAAACCTCGCAATTTAGCGTTTCCAGAAAATATTTCAAAATTACAAATTCATATTTCTTTCAAACTTCCAAAAATATTGTAAAATAAAAAATTCAAACTTTTTTCAAACAAAATTCTAAAAATATTTCAAAATTTATTACAAAATCACAGATTAAAACTTTTTTCAGAAATTCTAAAATTATTGCAAAAATTATAACAAAATCAAAAATTGTAACTTTTTCCAAAATTATAAAAATTATAATAAAATCAAAAATTTTTAATTTTTTAAAATTCCAAATAAATTCCAAAAATTCTTACAAAATCAAAACTTTTTCCAAAACTCGAAAAATATTGCAAAAATTATAACAATATCAAAATTTGAAACTTTTTCCAAAAATTATAAATATTGTAATAAAATCAAAAATTTAAAATTTTTCGATATTCTAAAAATATTCCAAAAAATTCTTACAAAATCAAAAATTGAAACTTTTTCAAAATTCCAAAAATATTTCAAAAACTATAACAAATTCAAAAATGTCCATGTCCAATTTCATTTTCATTTACATTTTCAGCAAACTATTCAAAAACCTTCAATTTAGCGATTCGAGAAAATATTACAAAATCAGAAATTCATATTTCTTTCAAAATTCCCAAAACATTGCAAAAATTCAATAATAAATTCAAATTTTTTTCAAAATTCTAAAAATATTTCAAAAATTATTACAAAATCAAAAATTGAAACTTTTTCAAAATTCCAAAAATATTAATAAAATCAAAAATTTAAAATTTTTCAAAATTCCAAAAATATTTCAAAAATTCTTTCAAAATCAAAAATTAAAACTTTTTCCAAAATTCTAAAAATATTGCAAAAATTATTACAAAATCAAAAATACAAACTTTTTTCAAAATTCCAGAAATATTACAAAAACTATAACAAATTAAAAAGTCCAAGCGGCACGTATATCCGCTAGAAATAGGTAGATTTCGAGATCAGACAGTTTTGTGTGCCAGTAGAATCTGATGTATCAGATTAGTTTAAACAACACAAACTAATTTCAAACAGATATCGAAAAAATTTTAAAAAGAAAATTAGCTACATATAAGCAAAACTATATCTATCCAATTTTGCAACAAACAAATATCAAATCAAATACCACAGAATATGTGTGTGACAATTTATGACATAAACCTACGCTACGTCCAATCACTGCAAAATATCAAAATAGTTTATTTCTAAGAAAAAAAATTAATTTCTTCTATTCAAACCTTTTTATTTTTTTTTCATTGACTATTATAAGGTTTTTGGAAATTGTAGTTATGGATTGTTGCAAACTTTTTTGTTGAAGCCAACAAGTCAAAAACCTCTATTTGCAGAGGTTTATATTTATAAGAAACGGATTAAAATGTTTCCACAGATTTTAAATTTATAAAGTTTTAAAAAATATTAGAATCCAAACGGCCGTTATAACGGATTAAAAAAACGAATTTTTTTTCTAGTATAAAGCCTCTAGTTATTTAACCATGTGTCAGATTTTTCTGATTTACGAACTTGTCCAAGATATTAATAAAACACACCTGTTTACGAAGGTTTTTTGATCTGGCTCTACAAATGCGACCGTGAGAGTGCCGGTTGATTCAAACGCATTTTGTGTTTTACAAGCTTTTTTGTTGAAGCCGCTGACTCAGAAACCTCTAACTGCAGAGATCTTTTTTTTTGAAAGAAACTGATTAAAAAGGTTTCAAAGATTCTAAATTTATGAATTTCTTAAAAATATTAGAATCTAAACAGTCGTTATAACGGATCTAAAAAACATAGTTTTTTTCTAGTATAAAGAATCTAGTTTCTTAACCCTGTGTCGGATTTGACTGATTTACAAACTTGTTCAAGATATTAATAAAACGCACGGTTTTAAAAAAGGGTTTTTTGTCTGGCCTCACAATTGCGACCCTGAGAGTGCCGGATGTTTAAAAAAAAATTTTTTTTTTGCAAACCTTTTTTGTTGGAGCCACTCACTCAGGAACCTCTATCTGCAGAGGTCTATTTTTAAAACAAATTGATAAAAAAGATTCCAAGAATTTTAAATTTGTTAATTTTTTTGAAATATTAGAATCCAAACGGCCGTTATAACGGTTTTAAAAAATCAATTTTTTTTTAGAAAAAAAGCTCTAGTTCCTTAACCACGTGTCGGATTTTACTAATTCACGAACTCGTCCGAGATATTAATAGAACACACATGTACAGAAAATTTTTTTGATCTACCTCAACAAATGCGACCGTGAGAGTGCCGGTCGTTTTCGTTATATCTCATATCGTGTATTATATATATATATATATATATAAATTTTTTTTTTTTTTTTGTTTTTTCGTCTCCGCTTATCATATATAGTCGTTTGGCACAAACATTTTTCCGAAATTCCGAGATGAAGCCCATTGCAATAGGTAGATTTTTATATGAAATCTACCTAAAAATCTCCATCTCCAATTTCATTTTCAATTACATTTACAGTAAAAACAATTCTGGGTATAGTATTTTCAAAGGAGTATATTTAATTCATTCATTAAAAATTTGTGGAAGAAATGTTTATTCAACTATAAATAAAATAAAGCAAATATATTTATTTCTTCAGTTCATGTTAATCAATATCAAACAAAAAAGGTAAACAATAGTATATTTTCTTACAAGAGATGAAAATGCTGTTTTTTCGTGAGTGAATATTTGTTCACGAGACGCGTTAGCGTCGAGTGAAGCAAGTTTACGAACGAAAAACATTTTCATCTCGAGTAGGAAATGCTATTTTTTCTACGATAGTAAATAAATATTATAGTAATTGTAAATTTCCAGATGCAAATATTGCAACATAACCTAACAAATACTAATAGCGAAAACAAACAAAATTTATAACATTTTTTAGCGTGTAAATTTGGTTTTCATTATTTGCATTGGATTGTTAGCAGGGTGCTATTGTTTATAATTTGCAAACGTATATTTTATACACTACTAATAGAATTTATAAATATCATCCGTTTAAAATCAATGTTTTTAAATAATAAGCACATTTTAATTATTATTTTATATTATATACACTTTTTAACACTAAACAAATACTTTACAAAATTGTTTTTGACTACCCTTTCAATTTTGTGAATGACGTTTTGGTTGTTTAAAATAGTAAACAACATTCCCTTAGAAAACTTAATTTGCAATTAAGAAGAAAACAATTTTTTTTTAAAACCAAATAATAATATATTTATTAAAATCTTATCCTAAAGTTTTTTTTTGTAAATTTGTTATAAATATTCTCACCTGCGTAATAGAATTCAATTAAAAAAATTTTGTGTTTTTAAATGACACAAAAAATATATTTATTTTAAAACAGTTCTTGTGCTCGCCAAATCGGCGATGAGTAGTGAGTTTTATATTTCGCCTAATATACAGTTATAAAGATTCTTTGAATGAATTAAAATTGTCTACTTGTAGTAAAACCTTTAATTTTATAGTCAATTTTTAAAAATATTGTGGATGTGTTGTTTAAAATCGTTTGTAAATTTATGAAATTTCTTTTTTATCCTCCATCTGTCGGCGAACACCGGAAATATGCGGTTAATGGCAGATATTGTACACTGTCATTCTCATTTTTTATTAAAATATTTTCACACTAGTTAAAAAATTTGTCATTTTCATAGCGAATATGCTGCTCATGAAAATCCATTTTCCATATGCTATCGTAGAAAAAATCATTTCCCGCTAATCTTATTTATATGTTAAGATCAAATAACATGTTTGATCTAGCAGATACTATACTTGAAAAGTTTTTCTGTTTTCCTTTTCAATATATATGTATAATAAATAGAAAAATATATTAGCTTTCCAAAAGAAAAAGTATTTTAAAAGGAATGCATCTTTAGGTATGGTATACACATACGAACTTATTTTATTTTACGTAAATAATAAACTATCGAATTACAAGTACAACAAGAACTGTAATATACATGTAATGTTTAGTTTTCCATTGACAATCATTATAAAATGAGCGAAAATTCCTTCAAAAAAATCTTTGTTTAATTAAATATTTCTTTGGTAAAGTGGGATTTAAATAAATTTTATATTAAAGAAGCGTGCCACATTGACGAAAAACCGACTAACACGTTTCGGGCTTGGCACTGATTTCCAACAGTTTTGTGCTAAAATAACTTTTATAATATAATAACTACAATTCTAACAACTATTATAATTGTAATAATTATAATAACAAATAAATTCTGTAATATAATAATAACTTTGTTTGAAGCCGTAAAATTTTTGTCTGTAGTTAAATATAATTAAATTAAATAAATCAATAGTTCGCTGAAAATTTGTCTTTTAATCTCTTTTTGTGTTTTTTTGTTCAATATTGCTCAATTGGGCTTTCAAAACTAACGCAAATCACACCAAATGCTTTTGTACTTCAAATCAATCGACATGAAATAAAATTATTGAAGTATGCAATAGAGAGGTGTTTGTGAGTCCGTTTTCTCCTTTGCATAGGTTTACACTTTAGCTTTTGAAATCAGCGCTTCCACCCAAAGCCTTATTTTTAAAACAGTTATTGAAAGCCAAATGGCTTTCGCATATTCGTCTCCGTATACACCAAAACGTCGAGAAATGCGATAAAGTGGATAAAGTGGTGGTAAGAATTTGAAAATTTTCTTGCGACTATCATACTTTGTTCATTCAGATCGAAGTAAAATTAGATACGAAGAATGTGACTCCCAAAGTCACCCAAAAATGTTCCTGCTTATTTTATATGTTTTCATTGCTTCTTCTTTTCCTTGTACAATTTCAAAATTGTTATTGAAGTCAAACTGAAAATTTATGATCAATTATTTCTTAAAACAAGGAAAAATTTGTAATTTTATGACATAGTTATGATATTTTTACGGCTTTGTAATCTTTTCCATTTTCATTACAGTGACCATATAAATTTTAACAACGGTAGTCAACTTTAATTATTAAATTTTTGTTGTATCAACCTCAATAAAATTTGTTTATATTTAGTACAGATAATACAAAACCCATGTTGTTTTCATATACATACTTAAACTGTAAAATATTTATGAAAATAGTGGGTCCAAAGCAAAGTAAAAAAAGTCCAAGCGGCACGTATATCCGCTCGAAATAGGTAGATTTCGGGACCAGACAGCTTTGTGTACAAATAGAATTGGATGTGTCAGATTAGTTTAAATAAAAAATTTAAGTAGAATAGTCCAAGTCCAGAATAATCCAAAAAATTTATCAAACCAAACTAAATACATTAAAGGAAACTACTTTGTCAATGCGATTTCGGAACAGTTTTATTTAATTTGGTTAAAACTACTTTTAATAACATATTAAATCTACCAAAGAGCAAATAAACGTTCTCACAACGTCACACTTACGACATCACCACACATAATTTTATAATCTAAAATTGTCAAACAACTTTTACACCTCAAATAATTCAAATATCTACAATTTAGGGAGACTTTTGTAAATGTGTAATCATTATGCATATAAGAAAATATTCTTTAATTTAAAACAATAATGACACAGCTTTGTTTTAATTTTTTTTAAATTTTTGCGAAAAAAAATAAAAAATCAAAAACAAAAGTAAATTTTTTTAATATTTCGATGGGATATTTTTATATTTTTATGGAAGTTGTTGTAATTGAATGGCATGCATTAGGTTTAATGCTAATTACATTGAAACCTCTTGGGTTAGAAAGCTGAAAATCTTTGAGGTTATAGTTGAAAAGTTTATCTAAAAGTTAATCTGAGTTTAAACAACATAAACTCAAAAATGAGGAAAGCTTGGCCGTTTGCGTTTGTTTTCGTTCTAACACCCCTGGTGTCTCAACCTCTAGACTTGAACTACTTTTTTTTTAAATTTTGGAAAGATTTATGTTTTATCTAACGTGTGCATAAATATTCAAGAGTGAGATTGGCCATTTTCAGCAAAATCAAGGACAACAAAGTTTATTAAATTTTTAAAACAGCTGATTTTTCAAGAACCTGGAACGCCAATGTTGTCATTTGGAAAAAAATGATAGAAATATGTTCAAATATTCAATATTGATAAATTTTATTAAAATATTATGATTCAAACGGAAGTTATAACGCCCTAGATTATTTGAATTTTTTGGCTCTAGCCACGTAACCTGTACTCGAATATGGTCAGTTCGCGAACTTGTCCAAGAAATTTTTTGCTGCAACGTATACAGAAAAAATTTTTGTTGTATGTCAAGAAATGCGATCGTCAGAGTGCCGGTAAATTTCGTTATAGCTCATATCGTTATATATATATATATATATATATATATATATATATATATATATATATATATATATATATATATATATATATATACATATATATAAATATATATATATATATATATATATATATATATATATATATATATATATATATATATATATATATATATATGTATATATATATATATATATATATATATATATATATATATATATATATATATATATATATATATATATATGTATATATATATATATATTATATATATATATATATAATATATATATATATATATATATATATATATATATATATATATATATATATATATATATATATATATATATATATATATATATATATATATATATATATATATATATATATATATATATATATATATATATATATATATATATATATATATATATATATATATATATATATATATATATATATATATATATATATATATATATATATATATATATATATATATATATATATATATATATATATATATATATATATATATATATATATATATATATATATATATATATATATGGGGCATTCCATGCCAAATCACCGAGGTTTCGGCCCGACCCCTTTCGATTTCGCTGAAATTTTTTTATCATTTTCTACCCTACCAAAGACATTTTTCTGAATTTTTTCAGATTTTTTTACCCAACCCAAAAAAGTTACGAATTTTTGGAAAAAACCGCTCTTTTTTTTTTAAAATGCTAGAACTTTTTCAAAAATTGACCGTTTGGGACCGATTTTTTTTCAAAATTTGTGTTTTTAAATGCAGTTTTCAGAAAAAAATACAAAAAATTTTGCAGATGTCAGGATCTATGAAATATTTCAATATTTTCGAAAAAACGTTTTTTTTTTCGAAGTCCGAAACCTTCGATTTTCAATTTTTTTGTTTCAAAAAAAACTTCAACTAAGATAGTATTTAACCCCCCTATTTAGATTTTGTGCCGACTTTTCTTTCTATTTTTTACATAACTTTGCGTTAAAATTTTTTTGGATTGTTTTTAAAATCTTAGAAATTGAAAAAAATTGTACAAAAACCATCGTTAAGTGTATTTACAGCCAGGATTGAGTTATTTTATTAAAGTATCGTTGTTACAATGTTAAAAATTTAAATATTATAGTTATTTTCCTCGATTTAACGATGGTTTTCTTGGTTTAACGACGGTTTATACTTTGGTTATTTGTTATAAAAAAAACAATAAACTTACTCATCAGAGTATGGCAATAATTTCTGATTGCTTGAATTTTAGGACGATGTCGTAAGTTTTTCAGTAGCGAACAACTTCTTTTAATATACAAATCTTTTATACGTCCCTGCATGGAATATTGTTCTCACATATGGGGTGGTGCATACTTATGTAGTTTGAAGTGTCTTGATTCTGTACAGCGGAGAGCAGTTAAATTGATTGGTAATTCAAATCTTACTAATGACCTTTATTCCTTGCAGCATAGAAGAAATGTTGCTGATTTGACGATTTTCTACAAATATATCATGGACGAACGGGTTTCTGAAGAGATCAAATCGATTTTACCTAAGCCTGCAAACCTATCGCGTCATACCAGAGCATCGGTAGCGGCCCATCCTTTTACGGTTCAAATAATTAGATGTAGAACTGTAGCCTTCCAGCGCGACTTTTTCAACAGAGTCTCTCATCTCTAGAATTCATTACCTTCGTGGGTTTTCCCTGATAACTTTAACCCTCAAAAGTTCAAAGTCAACGTTCATAGATTTCTAAAAGAAACTTAATTCTCAATTGATTATAATCCCTAGTTGGCATGGTATCTTTGGATATTCAGAGACGTTAATGTATAATTAATTATATTAACACTAAACATGCCTAACTTCCAATAAAAAAAAAAAAAAAAAATTGCTGTTCATTTGTACTCTGTGGTCATTATCGATTTCATAAAATCTTTGTCATCTGGAGTTCGTAAAATTTTTTTCTTCTCGGATGGCGCGCCACAACAGTATAAAAATTACAAACATTTTGTTAATTTATCTTATTACAATGAAGAATTAGGAATAAACGTAGAATGGAATTTTTTCGCTACGGCACATGGTAAAGGTTCATGTGATGGAATAGGTGGTACTTTGAAACGAATGGCTGCACGTGCTAGCCTACAATTGCCACCTCATCTACAAATTCTAATACCATCACAATTATTTGAGTAAGCTTTGAAAAATTTACCAAATATTAATATTAGATTTTCAAAATCTGAAGAATACAATTCCATGAAAGAGAAATTAGATGAACGCTTCAAAAATACTAAACCGATACCAGCGACACAAAAAATTCATCAAATTACTCCATTATTGAATTTTGTTGTAATAGTTAAGTATTTTTCTTCGTCGGAACAATCCACACAACACAGTACAGTTAAGAAACCAAGAAAACCATCGTTAAATCGAGGAAAATAATTATAATATTTAAATTTTTAACATTGTAACAACGATACTTTAATAAAATAACTCAATCCTGGCTGTAAATACACTTAACGATTGTTTTTGTACAATTTTTTTCAATTTCTAAGATTTTAAAAACAATCCAAAAAAATTTTAACGCAAAGTACATAACTTAATAAGCTAATTTTAGAATTTTTTTTTTTTTTTTCAATCGAAAAAAAAAATAGAAAGAAAAGTCGGCACAAAATCTAAATAGGGGGGTTAAATACTATCTTAGTTGAAGTTTTTTTTGAGACAAAAAAATTGAAAATCGAAGGTTTCGGACTTCGAAAAAAAAACGTTTTATTCGAAAATATTGAAATATTTTATAGATCCTGACATCTGCAAAATTTTTTGAATTTTTTTCTGAAAACTGCATTTAAAAACACAAATTTTGAAAAAAAATCGGTCCCAAACGGTCAATTTTTGAAAAAGTTCTAGCATTTTTAAAAAAAAAGAGCGGTTTTTTCAAAAATTCGTAACTTTTTTTCTGTTGGGTAAAAAAATCTGAAAAAATTCAGAAAAATGTCTTTGGTAGGGTAGAAAATGATAAAAAATTTTCAGCGAAATCAAAAGGGGTCGGGCCGAAACCTCGGTGATTTGGCATGGAATGCCCCATATATATATATATATTATATATATATATATATATATATATATATATATATATATATATATATATATATATATATATATATATATATATATATATATATATATATATATATATATATATATATATATATATATTATATATATATATATATATATATATATATATATATATAATATATATATATTATATATATATATATATTATATATATATATATATATATATATATATATTATATATATATATATATATATATATATATATATATATATATATATATATATATACATATATATATATATATATATATATATATATATTATATATATATATATATATATATATATATATATATATATATATATATATATATATATATATATATATATATATATATATATATATATATATATATATATATATATATATATATATATATATATATATATATATATAATATATATATATATATATATTAGACTGGTCGTTAAAAACTAAATTTTCCGAGACGCCCCCTAGAAAAATTCTTTGTGGTCAAAAAACCACAACGGCATTATTTTTTTTTTTAAATCAAAAGAACGCGTGCCGCAAAATCGTTGAAGTTGATTGAAAAATTCGTAGATTTTTTCAAATATCTCATAAAATATGCAGATGTCTAAAAAAAATCACATCATCGTTTTTGTAGGAAATTTAATTTTCTACAAAAAAGGTCCAAGTCATTTTTTCCCGAAAACGTATAGTTCTCATGATATTTTGAAAATTAACTTGTAAGTTTTCGTAATTTTTAAAAAACATCAAAAATAAAGATGACGAAAAAGTCCTAATTTTCTTCTTATGCTATAGAATGAAATGTATTAAAAAATTATCGTGACAAAAAAAATCAAAATTAGTACTTTTTCGTCGAAATTTTCATCATTTAGTTTTACGAGTTTCGAAGAATTTCAAGTTTTATTTCAAAATATCATCAGAAATATAGGTTTTAGGAAAAAAATGACATGGACCTTTTTTGTAGAAAATTAAATTTCCTACAAAAAAGATTAAATGATTTTTTTTGACATCTGCATATTTTATGAGATATTAACAATTTTATCAAAAAATAAACTTCGATGATTTTGCGGCACGTGTTCTTTTGACTTAAAAAAAAAAGAATAGTGCCGTTGTGGTTTTTTGACCACAAAGAATTTTTCTAGGGGGCGTCTCGCAAAATTTAGTTTTTAACGACCAGTCTAATATATATATATGTGTACACAGAGAGAAAAAAAGGGTTAAATTTGATAAAAAAATTATCAAATTGATGATTTTTGTACATCAATATATGGACGAGAATATGAGTTCTCAAATTGATATAAAATGCTGCATCAGATTGAACTCTGGTTTATTTTTTTTGAGTTGATATAAATCTACTGATTATGATAAACAAATTTCTTATTTTGATATTATATATTCTCGATATTATTCTCAAAGCTTATAAACTTGTTGTATCAAATCAATACCAAAAGTATCAATTTAAGATGGAGTTGTATTTCTTCAAGAATTTGAGCGGAAGAAGTTGAGAAACCAAAAGCTCATTTTAAGAAATTCTGATCATTTTAAGAATTTTTTTGATCGATATGATCGTATGTTACTTTTGGTATTGATCTGATATATTTCATTTTGAATCAATTCATTATCATTTTAAGAAAAATGTTTTCTCAAATCGAAGATGATAATATTAGATTGAGGCGGTACGTTCAGCGACACGTAAAATAGCAACCTTGGAAAAAATAAGGCACTGGAATAAAACTCTCAATCCACCGATGTTCCATTAACCTTAAACGGGATAAAAAAATCACTTTTTTTTTTAAAAATATTCTTTTATTTCACATAAATAATTCAAAAATAAATTAATTATAATTTTTAATTATGGCTTAATCTAATGGCTTAATCTAAATATGCCTTAACATATTGTCTGCCATCTAAAAAATAATGGACTTGCAATGGTCTGTTTACATCATCACCAAGACAAAGAACTGCTAATTCATTATCTTCCTTTTCAATAAAAAAGATCCGTAAATGAGAGTTAAATTGAGAGATTATAACTTGTTTAAGTATCAAAACTACCTTTTCATCAAAGATAAGTATATCAATAATGCAAAAAAACTTCTTTTTCATAAATAAATAATATCCGATTTTGTATTTTGTACCTTGTATTTGAGGTTTGTATTTTGTATTTGAGGGCAGATTTTTTAGCTGCAGAGATAGCAATATTAACCCTAGAAGCAGTTGAATTAGTATAATTCTTTATTTCCCTATGCTTCGATTCAAATCTCATAGACCAAAGCTTTTTTAGTGGTCCTGACTTCTGAATGTATGTATAAGATATAAAATATATACAATATGAAAGATATATACGAGATATATATATACAAGATATGTACGTGTTCATCTGATGAAAAATTCTCTCACTGAATAATGTCGTATCGTAGTTTTTTCTTCGAAAGTATTATATCAAAAAAAATTATTATCATTTCGATCTTATACGTTCGATTTGAGAGAAAAACTATAAAATCGAGAATTTTTTTTCTCAATTCTATCTACGTAAGATCAAATCGAGAGTAATCGAATATTAATTATTTTCATTTCGATCTCATAAGCTCAATTTGAGAGAAAAATAACAAAACTGAGATTTTTTTTCCGAGAATAATCGATCATTAGTTAGTTTCATTTCGATCTCATAAGTTCAATTTGAGAGAAAAGGTATAAAATCGATAATTTTTTTTCTTAATTTTATCTACGTGGATCAAATTGAGAATACTCGCGTCTAACTTATTATTATTTTGATCTTTAATTTTCTAAAAGAAACAAAAAGGATTAAAATGAAAATATTTTACTCTCATTTTGACATTTGTGAATCAAATAACTGATGGGGAAGTAACAAAGTGATGTGTACTTCTCTGTTCAATTTGAGAAATGGAAATCTTATTCTGATTCAAAATTTTCTTATATTTATACAGTAAAAATGAAAACGTTTTTTATTTACTCAAAACAAGAATAAATGAATTTCCTATTGTTGAACAAAAACAATTCACAACTTCAGTATTTCATTCTTCTATAGGATGATCGAATTGATAGTTTTTTCTCACTTTTAAAGTTTTGTTGTATTAAAATAATATAAATTTACTCGAAATGAGAATAAAGGTATCTTCTGTTTTTAATCATATATAATTCTCAATAATAGTATTTTATTCACTTTTTTGTGTGATTGAATTGTTAGTTTTTATCTCAGTTTTAAATTTCGGAGCATCAAAATGATTTAAATTTTCTCAAATTAAGAAGAAACTGAAATTTCTATTTTCAATCATACACAATTCTCAAATCTAGAATTTTTTTTCTCTCTGTGTATGTATATATACATTTTTTTTTTCGTCTCCGCTTATCATTCATAGTCGTTTGGCACCAAAATTTTTCCGAAATTCCGAGATGAAGCCCATTGCATATGTAGATTTTTATATGAAATCTACCTAAAATATAATTAGACGAAACATATGTGAATTGTGATTTCATAGATTTAACATATACATATATGTAAATTTTTTCACGAAAGAACTACATAATTTTTGTTTGGTACAATTGTTTAAGAAAAGGTGAAATTTCTATGTCTAGTGTAAACTATAATATACAGATACACTTACCTAAACTCTTAATTAATATGTCAATTTCGTTCCAATTTGTTATGGAATTTTCTGTTCTTTTATCATTTTGTTTTAAGGTAATTAAGAAAATTTATGAATATTCTTTTAAACCGTTCTCTTGTCGAATGATTTGTTGCGTATAATAAATTTTTAGTTTAAATCTATAGTTTAAAACTGTATGTAAAACTTTTGCGGCTTTCGTATTCGGTAAAAAAATGGTTTAATTTGTTGTAAAGTAATACTACCTATCATAGCAAAATGTTTATTGTATAATTAATTTGGTGTCCGGGATAATAGTATACTTTGCTACATTTTATATTTTATATATGATACCATTACCCATTCCTGGATAAACTCCAACTGCAGTAGAAAGAGAACTCATTTCTCTAGACTTCAAAATTTTTGCTCCCAAACAATTTAAAATAATATGCCGTAAAGAAGCTAAGGATATCCATGTAATCAATATTACTAAAAACAAAACGATGACTACATAAAACTGGTCATGTATCGACAAAACTTTAACAATCGCGAATTTTCCATACAGAACGAAAATATGCTGCCTAGACCCGTTATTCGATTTAACTCAAACTTCAACACGTTACATGTGTTGACCTTCATATAGCATAACTTAATAATCCCTGTTTTTGCGATTGCAAAACGATTGTTCAGAATACCCTCCCACACCTCCTAACACTTTGTGAAGTTTTAAATAGAACAGACCTGTCTTATTTGTGTTAACGTCCGTATGCGTTTGCGATCATATATGATATTTAGAAACCAAGATTTTCGATTTCAGAAAATACCCTTCACATAAAATAACTACTTCTGTTTTTAAAAAGTTGGGTGACAA